>JAQHUG010000079.1:4818218-4834322 GCA_028555095.1 Dicrostonyx torquatus
CATCCCTCCCATGCTCAACAATATCCCAGTCTCTCCCCTCATTTATTTAGTTGGTTTTGGTTCTCTGAGACAAGGTCTTACTTCATAGCCTTGGCTGACCTGGAACTTACATATGCAGCCCAGGCTAACCTCAAACTCATCTTCCTAGCTCTGATTCCCAAGGACTGGGATTAAAGGCACGTGCCTCCATACTTGGTTTCTCTCCTTTTTAAAAGAAAAAAAATTCATGTTTTTGAAATTATAAAACAATTACATCATTTCTCCCTTTTCTCTCCTCTCTCTGAACTCTCTGACATACCCCTCCTTGCTCTCTTTCAAATTCATGCCCTCGTTTTTTTTACATGCCAGCAACAGGTGGTCACTCCTGGTCTTTTACCCTCTCTCCATTCACAGCCTGATCCCTCCTCTCATAATTTAGTCTTTGGTACCTCATCTCCCACGGATAACCGTCCCTCACAGGCAAATCTGTCCCTTGCTGTACATATTTTGTACCATTTTCCCCAAGTCGACTTCTGTTGGTCTGTTTTTCAGACAGAGCCTTCTATAGTTCAGGGAGGCACCATGTAGCCGAGGACGGGCCACGAACCCTGCTCCTCCACCTCACGAATATTGGAATTACATGTCTGTGTCCCTGGGCACATGTAGCTGAAGATGGGTCACAAACTCTTGCTCCTCCATTTTACAAGCCCCTGGGCTCAGTTTTAAAGTATATAAATTTTAAAAGGTTCTTCATTTTGTTTGTTCCCTTTAAAGATTTATCTTGAATTATGTGTACATGTGTGTGTCTTGTGTGGGTATGTGCATGTGAGAGCAGATGTCCACAGAGGCTGGATGAAGGCAGTAGATTCTCAGAAGCCAGAGTTAACGGCTTCTGAGTGAGCTGCCTGAATATGCTAACAACCAAACCTGGGTTCTCTACAAGCGCGGTGCGTGCTCTTAAGCACTGAGCCATCTAGCAAGCTCCCACTGTGTTTTGCTTATTTTTGTTCTGCTTTTTAAATTTAATTTCATTTTGAGATCCCAAAGTCAAAGGTATAACTCCTGTTGCAAGCTAGCCAAGCAGTATACCACTGGGTTACAGTCCCAGCCTACAATCATCGGTTTTAACTGAGCAACTGTAGTTTCACCTGCTGTTCCTAGTACCTTGTAAATTGCCGGAGCACCTGGACTGTTCACCAGCATATCCCTTGCCACACTGAAGGCACCCACTGTGGATAGAGGATTCATACACGTGACTTGCACTGCCCAACTAAGGGCTTTGTGTTTGTCATCCTACGATGTCCCCTATTCAAGTCTCCATACTTGTTGAACTAGTCTCTAAGTGACTGTATTGAAGACATGTACATGAGTCCTTCCTCTGGCAATTTTAGAGAGCATTGAAAAGATGATTGTGACCATTCTGTCCCCACTACTAATGACTTACATTGTGTATCACGTGTGACTTGACCACAGTGAATTGGAATCTTTCCAGACATGTGACATAGCAATGCAGACAGGTGGCAAGTGCTTGGAAAATATAGTGACTTCAGGAACTTGTCAATGCTTGTGCTTACACCCCCCCCCGACACATTTAGGGGCGGGGAAACACATAGCACAACAGAAGTTACACAGAGAGTGATGATGATGCTTGGGAACTTAGGGAACCATGTGATAGCAATTATATGTCAAAATGAACAGTGTCAATGAGACACGGAGTATACAAATGGGCAGAGAATTTGTCTTCACTTAAGTTTAAGAATTCTATTTGTATTTATGTACACATGTGTGAGTGTGTGCCAAAGGTGTTCAGGTGCCTGGGGAGGCCAGAGATGACATCAGATCCCCTGGAGATAGACTTCTAGCTGCCCTACATGGATGCTGGGCACTGAACGCTGGTCCTCTGCAAGAGCAGTAGTGCTCTTAACCACTTCCCATCTCTCCAGCCCCAATTTCACTTCATTTCATTTGCTAGAACTTAACACTTGAACAACTGCTGTTTGCTAGGTTCTTAGGGTTTTCAAATTCCCCCTTTCCTCTACGGATCCCTGAGAGGACTATGTTCATTTGTTTCAAGGCAAATGTTCTACTGAGTTTTAGGGGTGATGAAAGCCCCTGCCTCGCTATTCAATTATCCAGTTGACTGCTAGAAAGACTGAATATTCCCCAAATGGGCTTAAGACTCAGAAATGATCATACATGTTTATTCTAAATAGTAGCTGTGTGTGTAATTCCAAAGAAAACTAGCAACAATCGAGATTTTTTTATTATGACACTGTCAATTTGGCAATTATACACAAGTCTGTAAAATAACTGGCATCATAATTACCCATTTTTACTTGGTAGTCTTGAATTTGTTTTCTGAAGCAGACATGATCATGAGACCTCTATAATGCATGCTTGGAATGAATAACTGCCACAAAATGTAACCATGACACATCTACAAATATAGCATTTTTCTAGTCAGCAATTACGTTTTCCTATAAGAAGCGTTTGATGTATATTTAATATCACACCTATTTTATAACACACACACACACACACACACACACACACATCACCAAAGGGGAAATGCACTCAAAGAAAGTGCTGTATTATCAATTTCTGGTAAAACTTTAAACTGTTGTCATTAATTATAGATGGAATGCCTTGCCTGTGATGTATTCCTGTTTCTCTGACGCCTGAACGCCTGCTCCAATTCATTCACTTCCTCTTGTACAAGGCATCTGCTCCCTGGGGAGACATTAATTCTGAGGGAAACTGAGCCACATTACCAGAAGCCCACATGATTGATTCATGCCAAGATAATTGAGAACACGCAGTCCCAATGGAAAACACTAATTGATTAGGCCAAAGTGGGGGCTGGAGCATCAGTGATGTTATCAGGGAGTGATCCGTTTACCAGATCCTAGATATTAGCAAAGTCTTGCCAGCAGAGGTGAGTTTTATAGTCTTCCCTGGTCTATAGACGTGTGTGTGTGTGTGTGTGTGTGTGTGTGTGTAATGGACCTGTTTGTGTGGCTATGTGCGTGTAAGTACATGTGCACATGTAAGCTTGTGGAGGCCAGAGTTCAAAATTGGGTCTTGTTCATCCGAAGTTGCCCATGCTTTTCTGAGACAGGCTCTCACTTAAACTGGAGCTCACCAAGAATATAGACCAGCAGTTCTCAACACGTGGGGTTGCCTAAGACCATCAGAAAACACAGATATTTATATTACAATTCATAATTTCAGAAAATTACAGTAATGAAATGGTGATGAAAATAATTTTACGGTTGGGGTCACCATAACATGAGGAACTGTAATAAAGGGTCACAGCATTAGGCAGGCTTAGAATCACTACTCTAGACTGTCTGATCGTCTTGACATCCTCCCATCCCTCCCTCCCCACTGCTGCACCCATTTGTTTATTGAGAGTGCTGGGGATTGGTCTCCAGGCTTCATGTCTGTGCAGCAAACTCTACCCACTCAGCCACTTCTCCAGACCCTCGGATTAGTTTTAAATCAGGAAAACAATACAAGAATGATCAGGGTGGTCGTTCCCATTTGCCTTTTTCAAGGCATAGAAAGAGGATGTAAATACTGAGGTCTGCAAAGAAATGCCTCACTTCCTAGACTTGCTGTTTCCTTGGGGGCCGGTAGCAGATTTCTGAGCCCCTCAGTCGCCAGCACAAGGCAGGTCATAACTCAAGGCTGTCAGGTCCATGAGACCCATTCTTCTCTAAAATAAACCCCAGGTGAGTCTCCATCCTCAACCACACTGTCCGACTCTCGACGTGCTAAATACTAGCAGCATGTGGCTTCTTCAGTTTAAGCTGAAATCAATTCAAATGGAAAATTCAGTTTCCTAGTTACAGGAGCCCCATTCTGAGTGCTCAATACATACACACGGTGAGTGGCTACCGTTTGGATACAAACAGTCTTGAAAAATGCTGTGCGCTGAGCCTTCACCTTGATATTCAGAGCCTAAGATTCCACATGGAGTTCAGGCTGGCTTACAGTATGACAAACCTGATGGAGGACCCCAGTAAGGTCACAGAAAGGTGGAGAGAGCCTGGGTAATCTCAACTGCCAGGTGTGGGACTGTGCCATCTAAGACCCAATATCCAATGGGCGTTAGTACTCATCTCTTGGGATATTTGGGGGGAGGGAGTGTTTGTTACCTGGCAACCTTGTGGGTTGGGAAGGGATTTGTGTAAAGTTAGTCTAGTCCTATGTTGCTATCCTTACTCTCTGTCACTCACCTTGTATTCAAATTAATAATTTCATTAGGTTTTACAAAAAGTGAAGTGGTCGACTTCGCCATTCCTCCTGTGCTTCCTAACTGGCCTTCTTTTGTAAAGTAAGATTGTCTTCATATGGGTCAGTTGGCGACTCTAGTGTACAGTTCCCCTGGAAAGCAGGATATATTAATTTCTATCCTTTACTTAATAATTAAAAATAAAGTTATTTAATGGCTATCTTGGTTTTTTTTTTCAGGTTTTATCTTTTTTGGGCACTTTTCAGTTCTTTGGGATAAGCGCCAGAAGAGTCGCTGGGCCCCAGTTGAGCTATTTCATGCTAGAACCTCGTTACTGTTCCCTGCAGCTGCAGTATCTTGCATGGATTCTAACTCCCTGCATCTTGCCAGCATTGTTTGGCTTTTGCCTTTTGAGAACCATCCTGACAGGGTGCAAGATGGTAGCTCTCATTGATGTTTTAATTTGCATTTTCTCAGAGATTAAGGCCATTGAGCATCAACTCATGAGCCTGTTGGCCATGCTGGGTCCTTTGGAGAACTGACTGCTTAAGTCCTGCAGAGTTTGGGAGTTCCTTGAACATTTTGGGGGAGTATAAACCCATCTTTGGTTGATATCTTCTTGTCCATTCTGTAGAGCAATTATTCTATATATGGTTGCCTTTTTGGTTTGATTTTGTCTGATATTATCACACTTGGTTTGGTTTCAATTGACTAAGCCTTGGTGCAACAAAATCTTGACCAAAAGAAAAAAATGTCATGAAGATTTCACCAATGCTTCTGTTTGGTTGGAAGTATCACCTCAACCCCTAACATTCTTATCCAAAAAGTCTGGGATGTTTGGTTGGAAGTGTCACCCCAGCCTCCTGGCATCCCTTTATCCAAGGAATCTGGGATGTTGGTTGAAAGCTCCACCCCAAGCCCCCTCCCCTGGTAGTTGCCACAGTCCAGACTCTACCTTCGAGAAAGCCCCAAACGGTGACCCCCTCCACAGACAGGGTCAAGGCCACTCCCCCAAACTATTTAAACTGCCTCCCAGAGAATGAACGTATGGTGTTTCCAGTTCTCCCCCCACCCCCGACACCGTGTTTTCCTAGAGGGCCACCTGGGAAGGGTGGCATCCATTAAACCTGGTTCAGATAAAGGCCACAAACTGACACCACCCAGGCACCACCCAGGAACATCCAAAAGAAATCTCTAACATTCCAACCGTTGTAGATAGGATCACCTGCCAGCACACACCCATCACTTTTCACCGGGACACCCCTAGACATATGCAACCAATCAGGGGTCCTAAACCTTAGAAATCCCTCACCCCCACTTTTGCTGCTATGAAAACCCAACTCTGAGCTTGGGGCTCTCCTATCACTTCAATAAACAGGCCACACAAAGAGACCGAGTTACAATGATTATTGATGAGCTTATTGGTAATTATTGTCAACATGGTAGACTCTGGAATTACCTGGAAGATTAACCTCTGGACACATGTGGGATTTCCTTGCTATCAGTAACTGCGGTGGGAAGATCTGGCCATTGGGGTGGCACCATTCACAGGATGTGATCCTAGACTGTATAAATGGAGAAAGGAGCTGAGCAGCATCCTGCATTCACCCGTCTGCTTCTTATTGCTGGATGTCATGTGATTAACTGTTCCAAGCTACCATCACTTTGACTGCCCCACCGTGATGGCCAACATGCTTTAACTGTGAGCCAGAATAGACTCTTTCTCTCTTAAGTTGTTTTTGTTAGAGTATTTTTGTTTGGTTTTGTTTTTTGAGACAGGGTTTCTCTGTGTAGTCCTGGCTGTGTTGGAATTCACTTTGTAGACCATGCTGGCCTTGAACTCACAGAGAGTCCCCTGCCTCTGCCTCCTAAGTGCTGGGATTGAAGCAGTGTGCCACCACTGCCTGGCTTGTTAGAGTATTTTATCACATAGCAGGAAAAGAAATAGAAGACAGTATCCAGAACCACTCACGGAAGAGACTGCTCTTTCTCACCTGTGTGCTTGGATCCCACACGGATGGCCATCATCATGCAGGGGTTTGTTTCTGGAGTTTATATTCTGTTCTTTTGCCCTATAGGTATTTCTCAATGCCAGTATGCAGTGGTTTGAATGCAATTGTCCTCCATAGGCTCATGTTTTTGAGGTCCCCAACTGGTGATGTTACTTGGGGAAGGTTTAGGAGGTGTGGCCCTGTAGAGGAAGTAGGGCACTGGATCAAGCTTTGAAAGTTTAAAGATTCACTTCATTCCCAGTCATCCTCTCTGCCTTGTGTGGTTCAAAGTTTGAGCTCTCAGCCTCTGCTCCAGCCATCTTCCCTGCCACCTGCAGCCATCCCCGACAACATGAGGGCTAGCGCTCTGCAACCATCAGGCCCAAATAAGCTCTTTCCTCTGTAAGTGGTGTTGGCCATGGTGTTTTTTCACAGCAGCAGAGAAGTAACCAAGACACAGCGCTGTGCTGCTTGAATTTCTCCAGCTTCGGAGTGTACTTTGAATTTACTAAGTGTGATGTTTCTAGCTTCATTCTCTTTCAGGGCTCATTTGGATATTTGTGGATTTATATTGCTGTTGTTGGTCATTTTATTTATTTATTTATTTCCTTATTTATTTCATGGGATTGGGCCTAGGGCATCATGCATGTATGACAAATACTTTACCTTTGAGCTACAGTCCCAGTCCTATTTGTGGTTCCATAAGAATTCGGAGCATGGCTCTATAGACGGTTTGGAATACACAGATTGTATCATTTTAATTCTTCCTACCATGAGCAGGAGATCTCTTCCTGTTCACTTGCATCTTAATTTCTCTCCACATTTCACAGCTTCCAATATCCAAGCCTTCTATCTGCTCAATGAGGTTTGTTCCTAGGTGTTCTATTCTTTTTGGTGCATTTGGAAATAAGATTGTTTCCCTAATCTCCTTTTCAGACACCTAGTGTGAAGAGGCACACTGATTTTTGTACGTTGATTTTTGCATCCTGCAACTTCACTGCATTTAATTCTAATTGGTTTTCTTTTCTTTTTTCTTTTTTTTTTCTAATTGGTTTTCATTAGCAGAGTTCACACACACTTATAATTGTGTATGTGTGTGTGAGAGAGAGAGAAAGGGGGGGAGTCATCTGAAAATAGGAGCTATTTTGATTTTTTTATGATTTGAGATCTTCACTTACTTGCTGTTCTCCAATTTTGGCCAGTGTGGCACATTATCTGCCTCCTATGTTCTATTAATCATGGAAGATATCCTTGCTTTCTGGTGGATCAAGATATCTTACTTTCACTTTGATTCTTTCTTTGACCTGCACCTGGAATTGGCCAGTAAGGAGTCCTAGACCCTTTAAATATGGCCCCTGGGGTCCTGTGGTCCATTCTGTCACTGAGATAATGGCACCTATGGGTCAGTCATTTCTAAGAATTTAACTTGGGGCCCCCAGGAGCTCTCATTCTCAGGCTGCTGGCTTGACCTCTGCTCTGAAATCAGCTCACAGCAGTTCTCACGCATGAGGCAACCTTCTGTTTGGTCACACGGGTGATTTTCGGCTCGGAATAGATTTCGGAACTCCCTATCCTTCCTGTTGCACCACTGGTCATTTCACAGCTGTTCTGCTGGGCTTGGGTTGCAGCTGAGTGAGGGGCACTCCCCGCACCCCGAAACCTTCTGTCCTCTCCCACCCCTCCCACCTCCGGTTTACCTATGAGGCGAATGCTGGCTGTGAATTCTGTCTGCAGTTATACAAAATGCTCTGTCTGCTGTGGAGGGAAAAGAAACTGAGGCTCTATTGGTCCCCTCACTCAATCCCGAGCGCATGGAAGGCAAGTGGCTCGGGGCAGCTTGTCTAGAGCTGCTCACCTCCTGGTCTTGGTTACAGCTCAGGGAACAGCGCTAGCACGGGTCTGCCATTCTGAAGCCACCAGGGACTTCTGCTGAAGCTGTTAGGCTAGAGGAGCTGAGGGAGTGAAAGCTGAGAACTGATGGGAGGGGGAAGCTGCTCTCTCACACAGAGGAGACTGGAGCAAACGGAGGCGAGACAGGTTTCCTAAACCTTCATTTGAACATGTGAGCCCAACTTAACTGGGAACCAGATCCAAAACGGGTTTTCCATTTATGTAATTTCCCCCGGAGGATATAAACCACAAAAAGTATTCTATATCACCAATATATCTTACGATTGCAACGTGTGTGTGTGTGTGTGTGTGTGTGTGTTTGTGCATATTCATATATGTGCAGTAGTAGGTGTGGATGTGGAGGCCAGAGGGCCACTTTGGCTGTCATTTCTCAGAGGTGCTGCCCATCTTGTTTGTTTGTTTTTGTTTTTGGAGACTGGGTCTTTCTATGGAACTTGCCAGGTAGGCTAGGCTAGCCAGCCCATGATGCCCAAGGATCTCTCCATCTCTTCCTTCCCAGAGTAGGGATTACATGTGCACTGCTAGGCCCAACTTTTAAAATATGGGTGTGAGGATTTAGCTCAGGCCTTCATATTTGCAGGGCGAGCATTTTCGAATTGAACTGTGTCCCTAACCATTGTTCTTACTTTTGAAAACAAACTTTAGTTGAATTTCTGTTATTTGCAAACACAAAAATAATGATACAAAAGAAAGATAATGCCAGAAGCTGAGAATTTTGCTAGTTTTTCCACATTATTTTTACAAAATTCTCATTTCAAGCCTTGAGATAAGTATTCTTACTCCTATCTGATAGAGCTGAAAAGGGAGCTGAGGCAGAGCTTGCTGACACACATTTTTAATTCCAGCACTCAGAGGCAGAGGCAGGTGGGTCTCTGTGAGTTCAAGGTCAGTCAGGACCACACAGTGAGTTCCTGTATCAAAATCTAAGTATGTTGGTCACATGACTGGCATGTGGTAGACCCAAAATTGTAACTAGGGTGTTTTGAGTCCAGAATTCATCCTCCAAATCACTTATAGATTCTTTGAAATTTAAAAATAGTTAAAAGTACAAGTGCCTTTTTTCTTAAGATTTTATTTATTATGTATTCAGTGTTCTGCCTGCATATATGCCTGCAGACCAGAAGAGGGCACCAAATCTCATTATAGATGGTTATGAGTAACCCATGTGGTTGCTGAGAATTGAACTCAGGGCCTCAGGAAGGGCAATCAGTGCTCTTAGCCTCTGAGCCATCTCTCTAGCCCAAGTATAGGTGCTCAGTTAACAGGAGCTAGAAAATTACCTGTAACTCTGTGCCCAGTCTATGTTTGGTATCTTGCTTCCTTGGTAGTTCACACAATTGGAAGCTGTGCCAAGCTGCTTCTAGGTTTACACCAGATTCATCACCATGTGCCCAGTTTCCCTCTGCAGAACCCCTGCTGATTTCCTTGAAAACGGACAACTAAGGGGTTGGAGAGATGGCTCAGGGGTTAAGAGCACAGACTACTCTTCCAGAGGATCCAGGTTCAATTCCCAGCACCCACATGGCAGCTCACAACTCTCTGCAACTCCAGTTCCAGTGGATCTGACACCTTCACACCAATACAAGCAAAACAATTTTAAAATATTTTTTTTTAAAAAAACCTGACAACTACAACCATTAGCAGAGGAACTGAAAACCAGCCCTAATGGGTTGAGGTAGACCAAACTTTTCATAACTCTTAACCTTTGTTGAGAGGACATTCTGTTCCTGCTGTCTCACTGCCACAGGGATGGAATTCCTTCCCAAGGTAAACATGAGCCTCATACCTCTCCACATGCAACCTTCATGGACTTGATTTCATTAAAGTGTTATAAATTGAATTAAATTACTAGCCATTTTTCTTAAGTACGTTCAATAATAAGCAAGCTCCACCAGAGCGATGCGGTCATTACAGGCTCATTTTCACCCCATTCTCCAGCACCTTTCTAACGATCATCCCGTTAACAGGCACGGATGTGCTTCTACGTCTTTGCTTTCAGGAAAAGAAAAACAATGAAAATTCTCCATTCCATCAGCATCTAATTGGACCGTCTCTGGGGGAAGGTAGTATTCTTTTCAAAAGCACAATTACATTGCACTTAATGTCTGGCAATAATTCTCTTAAGTTAAGTTTACAGTCAGTCTGTTTCTGGGAAATTAATAATGATGGTACTAAAAGAGAGGCTTGGTTGTCTCAACCGTTTTACAAACACAGAATCATGTTGGACTTAGGCAGGTAAACCACACAGCTGTGAAATCAAAGGCTATCTGCCTGGCCTGGCTCCAATGCTTCATCCCTTTTTTCTTTCTAATAAGAATTTAGTGGCTGGGCAGTGGTGGCGCACGCCCTTAATCCCAGCACTCAGAAGGCAGAGACAGGTGGATCTCTGTGAATTTGAGGCCAGCTTGGCCTACAAAGTGAGTTTCAGGACAGCCAGGAGCAGGGCCAGCCGAAAAGGGAGCTGGAGAGATGGCTCAGCAGTCAAGAGCCCTGGCTGCTCTTCTAGAGGATGGGGGTTCAATTCCCATCACCCACATGGCAGCTCACAACTGTCTGTAACTCTAGTTCCGGGGGACTAGACACCCTTACACAGACTCACATGCATTCAAAACACTTGAAATGAAATGAATAAATAATAATAATGATAAAAGAATTTAGGGAAGACTCAGGAGTCACCTTGGCCCCTGCAACAGTTACCTCTGGACTCACCCTCCAGGAACTTTTAACTCTTGGAGTCTTTCATATTTCAGGGGTGTTGTGGGAATTTGGTCCATAAGGCAATTGTATCGGGGCTGCTTGGCCCAATGGGCATGGTCTTTTCTGGGAATGTGTGACCAGATGAAAACGGAGGCGGAGGTCGCATGCTCTCCTGGACTGGGCAGGGTTCACTGGCAGTGAAGGCTTGGTGACCTTCCCCCAACCTCCCCATCTCCCTTGGGACCAGGAGGATCAGCGGCTGAAACAGCAACAATGTTGCTGTCATCTTCTGTGGTCTGAGTGTACTTTTTTTATTTTTCGAGACAGGGTTTCTCTGTGGCTTTGGAGCCTGTCCTAGAACTAACTCTTGTAGACCAGGCTGGCCTCGAACTCACAGAGATCGGCCTGCCTCTTAAAGGTGTGTGCCACCATCGCCCAGCCTGAGTGTACTTTTTATTTTGCACCTGTTTAATAAACCTGAGTTAATCCCTCATTAACAAGGGGTCCACTTGTAATGAAGAAATGTTTCCTTAGCCTAGTGTCATTTCCAGGATGGCTTTTAAGGTCCACGGATGGCTGACAACAGTCACACTCATTTCCAAAGAAAGAAGCCCATCATTACTGTTATGGTTTAAGTAAAATGTTGCAGGTCCCCAAGTAGCTGCAGGTCCCTGAGCGGAGTAGGTTCTGAGACCACAGCAGGCCACAAAGGCAGCAGGGTCCCAGGCAGGGAGCCACATGGTGGGTGAGAGACAGAGACATGGATAGGCACGCCATGCAGAGAAAGTTGGTATTTATTTAGTGGGTTATGGAGGGGAAAGGGGAAAAGGGGAGAAGAGCAGAGAGAGAGGCAGAGACAGAGAGAGGGGGGGGAAGGGGAAAAGGGAGAGAGAGAAGCTGTCCCTGCAAGAGAGAGACAGAAGCTGCTTCTGCAGGAGAGAGACAGAAAGGAAGGGCCTCAGACTGGAAGCTGAAGAAAGATCCACCTGCCTCAGTGGTGAAGGGAGGTTGTAGGAGGGGCTTGTCTCAGACAAGGAGGGCTTGAAAGACCGTTACAATCACGCTACCCTGCACTGCACAAACTGCCAGCTGACCGAAAAGTCAGGACTGGACTATCTTGTTTGAACCGGGTTTCTAGTGGGGGCTGCTGGCTCTGTATGGGTCCTTCACCAGGAAATAACTTTATGTAAATCCCACATGAGTCTCCATTCTAATCTAATATTAACGAGACCCGTCCTTGGCTGCTTAGCCTTTATAATCTTTGTGAAAAATACATACACAACTCTCAAGAGTAAGCACCATGGAAGCCGGGGTGATGGCTCAGTGGGTAAAGAGCTTATTGTGAAAGAATGAGCTTCTCAGCTGGGTCCCCAGCATTTTATGTTAAATCTGGGCATGGTACAAAGACCTGCTACCCAATGCTGGGGATATAGAGATGGGCAGATCCCCAAGACTCACTGGCCAGCCAGTCTAGCCAAATCAGTGAGCTCCAGATTCAGTGAAACTCTGCCTCAGAAAATAAGGTGGAGCAGGGTCCAGTAAGACAACTGGCATGGACCTCTGGACTGTACACACACATGCAGGCAAGATGCTTGTATTCGTGAAACAAATAAAGTAAAAACTAAGTGTCTTTAAGGGGGCAGAGTGGTAACCTCTGCTGTTTCCCAGAGCTCTGCTGTGTATGGAGGACCAACAGGACCAACAGGAGCTGGCAAGGAGAAATGGGAATAGCCCATAGGCAGTGAAATTACCTGGCATGAATGAGAAGGAAACACAGAACATGCAACAAACCTGCTTAGGAGTTTATTTGGGGCTATATAGGCCTGGTGAAGGTCGGTGTGCAGAGGGAAAGAGAGAGAAAGAGCTGAAGACGGTGCCTCCAGCTTTTAAGGGCTGCCTAGCACATGTGCACAGGGGGCTGACACAGTTACATCATACACTGATGCCCTATTTTAATCGGCGGTGGGCATGAATTGGTACACGGTCGAGGTAATGAGTAGTCGGTAAAATCCCATAATAGGGAGCAAAGATGGGATAACAGCAGAGTAAGCAGATGATCAGAAAGGGGAGAGGTTTTGGGTAAGAGGTTGGGGGTTAAAACTGGCCACTCATACATAAGTTCAAAAGACAAGATGAAAAGGGGGCTTCTGGGGAGAACCCTAAGCCTAAGAAGGGCCGGAAGCAAAAGTTTTACCCAGTCAAGGTGAAGCTCCTGTGACATCTTAACGAGAACATTTTTAAAGGAATGGTTAGTTCGTTCTACCTTCCCTGAGGACTGAGGATGGTATGGGATGTGAAAATGCCAGGGAATGTTAAGAGCCTTAGACAAAGTTTGAGAGATCTGGGAAGTAAACTCTGCACTGTTATCCGACTGAAGACAGGTTGGGATTCCAAACGGGGGATAATTTCTTGGAGAAGAACATGGGAAACTGTCTGGGCCCTCTTGTTAGTGGTGGGAAATGCTTCAATCCACCCAGACATGGTGTCCACCGAAATCAGGAGATATTTAACTCATCTGACCATGGGCATAAGAGTAAAATCAAGCTGCCAGTCAATTCTGGAAGGGACCCCCCTGACCTGGTGGGTGGGAAAAGGGAAATTACAATATTTGGTCTTGGGATCTGATATTTGACAGATTTTACAAGAGGCAGTAATAACTTTTAAGAACTCTAAGTCCTCAGGGGTGGGTTGAAAGTGAGCCTTGACAAAATGAAACAGAGTTTTACTATTAGGATGAAAGAGCTGATGTTGGTAGGACAGAATTTGCTGGGTGTCAGGGGGTGTCTGTGAGAATGTGGGCTGTACTGTTTGAACTCCCTGAGGTGATTGAGGTTGGTTTGGGCTATGGAATGCTGCTGTTCTAGCTGCCTGGTCATGCTGGTGAAGGCAAAGATATTTTGAGATTGAGATCTGAAAGGAATAGAGAAAAAAAGCATCCTTAAGATCTAGAACTGAGAAGTGGGAGGTTCCTGGAGAGATAATGAAAAGAAGTGTGTAAGGGTTAGGCACTACAGGATGAAGAGGGACCATTGCAGAGTTAATGAGCCAGAGGTCTTGAACCAGGCAATAGGATCCGTTAGGTTTTTTGACAGCAAGTATAGGGGTGTTAAAGGGAGAAGAGGTGGGGTGAAGTAGCTTTTATCATAGAAGGTCAAAGATAATAGGCTTAAGTCCCCTAAGGCTCTGGAGAGAGAGCGGGTACTGAGCTTGGGTAATGTACTTACTAGGATCTCATAATTGGATAACGATGGGAGAATGGTGTTTAGCAGCAGAGGGGTTTTGGGTGTCCCAGACTTGGGGGTCCACCTGAAAGGCTGGTAGAGGAAAAGACACATTGAAGCTGGAAGGTGGGGAGGCTAGAAGGAGGAGGAGGGGAGCTGCTGGTGAGTCTGAGGTAAGGTGAATAGAAGGAGCAAACGAAATGGAAGCTCCTACTTTTGCTAAAAAAAAAAATCTCTTTCCATAAGTGGTACTTGGCAGGTCGGCATGACTAAAAATGAATGAGTGAGATAAATACCCCTAAAAACACAGTTAAGTGGTGGGGTCTGTTGAGGTAGATAAGGCTGTCCCTCTACCCCAACAATAGGGAAGCTAGAAGGAAAGGTAGGCCCCCAGAATTCTCTCAGTACCAAGTATGTGGCTCCAGTGTCAAAGAGAAAGAAGATGGGTCATCCCGATACCATGATGATTACCCATGGCTCCCTGTTACAGATGACGGTTGTGGTAGGGTCAAAGGAGCCTGGACAGTCTCACTTGTCCATGGCCAGACCTAGAAAGTCGACTTGGGAATTTTCTGGGTTTGATGTCACCAAGCCACTATGTGAATGAGGACAATCAACTTCCCTATGGCATCTTGGACAAGGTCTCGCAGGACCAAGATGAGGATTAGGGCATGCTTGGGCACAGTGACTAGCACAGGGCTCTACCACAATTGAAACATGGGCCTGGCGGTACTTGAGCCCCGGGGTGCAAGGGAGCAGCATGGACAGGACTGATAGGGTGGTCTATCGCCTTGGGTGGTTGGAAAGATCAAGGCTAGCATGTGACAGTGATAATTGTGGACTTTGTCATCCCTCGTATGGTACACCTTAACAGCCAACTCTAAGACTTCTTCCTGTGGGGTCAAGGGAACTTTCTCCAAACATGTAAGTTTAGCCTTAATGTCAGGGTAGTACTGAGGAAAAAAAATGAGTTATGAGTAATTGTCTGCCTTCCGTGGTTTCTGGATCTAAGTTAGCATACTGTAATAGGGCTTTAGTGAGGCATTCCAAAAATGCAGAAGGATTTTCCTTTGTATCTTGAATGACCTCTGAGAGCTTATTATAGTTTACTGGCTTGAGGGCAGCCTTACAGAGACCTGCCAGGAGGCAAGTCAAAAACTGGTCCCTAGGCAAAATTCTACCTGGAGTGTTATAGTCCCAGTGTGGTTCCTGCTTGGGGACTGCCTCTGCTCCCAGAGGTGTGTTGCATGTGTTTTGTGAATCTCATCTGCATGCAGTCTGGCCTGCTCCCAAACTCACCTGCGCTCTTCAGGAAGTAGGTTATTAGATAGGATCATATAGCTATCACAAAAGGTGAGAGTATAAGACTGAGACTTAGAGCTTAGATAGTAAAAAGCTTGGATATAAGGAAACTCCTTCCATTTGCCTGTGCACTGACAGTAGTTAGAAGGCTCCCAAAGAATATCAGGATCAAAGGTGCTGTTAGGTGGCCACTTTAAATTGTTATTCCAATTGTAAGAAGGCCATTTTTTTGGACAAAGGTGGGAGAGTGTGGGAATCTGTAAGTAAGGCATTAAGGTCTGGGGTTTCAGGGCCTCTAAAAGGCATCTCAGCAGGGAGACTGGATGATGGTCTTGGATGGCTTGCTACCCATAGCTGAAACCGTGAAAACCCACAAGAATGACGACACCACAAGGCTTATAGAGGGATGTCTCCCCTCTATAGGTGGGGTGTGATGGCGGCAAACACTGCAGGGCTTGTAGGAGAGAATCCTCTACTACAGGTGGGGTGTTAAAGCCTGACTGGCTCCGGTCGGGGTTACTCAGAAGCCAGAGAGGCCACAGCAGGGGCCACTGATCAGTGGTCCAAAAGAAAAGAAAGAAAAAAAGGAGAAAGAAAAATCTCAGGGACCCTGGGCTCCCAGTCTTGGTGTAGGAGGGTTCTTCTTTAGTTCTGTGCTTTCATTGGTTAAATAAAGAGCGACTGCGTGGCCTGTAGGATAGGGCACAGCCCTTAGGTGGGCAGAGTAGACAGAATGGAAGGCGGTGAGAGAGAAGGCACTGCCAGA
>JAQHUG010000079.1:4837765-4859527 GCA_028555095.1 Dicrostonyx torquatus
GAGACAAAGTCTCTGTCTAGAGTCATGGCTGTCCTTGATCCTACTATATAGACCAGTCCAGGCTGGAACTTACAGATATCCTCCTGCCTTGGCCCTTTGAGTGTGATTAACACTTAGAGATGGTAGTGGTGCATGCCTTTAATCCCAATCCTAGAGAGGAATATAAAACGGGAGGAGACAGCTCTCAGACACAGTCTCATTCTGAGATTCCTGGAGGCAGGATCACCTTTTCAGACTGAGGTAGAGGTAAGAGCCAGTGGCTGGCTGTTTTGCTTTTCTGACCTTCAGGTTGAACCCCAATGTCTGTCTCTGGGTTTTTAATCAATCATGCTATAGGCCTGGAAGATCAGCAGATAAGATAGCCTGGTGTGAGGGCTATTCTTGGTTGTCAACTTGATTACCTCTGGGATGAACTGCTACCCAGAAACGAAGGGCAGACCTGTGAGCGATTTTTCGCTTCATTTGAAATAGGTGAATCCCACTTCTACCCAGACCTTTGAGGTGGGAAGACACATCTTTAATCTGGGCCACACCTTCTGCTGGAAGCCTCTGTGACGATGTGGAAGAAGGAAGCTTTTGATTTTTGCCTGCTTGCTCTCACTTTGTTAGCAAATCCATTCCTTTACTGGTATTAGAAGCCTACTTCTTTGGAATCCGTGTCTCCTGAAGACCAGCTGAGACATCTGATCTTGTGGATTAAGCAACTTCTGGATTCTTAGATTTTTCTTTCATAGCCCACCATCGTTGGATTATGCTTAGGAGGGCCATGACCCATGTGATAAAATGTATTATTTGTTTTGTAGGATCACAGCCTGTAAGTCATTCTCCTTTATACACACACACACACACACACACACACACACACACACACACACACGTATGTATCTCTGAGAGGGAGGGGGAGAGAGAGAGAGAGAGAGAGAGATCCATTCTATAGGTTCTGCTACTCTAGAGAACCCTGACTAATACACTCGGAAACCTGAGTTTCATCCCTGGGCCCCACGCAATGGAAACTACCTCTGCTGTCGCAAGTATGCATCCACACAAACACTCTTCCTATACCCCAACAATAAAATATGTAAAACTGTAGAATAAATTTAAAACGGGTAAGTAGGTAAGTGATTACAACAGAGCATCTTGACGACAGGCAGAGAGAAGAGACAGGTGCACAGGGGTCCAAAGCTGACTTGCAGACGGAGGTGAGCTGAGCTGGCTTACAAAGATAAGGAAGGCTACTCAGGGTAGATGGACACACCCTACCACAGTGGTTAGAAGCAAGAGATAAAGGACCAAATGATGGGCAAACCAATATATGTTGATACACACACACACACACACACACACACACACACACACACACACACCACATCTCAACACCGATTTCCCCACTAAAGCATAAAAAACCCTTTTTCTCTCATGAGTGACAGTCCTCCTAAGCATTAAGATAAATAATAGTAGGGGCTGAAGAGATGGCCCAGCAGTTAAGAGCATGGTCGTTTTTTGAGAAGACCCAGGTTCAGTTCCCAGTACCCACATGGCAGTTTATAATCAATTCTCTGTGACTCCAGTTCCAGACAATCTGATGCCCTCTTCTGGCCTCCATGGGCACTGCAAGTATGTGGTACCAAGTCATAACATGCAAGCAAAACACATTTAAAAATGGATATATAATACTCAGATGTGAAATGTTGATATTATGGTTGATTTATTTACACATAAAGTTCATTGGCATAGCATCTGGAGTTTCAGAAGGATTCCTAAGGAAAATTCTTTTGGATGAGAGTAAGTAAGAACTCCCAGTGCTGATAGACTACCAAGGAGCGCTGAGAAAGATTTAAAAAAAAAAAAAAAGACTTAAAAAAAACAGATTATAGGATTTGTCACAAGCTTACTGTTGGAAGCTTACTCTGCTGGTCAGAGGTTGCAGTCTAACATCGCCTAGCAGCTTTCTCAGCAACCCGGAGGATCCACATCCCCACCCCCACCCCCAGCAAGGACTTCCTACCTGCCCTTATCTGGAGAATATCTCTATGCCCTGGAGGACTGACCTTATCTGAGGACTGTCTCTAAGCCTGGACACCTGATTTGTCTCTAGTGTGACCCTTGGATCAGTTTCCTGCTAGAAGCCCCCCACCCCACCCCAGGCACATACAGTAACTAAGACTTGTCCTAGGAGCTTTTCTATAGGACCCTGCTGCCATATACAAACCCTTGTGACAGGAGCGTGCCACTTAATGTAAATTAGGATTTGTCCCCAGGCATCCCAATCTTATAAATTCCCTATACTCTGGAATAAATTTGAGCTAATTCATTAAAGTCATCTCCTGGAGGGCTAAATCTGTAGTATCCACAGCCTTCCAAAATTTGCTCCTTCTGTTTTTTTCACCCTTGTGACCAGTGATCCCGAGAAAGAAGCAGAGCCACAGCTTACTATGGCAAAATTTTTAGGGAGCATTAATAATAATAATAATTATTATTATTTTTGTCAAACAAAGTCCATAGGTGATGACCAGAAATGGTCTCAGCCCAGTGCCCAGATGGGATCTATCTTTTTATATCTGGACTTCTGGCTCATTCTAACACACCCAACCCCTTGAAGGGGCCCCCACAGTCACCGCTTACCAGTTTTATTACAATGGCCTCTTAGTACCCAATTCTCTGCCAGCTTCATTCTAAACCATTCTTTTCTCCCTGGGAGTCATCAGAAGGTTCAGAGTCTTTAAACTTGGCTCCCCATGCAGAAAGAATTCTCTTCCATCTTGGCTCTTTGGGCCACTGTTGTGGAAGCAAGCAGTGTAGACAGCAGAGGCTGGGGTCACATGCCCAGCACTGCAGCCAAAGGTCAAGACCAGCTTCCCCAGAATGCTTGGAATGGGTAGTTTGAGTGGCAAGGTCCTGCCAGTCATCGCCTATTTGCTGTCGAGTTTCTATCCTGTCACAGGGCATTGCATCATCTTGATGGCTCTATCTTCTGGGTCCCAGTGAGACTACACCAGTCAGAAACACCAGCAGAAGACTGGAGAATGGGACTCGGGAGGCCAGTTTGAATTCCGTAGTGTTACAGACAATAAGCTATGTGTCCACTTTGGCATCCCTCTTAACACAGTCCCAGCTTCTGCTCATCAGGCCCACTGTGACTCTGGCTTCTGCTGACTGGCCCTAGTTTCTGGCTCTCTCTCATCCTCTCTGGGTTTCCTAAGCCTCAGTGTGACTGAGAATATTTGCCACAGTCCCATTAATGGCTTTCGACCTGTTTGCCCCCTGTGTCTCTGTTCCCAATAGACATGCTCCTGATGGGCACAGTGGGAGTGCTTCCATTATGCTGACCTGCATTGAAATCAAATGGCCCTTAAAGAACATTCATGACTTCCCAGCTAAGATCAACTGTAGCACATGTTCTTATCTCCCATCCTACAGGAAAATCCAAGAGAGGGAGGGCCCAGGAAGGTTCGTCACTGGAGAGCCACTGTGGATTAAGTTCAAATCGGGTCTTTTCCGTTGCTTGATTTAATTGTGAGTGAGCCTGCCCACTGCTTTCTTTGTTGCTGTTTAATTGTTTACAGGGTTGGGGTAGAATCTAGGGCCCAATACATGCTACGTAAGTGCTCTGCCTCTGCACTCTCCATGGCTTGGTACTTTTGACTGTGACTCTTAGATGCTGCCTCCCAGAAGGCCTGTAGGAACAGCAGTAGCAGCAGCAGCAGCAAGCCCCCCTATGCCGCATATTGCACCAGGCATTGGTCCAGATGATTTTACATGTGTTTACTTGGTGCTTGCAACCACATTGGACAGCAGTCCTCCATGTCTGTCTTATAGATGAGGAGACCAAAGCACACAGAAGTAACTCCTGAAAAATCAAAGGGCTGCTAAGAGGTCACAGGGAGGTCTGAATCTGGTGCCTGCCCCTTAACCAGGACACCTAATTCCCTCTGCACGCATGTGGGATCAGCTGTGATCTACAGACTTCTGCTTCCCACATCTTTACTTGGATGCAGGTAGAAATCCCTCTATTCAGATGATAGAGACGCCACATATGGAACAGCAAAGAGCCAGTCCTCACTGGGGCCCCTGGAGTGTGGGTGAGGATGGAGACACCCTGAAGTCTTGTTGGGGGGCTTTCCTCTCTGCAGCTGCCAGCTGTGGAACAGAACTTCTCTCTAATAAACTGAGTTATAAAAGGGGGATTACAGCTTTATCTGCAGAAACCATTTGTGGCTCAAAACAATCACCCTGCTTGCAAGAAACGTGGCGGAGCGTTCTGTGGATACTGCAGAAAAACCATGCCAAACCCTCACTCAGCATTCCAGTTGGTAGAATCCAAATGAAATGAGGAAACAATCACGGGCTAAGATGATGCCTAATTAAAGCTAAATTTAGCCAATTCGGGCTTTTCAGAGTTCTCATGAAATCCATTTCAGCTCAGACAATAGGAACGGCAAGCGGAGATAACGAGGAAGGGGCTCTCATTTGAAGGGTGGATTCGTCAATATGGTAATTAAGATTTTTTTAAAATAAAAAGGACGATACTAGGACCAGAATGAAATGGGCAGTTCTCCGGTTGGCATTTTCAGTAACTTCACTGTGGCTTCCTGGCTCTCCAGCTTTGGAAATGAATGAGGAAAAGTGCTAGGAGATACTGTGACTCTTGCCATTTCTGGTCGTTCTCGGTGGGGCTGCAGCATGGTGGGGATGTGGGGAACGTCATATCCTAATTGCAAAGCAGGACAGACACTGACTCTGTCCTTTCTCTCCACTCTGTTACAGACCAGGGGCTACACCACAGGCCTGGCCATAAATGCAATCACCAGAAAGGGAGCCAGCAGGCTCTGGCCTGGGGCGCTTTAATTTGGAGCTGTACTTCTCCATGAGGGTCTGCTCTCTCTTCAATTACTACGTGACTCTGAGAAATAATTGGGAAGTGTCTGAAGTTTTCTGTCTCTGGGAACAGAAGTGGAGAGAAAAACGGAAGGGGAGAAAGGAGCACTATACCAGGGAGGAAACACTTGACAGAAAACAGTGTCCTCACTGGGCGGTGGTAGCGCGTGCCTTTAATCTCAGCACTCAGGAGGCAGAGGCAGGCCTAGTCTACAAGAGCTAGTTCCAGGACATGTTCTGAAGCTACAGCAAAACCCTGTTTCAAAAGCCAAGAAAAAAAGAAAGAAAGAAAGAAAGAAAGAAAGAAAGAAAGAAAGAAAGAAAGAAAGAAAACAATGTCCTCACCAGGCTTGATTCTGACACCCACAAGTCATCCCCGATCTAAAAGGCCAGCAGATTCAGCTGACTGACTGTGTGTCCTGTGCTCTCAGAGTGCACAGACCTGAGCATGGTGAATTTTCTGGGCACAGCTCCACTGCAGGACACACGAATACACTTCAGTTTCTCTGAGAACCTTCCCATTCCTCAGAGGATGTTTTCATCCTTTTAGCTAGTGTTGCCCAGCTAAAAAGTATATACAAACTAAGAGACCAAGATTCCACGATGTTGACTTAACTTACCCTAATACCTTAAGACACTAAGAAACCCATTTGAGACTCAAGCTAAAGGCTGCCAGATTACAGATTACTCCCACCTAGCCCCCTCCCCATCTAAGTATCCAAATGTTACCAGGCCTGTGCATCCTTGTTGCAGGACTTCTAATTTGAAGGTTATTTTCCAAATGGTATTTATTTAAGTGGGATGGGGAGAAGAAAAGGCGCCATTGCTTGTGTATGGCCGTCAGAGAACATCACAGTTCTTTCTTTTGATAACGTGGGTCCTGGAGGGCTGGGTGTCAAACTCAGGTAGCCAGGCTCAGGACAAGATCCTTTACCTACTAAGCCCTTTTGCTGACCCTATGTTGAAGATTTGAAAATATGACTTTAAAAGATGCCAACAATTGCTGTACATAACGGCTCACATTTGCAGTCCTAGGACCCAGGATGCTGAGGCAGGAGTACTGCCTCTAATTGGAAGACAGCCTGATCTACATAGTGAGTTCAAGGCCAGCCTGGGTTACAGTTTAAGACCCTGTTTCAAAAAAAATAAATAAATAAAAAATAAGAAAGAAAGGAAGGAAGGCAGAAAAAAAGGAAGAAGGGAGGGAGGAAGGAAGGAAAGAAGGAAGGAAGGAGAGACAGAATTATGCAAAACTGCTAGTTTCAACTTTAAAAAAAATCCAGATAATGGACAAAAGAGACATTTTACATGAACCCCCGTCTCAGCACATCACTCAAAAAGGAGCTAAATTAAAAGTTTTCTGGAGAAATGGCACCATACATTCACTATATCCAAGGTTTTTCAATACTCGGGAGAATTAGATCTGAGGAAGAAAGCAACAGACTCAGCATGTTTATATGCATATGTGTTTAAAATCAACTTGAGTATCAAATAAGCATGAAGGAAGTCTCTGCTCTTCCCTGACCTCTAGGGAGAATCCACTCTGCTAATTCTGACACCCCGCCCCCATCCCCATACTTTGACCAGGATCTCAGGCTCTGATTCTCAAAGCATAGGCCAAGAAAGAAAGCTGTGCATCAGGCGGGGTTGATAAATGCAGCAAGTAATAAATAAATCTCTCTCTTCATCTCTTCATGAGACATTCGAACTTAGGTCGTTTAAGTGATTTAATGTCATATCTGATAGAAAATAAAGTGGACCAAGGAAGATAATAAAATTCAGGTGTCCCAAACGATTGTATCGCTTCGAGGCTAAAGATGGTTCTTTCTAAAGCTGTTTCAATATCCCTCTCCCTGTGCATCCTTCTTATCATGTGATTTGACATTACCTCTGCTGAGGGCCACTTTTGTATTTGTTCCCATGGAGTTTGGGAAGAGGACATTATAGGGGCTGAAGAGATGGCTCAGCAGTTGGGAGCACTCTTCCAGAGGACCCGGGTTCAATTCCCAGCACTCACATGGCAGCTCACAACTGTCTGAAAATCCAGTTTCAGGGAATCTGACACCTTCACACCAATGCACATACAATAAAGTTAAATAAATCGTCAAAAAATAAATTGAGGAAATAAAAAAAACAGGACATTATGCAACTTCTGGCATAATAAATAAAAGGCAAAGACGGCAGACACCACAGTCCCTGTTACCTCTAATCTTTCTAGTATGCATCCATGTACTAGAGGTGAGTGGCAAGCTGCCCCCTCTGGATCCTGCCATGATGCATAGAATCTTGTGTGAGTCAAATATTTGGTTTATGTCGTAAGTGTAGAGCAGCCAGTTACATCATAGTAGCAATGCCAATATATGCCCTTTAGGTCACCACTCCCATCTTTTAAGACATGCCTACCCACCAAGGGAAGGAAGGCACAGTTAGAAGCGTAGGAATCAAGGCAAGAATACATGTAGTTTCTGTGGCAGACCCTGTCCGTACCGGCACAGATGACTTGAATTCTTAGGGCCCCTCAAGCCCGGACTACCACATCCTGTTGTAAGCACTAGCAACCTGTCATAATTGCTTGAAGCTCCTAAACAGGCGGTACAGAAAGGGTGTGGGCAAGTTGGGAGTGTGGTTCAACGGTTGAGATCTTCCCAGCATGCTTGAGGTCCCAGCTTTGAGTACCAGCATCGTACAGAAAGAGAAAAGGTTCTGGGGGAGTTAGAGCTCCCGCAACAGCTCTCAATCTAGAAAGAAATTGAACGAGATGTTAGAGCAGTGGTTCTCAACCTGTGGGTCATAACCCCTTTGTGTGTGGGGGGTGTCACACATACAATATCCTGAATAGTGGATTACTATTACTATTTATAATAGTGGATAACATTACTATTTATAACAGTAGCAAAATTATAGTTATGACATAGAAATAAAATAAGTTTATGGTTGGGGGTCCCTATAACATGAGGAACTGTAGTAAAGGGTTGTAGCATTAGGGATGTTGAGAACCACTGCCCTAGAGGATAAATATCCTTGGCTTCCTTCTACACATGGGGGATTTTGAGGCTCATTCTACGTCACTCTTCAGATCCACACTGGGAAGAAACCAGTGGCCCTGCTCTCTGTGACAGCCTTTTTAGTAACTCAGCTTTGTTTCCCATTCTGCCTTCCCCCGTTCCCTTCTGATGCTTCTGAGATCGCCTATGACATGAACAACCAGCACCAGATCCCCACTGTCCACTTCAAGGGACGATACGTGGTGCATAGGGCTGAACTGTTATTGACAAAAATGACAAGCAGAGTATAGACAGGGATGATCCATCTGGCTGGTTCAGCTCCTTCCAAAGGGTTCAGACAGACGACTCTAACACCAAGCTCCTTGTGGTGGTGGTGGTGGTGGTTAAAGACAGTCAGTTCAAGATTCAGGCCACAGTAAAGCACAGCAGAAAGGGTTCATTCATGAATTTGTCTCTGTGTTTTGGTGGCAAATGATAAAACTAGGGCAATCTGCTAGGGGGAAAATAGAATTTGCTAATTTGTCTAACTGAAGTAGTACAGAAAAAGGAACGAGCTCACACCAGCATGGTAAATGCCCAGATGCCAGAGCCTTGCTTTCTTCCCGATTTCTTCTGCCATGAGCAAGCTCTGGGAAAGGCATGGGAAGGTGCAGCTTCCTGTTTCAGCCCCCTACCCTCAGGACCATGAGGTCACTGTCATCAACACTTCCCCAGGAAGTGAGCCATGGCTCTCATACCCGGATTAGCTGTAGCTGCTGCTGGGCAAGGTGATCAGATGGCATGGCCACTAGAACTCTGGAGTGGGGAACAACGGTGCTAACTTCTCTTCAAAACCAGCAGCCTGGAAGTGGGCCAGGCGAGACTCTGGGGAAAGGACATTTTACAAAAAAACACACAAGAAATGCCCACCACAACATCAAAATAATTTAGCGTTTCCTATGTGGTAGTGCAGACCAGTAACCCTAGCACTTATGGGTCTATAGTGGAAAGATTATGAGTCTAAGGCCAACCTAGGCTACAGAGCAAGTTAAGATTAATCAGAGGGATTAGCCCATCAGTCTGGGTAATCAAGGAGATCCTGTCAGGGGAATAGTAACTGGACACACAACACAATTCCATGGTCCAACTCCAACCCAGGGATTTCTGCAGGAGGGAATCCAGACCAGGATTTACAGATACAGGTCAAAGCTGGTAACCTAGGTCAAAATTGCCCTGAGGCAAGGAACTCTACCTTGGGCAACAAATTCCACAGGAATGGAACTGAATGGGACACCTAGGATAGAGAGGGCCTGAGGAAACAAGCTCCACTGGGAGCAGAAGCCAAGAGCAAATCCAATCCTGGGAGCCAACCCAGTCCCGGAACACTGGCGGATCAGGACCAAGCCAGCGACCAGATACAGAGTCAGCGAACTCCACCAGAACAGATCTAACTCCAAGCCAGGGACTTCTGCAGGAGGAGATCCAGACCAGGATTTACAGAAACAGATCAAAGCCATCAGACTAGGGCAAAGTAGGCCTGAGACAGAGAACTCCAAGGGAGCAGAGCAAAACACAGGAGCACTGAGCTATCTCCAGGAACAGGAATAACCAATGGAATAACTAGAACTGTGACACTGACTGTACCACGAGGAACAAACATCTGAGCTTTGGATTCACTGGCACCTAGATTATTCAACAGAATCTCAGACAGCCCCAATCATACCTATTAGAGGAAAAGATGAGTAGAAAAGGTAAGATCACATGTTACACCACAAAGAGAAACACAATACCAGTAAAACCTAAAGACCCTACAACAGCAAGACCTGAACAACCAAATATGGATGAACCAGAAGAAAATGATCTAAAAAATAACCTCAAGAGAATGTTTGAAATTCTTAAAGATGAAATGAGAAATTCCCTTAAAGAAATGGAGGAAAAAACAAACAAGAAAATTGGAAGATATCAGCAAATCACTTAAAGAAAACCAAGAAAAAGAAATCAAACATATAAAAGAAACTATCTAGGACTTGAAAACTGAAATAGAAACAATAGAAAAAAAGATTAATCAGAGATATGCAGTGAGACCTTTTATCAACAACCAAGAAAGCACACATACACACACACACACACACACACACACACACACACACACACACACACACACACACACACGAAACATGGCAGATACGATGCCAAGTGGCTCCTGCCTGTGATCCCAGCACCCAGGAGAGAGACTTTAGCAGGTAGCTCTCTAGTTGTTGGCCAGCCTGGGCTACAGAGTGAGGGCCTGGGTAAGTACTGACAAGCAAATTTAAACCAACCAACTGGGCCTTTCAGTCATTCAAAGCAATTAAAATTCCTTCTTTGGGAAAAATGTTTTAGTTTACTGGAGACATAACAAAAATTCCTTAAACTGGGTAGTATCTAAACAGCAGATATTTGTTAATTCTGGATGCTAGGAAGGCCAAAATCAAGGTGCATGACCAGACACAGTTTCAGGACCCATAGACGGTACCTTGTTTCTGGGGCCTCCTAGATTGGGAGGGACAGCTGAGTCTCTGGGCTCTGACCCCATGACCTGATTGTCTCCCTGGGGAGTCACTCTAAGTACCATCACAACATCACCGTGAGGGTTGCTATTCTAGAACAGTCATTTGGAAGGACTCTGGCCCACTTCTTTAATCTATAACTCGAGAAGTCCTGGCTGGCAAATTTATGCTATTAAAACATATGTTTCAGGGATGGAGAGCCGGCTCAGATGTTAGTACATACTGTTATTGCTGAGGACCTGGACTCTATTCCCAGTAGCCATGTGGTGAGTCATAGCTATAATTCCAGATTCAAGGGACCCAACAACTTCTGTCCTTTACAGACAATAGGCACCCGTGGGCTGCACACACATACGTGCAAGTGAAACACTCACACACATAAAATAAAAATAAGTAAATATTTAAAAAAAATATATGTCTGGGGAGATGGCTCATTGAATAAGTCCTTGTTTTGCAAGTATAACAACCTGAATTCTGACCCCGCAGCACCCATCTAAAAAGGTCAAGTATGGTAGTAAGTGTCTAGGGGCAGGAAAATCCCTGGGGCTCAGTGGCTGGCCAACCTAGCCAATTGACAAGCTCCAATTTCAGAGAGAGACTCTCAAAAAAAAAATAAGGCAGGAAGCCATAAAGACACCCAGAGCTGACACACACAGGGGCATGCACACCCAGATACCTATGTGCACCCCACCACCACACACACATACACACAAAGTGTATTTCTTTAGTCAAGTATGGCAAACTCAACAGGCTACATGCCACTCACGGGGAGCCACGTGGGGAAGCAGCAATGACTGCGGTAAGGTATGCTGGTGGGGTGGGGGAAGAAGGGAAAGCGTGGACAGAGCTATGCTGTGGTTTCCCCAGAATGTTCTGGCAGTTCTGTGTAGAACTGGGGTGGCAAGAACCCGAGAGTCCTGCTCACAGAATCAGTGCACAGAATTAAACCAAATGAGGGAGTTGGCCGGACTGGGCTTGGGATCACATACTTTACAAACAGAAGGTGGAGAGCACACACAGCTTAGCTAGCTCTAGGAAGTAGTTAACACCACAGGGGTGGTCCTTCTTCCAGCTAGGAAGGCCCCAAAGGCCAAAGTGTTGAGAATACATAAAAAACAAGAAAATACAGTTGCTCCACTTTCCCTCTGGATGAGGTGTGCAGCCTGAACACAGGGTACAGACCAGCCACTGAGAACACTGCAGAGTAACTGTTCACAGGCAGGCTGAGGGAGAAAACTAGAATTTGTGTGTCACTAACCTAGCGGTGAGCGTGCCCCTCTTCTCTCTGTGTGCGCTGAACTGAGAGCAACACCAGATGGAAGCAGACATTGATGAGGAGAGACAGGGAGCCTGGAAGAAGCGCTGGACTCCAGCTGAGAGAGGCCAAAGGGAAACGAGTCCCTTTTTCTTTTTCTCTTGGCCTTTTCATTCTCTCGGATGCCTGCATTCATCAGTTGGTCTTGGAACACAGACGACCCTGGGATCATAGGCAGCAACAGGGGGGTTCTGAGGAAGGAAGGAACTGGGGACTCATGACGGAGAGGCAAACGCCTGTGGCCCTTCTGCCCTCGAGTTCCTGCTGTGGGCACAGTTGTAGAATGTATATGGCTGAATGGGGGCATAGACCCCTGATTTTCTATCTAAATGAACAAAGGCTAAGTTCAGGCAGTTCAAAGGGTCCAAGACAGCATGGTGAGAGCAGAAGACTGCTTGTAAACTTCCGGGCTCCTCACCCACCCACGCGAGGTATGGATGCCTGTATGTGTTCCCAAACAATACACATAGCTTTCACTCCGACAATACCCGCAGATCTCAAAGGAGACTACGGAGCAGACCACTGCCTGAGCTGCAGGCTGGACTGAGTATTAAGCATCTGGGACCCATCTGAACAGCCAGGCATCAAAAGCAGAAATGACCCAGAGACCACAGCCCACAGAAAGCTGGGTGAAAACTGAGGTCGGAACCCCGCTGGGTTGATGACCTGCTGAAAGAAAGCATGGACTCTCTCCACAGGACCCAGCAGCTCTTAACATAATGTTTAGGATGTCCGGCATTTGAACCAGCGCTCCACAGCGTGCTAAGACGCAGGGAGCTCTCAACGCATGTGGGGAAAGATTCTGTGGCTGAGCTAACACAGATCCTTCAACGGAGAGTCTAAGGCAGCTGCGGAGGATGTGCTGCCCCCAGAATTCCTGGAAGTTCTTGAAATAAGTGGGACGACAGAGAACCTCAGCAGTGAGGTAGACGAGCTAGAGCAACAGTATCTTTAGAACTAAAGAATAAATTTACTGACATTTGAGAAAAATAGGATCTGTTCATCTAAAGATACATGTGGGGGCGCTGCAGGAAACGCTCGTGACCCTGGGGATATTTCAGTAGGAGGTCAACACTCCAAATGAAAGTCCCGGCTGTCCTGGAACTGACTCTGTAGACCAGGCTGGCCTCGAACTCAGAGATCTGCCTGCTTCTGCCTCCCGAGTGCTGGGATTAAAGGTGTGTGCTACCCTACCTGGCTGGTTTGTTTGTCTTTTAATTAGTAGGGCCCAAAAGCTTATGGGACAGCAGCAAAATTAAAGTTTGACTTTCTTATCCCTGGGGTCTAAAGAGAAGGAAAAGTCTAGTATATAAAATACTTGTGAAGGAGCGATGGCTAGAAAATTCGCCCAAATTTGGTAAAATGAATTAAACCTTCAGAGTCACTAAATTAATCATAAAACAGGCACTATGCCCAACTGTATCAGCATGAAAGTTCTGAAAACCAAAGAAACAAAAGAAAGAAATCTTGAAAACAGCCAGAGAGTCATGACCACAGCCCTCACAAGAGACTAATAGCTGGAAGTCCTGCAAGAGAACCAGGTTCTGAAACCGACTTTACAATACACACAATGCTAACAGAAAGAGCACCAGGCTGGAGCTCCATTCCAGCAAGGGGCCCCGTCAGGAAAAAGATGATGAAAGAGCGTTCTAGGTGAATGGAAACTGAGTTTACTGCCAGCAGACCCACCCTGAAAGAATTTCCCAGGCAGAGGAAAATGCTAGAGAAAGAAGCTTGGAACAAGGGGGATGTAGAAAAGAAACAGAAAGTGTGCATTTCTGGATCTATAGCAGACCGTTTCTCCTGCAGAGTTACTTCAAGTACGGCTGCTGGCAGAAGGCAGTTAGTTAGGTCACAGTCTAAGGGGGCGGGGCTTCCTCTGTAGGCAGATGCCACGTGGGAAAGGACGACTTTAAAACACCTGTTTCCGGGTGAGGAGCTGCAATATTTGAAAATGAGAATCGGAAAGTTACGTGTGCTGTCATTCTTGCACAGAAATCTAACAGTACCACACAAGGAGATTCAACTGTAAGATACAAACACACAGGCAAAGTGCTTTCTCAAACCAAGGTGGAAATCAATTGGAAATCAGTAATAGTAAGAAAGGTAGGAAATCCCAGAATACCAGGAGAAAAATAAAACAGGTAATGAAAACAGAATACCGAAAGCATATTTAAATAATGCTCAAAATAGGCAGAAAAAAGAAACAAAAAATGTAAAACAGAACAAATAGAAAACAAGTCATAAAATGGCTCATTTACACCCAGGAATATTCATAACTATACTAAAAGGGAAATGATCCAAGTATATCAACTAAAAGGTAAGTATTGTCAGACTAGATAAGAAACGGAGTCTAACTGTATGGCATTTATATGATTCAGCTCAAAATGACGATACAAAATAGGTCAAGAGTAAAAGGAGGAAAAGTGCATAATATTTGGAGGAAAAAGAGATGGGCAAAGCATGATAAATGGATTGATACAGCAAGAGGAGATGACAACCTTAAGTTTATAAATGCAACAGACGTTAAGAACATATGAAGCAAAAGCCGAGGGACTGGAAAGTAAAAACGGAGACTCCCACACACGAGCAGAAAGACTGAGAAGTATAAGGGGAGTCAAAGAACCATCCAAAGAGCTGAGCAACCCCCCAAACCTTGCCTCAAATTGGCATTTATACAACACTCCACCCGAGAACACCAAATGCTTAGTCTTCCAAGAGCTTGAGAAACGTCCACCAAACTATACTACAACCTTGAAAAGAAGACAGATCCTATCAAATGTCAAAGAACTGAAATGATATGAAATGCTTTTTCCAACCATAATGTAAATAACTTTAAAAATCAATGAGACTGACAGCAAGAAAACATCGAAAATTAACCAGTCATTGCTAAGTAGTGTATGGTACAAAAAGGAAGCTTCCAGGACAGTGAGAAAAAGAAATGAACTGTGAAAAAGCTGTGCTTAGAGGGGCGTTCAAACCATGAACAGAGACGCCCAAATCAAGTAGATGGCGAAAGCAAGGTGTGACGTCTCCTGTCTGTGATCTCAACAATCAGAAGACTGAGGCAGGAGGGTTCAAAGTTCAAAGGCCACAAGTTCAAAGTCAGCCTGGTTTACAGATCAAGTTCTAGGGAGTCCAGGCTATAGAGTGAGACCTTGTCTCAGAGTGCAGGAACAAAACAAAACATAAGAATTCAAGGTGAAAATACAAAGAAGGAAAATAAATGAAAAAAAAATCGGTTTTTCCCCCTCAAAATATCAATTAAATTTCTAACTTTCTAAAGAGTTTGGAAAAGGGAGACAAACAATTAACGTGGAAATGAGATAGGAGATGCTGGCTGGGTCCCAAAGAGTGCCAGACAGCCACCCAGTATATCAGGAAGGAGATAAATATTGCTCTACTAAAAATTGAATCCATAATTTAAATTTTACAGTTCCAAAGAGTATGTTCCAGAAATTCCATCAACTATTTAATGACTGGGTAATGACAATTCTATACAATATTTTCTAAGAATCCAAGGAATTCTTGATTCATTTACCTTGATTCTCAAAACAAAGATAAAGGAAAGAAAACTATAGACCTGTTTTCATCATGACAACAGATACAGAAGTTTTTATCAGGATTCTGGAAACTTCTATAAATATATAATGATAATAAACAGATCACACTTGTGGATTGATCCTGGGTCTTATCAGTTTCACTCAATATCCAAAAACCGTCAATGTTTTTAGTCCATAGGAAATACGGGCTAATGTTCAGAGTCCACAGGAGAAAACCACACAATCATGTCAATTAATGGGGTAAGAACATTTTACATGGCTTAACAACAAATCGTGATTACAAAAATGCACATAGCAAACTAAAAAGAAGGGATGTCGGTTCTACTTAGAGCCCAAAACAAACAGAAAAGCATAGCATGTGCATAAGATGGAAGATAGAAACGGCGGAAATATGTGCTGGACCCAATTCATATGTAAGTTAAAAAAATCAAAATCCCAAGATTATTTGTACATAAAAATTAGCTGTGTGTAAATGTGTACGGAAATACATACAAATAAGGATGATCAAAGCAAGGCTGAAAGGGACGGTGGTGGGGCACGCAGACCTTCTGCGTTCAGATCTGTAAACCTATAGCCTTGGGGATCCATACAGAAGTTAACAGCACAGCATGCAGAACAGACTCCACAAATCGCCCTGCTTAGATTTAGCCAACCGATGTCAGTTCGAATGAAGTATAATTCAATACATTGTAATGCATAGACTTGAAGTGGTGTAAAATTGGTTTCAGCAAGTGGCTACACCCACTCAGTCTGCAGGCTATAATGAATATTCCAGTTCCTGTTGCTCTAGCATGCTTGCCTGTGTTGCACTCCCGTGAGCGTCTGTTCTTGCGGGAAGTGGCTGTTTCACCTACTTTCTGATAAGGGTTAGTAAGAGAGAAGGGACAGTCTTGTACAAATGACAAGGCGTTCTGGAGAATCAGACTTGCTGATGCTGCCCTGAGCAAACTGTAAGCTGTGACACTGAAAACCTCTCACATTTCATACCCTATACCAACACAAATACCACCTAAGTTATGCATTTGAATTTAAGGTTCAACGTTGTGCAACTTTTAGGATGAAACATCTGGAAGTATCTATTTTGTTATGCCCCATAAGGCATTTGGTAAATAAGACTTCACAAGAATTTGAAATGTGTACTTGGAAGGATTGTAAAAAAGAATGAAAATCAGGCTGGAGATTCAGAGAAAACTTAACGGTCCATATCTAACGAAACAACGGTTCCCAGAGCCTAAATGTGATGGCTCTTGCCTGTAATACAGCACTTGGGAGGCTTGCACTAGAAGAATTGTTCCAAGTTCAAGGCCAGCCCAGGCAACACAGTGTGTTCAAGGCTAGCCTAGATTACAAGCAAGACCCAGTCTCCAGCAAATAGACATACATATCCAGGATCTACTAAGCATCCTGAAAACTCAACAGTAAGAGAAGAAATAATTTGAGGTTTTAAATGAGCAGAAGACTTAGACATCTCAGCAAAGAGAATAAATGCTGGCAATAAACACGGGGAAAGACCTGCAGCATCATTAGCTGCCATGGAAAGAGTGTGGGGGGGAGCAATGAGACACTGATTAGGAAACCTCAACTACAAACAAAATCTGGTATCAGTTTGTCATAGTGCTAAGGATGATGGACCAGCCAACTCTGTGGCCTCATCAGAGCAGTCACCTAGCTACCATCCCCAAAAGCCTTCTTCATCTCCAAATCGACACAGAAACGACAGAGTAACTATGAAACACGGTCCCAAATTGGAAACCAAATGGGAAACATCTTACCATGAGTAGCAAACAAAACTGGGTTATGTCCATACCATGGGATTCTGCACGGTGATTAAAAAGGAAGACTAGACCATGGTGACATGCAATACCTTGCAATAATCTCAAAGCCACTGCACTAAGTGAAAGAAACTAGGCTCAAAAGCCGGTCGTCTGGGTGATCAATATGTGTGAGCCAAGAACTAGCTGTGAATGACAGACAGAGGTTGCTGAACATTAGGGAGGTTGGAAGCACTCAACACCACGGAGTTCTCTGAGGTGATGTGCTGTTTTGCGACCCCACTGTGGTGGCTACACAAACCTACACATGAGTAAAAATTGGTGCAACTGGAGACTGAAGAGGTGACTCAGTGTGTAAGAACTTGCACTGCTCTTGCAGGAGACCCAAGTTTGGTACCCAGCATCCATGATGGGCAACTCACAAGTGTCTCTCACTCCAGCTCTGGAGGGTCCAGTGCCCTCCTCTGGACTCTGTGGGCACTTACATTCATGTCACACACACACACACACACACACACACACACACGCACACGCACACGCACACACACACGCACATACTTTAAAAAAATCTTTAAAAATCCATGACACTTGATATGTGTGCATATCAAGTCAGTGTGTACGTGTGCACATGTGTAGAGGCCACAGGTCAATGTTGGATGTCTTCTTTAATTGCTCTCTACCGTATTATTTTTGATAAGTCTCTGACTCAACCCGGAACTCACTGCTTTGCCTAGTCTGGCTAGCTCACAGGCCTCAGGGAGTCTTCTGTTTCCATCTCCCCAGGGCAGAGATTACAGGCACACATTGGTCTGTTCAACTTTTAAATGAGTGCTAGGATCAGACTCAGGTCCTTGTGGCTGTACAGCAAGTGGTCCTGCCGCTGAGCCATTTCCCCAGCCTCCCAGTAAGCTTATTAGACGACTATTCCTAGAGTCGAGATTTGAAGCATCCACAAAGGTTAATGTTCTAAAGACTCCGTCACCAGCCTGTGGTGCTGCTATTGGGAGATGGTGGAAATTTTAGAAGAAACAACCTCTAAGGGAAGAAAATTAGGTCACTGGGGGACATCCCTCCTAGGGGGACCTGAGTCTGTTCCTCTACATTTTTTCCCCTGGGCTCCAGGATTTAAACTGCTTAGCTGTAACATAGGCTCATACCTTATTTTCACCCTGCCTCTCAGCAGACCCAAGGCAACAGGGCCAAGGAAAGCAGGTTGAAATCCCTCAGACCATGCTCCCAAAGAAACCCATCTTCCCTTCATGGTGTTGATCTTGGGCATTCTGCAGGAGAGACAGAAATCTAATATACACACTCCAAAAGTAAAATAAGAAAAATAATTGAGCATGTTAAAATGTTTGCAATGTGACAGCACACCAGGAAGAAGGAAGTTGCCCATGATGTATGATTTTGTAGACAAAGCATAAAAAATAAAAAGAAGGAAAAAATAGAGGAAAAAAATATTATGTTAAGCAGTGGTTCACAAAACTTGATATCCCTAAGAGTCAACAGAAGGATCTGTTATCATTTTATGTCTGGGGTGTCACCCCAGTCCACTTTCAAAATACATGTGGCTGGAGCAGATGGAATAATATCTCCTCTGTTACCTTGGCAACTCAGGTATAGATGCGTGCTTCATCACGTCAGCTCAGGAGGGAATGGACGGCGTCCAGCAAATCAAAGCTGCACTCTGGAATCGCTTACGTGGTTAGGACTTAATTTTCCTTTGGAGAGTACGTTTGCAGTGCTTAGGCCTGCCACAGACCATAAATACAGTCTCTGCCTGCTCGAGGACCAAAGCCATTTCATCTTTCTTAGCGCTCTGGAACAGTTCAAGTGAGCATCTCTGGGTCTTTCTAGGCCATCACCAAAGAGCTGGAGTCTTCAAAAACAAGTCCAGGGCTAGCTGACTTGCTCCAAGTGATTGGTGGAATATTTAATTTTTAATTTGTTTTTCTGAAAACACAGAGAAGAGACACTACTGCAGAGAAGTAGCCACATGTGGAAGTTTTGAATCTGAAAAATACTATCAAAAACAACTCAAACAATAGCAAACTTTGCCTTCTGACAGAGGTAGCTTTGATGTTAGCCTGACTTTTGCTGTGTTTAAAAGCAGCTTTGAAAGGGCCCAGTATGATTTTTTTCACAGCTTCAGAAAATAAAAGTGAACACTCAGTTTCCTCATCACTTCGCTTCTTCCAGAAAATTCCAGTTTGAGTCGGGATGTTGCCAGTTACACTGCTACCTACGTGTGGGCCACACATATTCTTAGCACCTAAAAGCAAGGAGAAAGTAAAATGTGGCCAAAACAGGGTCCTTAGATCTCATGAGCAAAGGACACAAAAGTGTCACCAGTCAAAATGTGAGCCATTTTGCTAGTGAGCCAGAGCTCTGATCAGGAATCCTGAGGCTACAGAACTGCTTGTGGATTCCAGGTGTCCCCAGGCACCCCACCAAATATCTCATCCACGCTGCTCCCTCCTCACAGAGTGGAACAGAAGTCTCCACTTTCAACACTCTACAACACTGGAATCTGATCAGTCTCAAGGGGTTACAGAGTATTGATGAAACAGGACACGTTACAGGCCTGTCCTCTCCCTCCTTGTCATCCTTGGGAGCCAGAAACCCCAAGTCAGCAGACCTGTTATTTAAAAGTCATGTCCAAAAGTGCAGAGGAGTACACTTTGGAAAATAGCGTTATGACTCGGAATGTAGCTGCCCACCGACATGACCACACATCTGCCACTGCTTGCCTTGGTATTTACCAGCATGTTTTTTTAGTGTTTCTCCAACCTTGGCAACAGGGAAAATGCCCTTCACAGGGTGAATGGACATAGTGGCACACCCCTTTAAGGGAATGCTATTCAGTGATTAAAAAAGAAGAAGAAGAAAGAAAGAAAAGAAAAAAGAAAAAGACCAAGGGTTGAGTTCAGAGCTAAAACTGCTGCCTGAAGTCTATATGACACCAGCGTTTCATCCCTAGCAGTGTAAATAAACACACACACACATACATCCCACCACCACCACCACCACACAAAGAATCACCAAGGCTAACACTCTATGGTCCCAAATAACTGACATTCTCAACAAAGCAAAACGTTGAAGACAGTGAAAACAGTAATACATAGTGGATGAGGGACAGCGCAACAAACAGGTGGGACACAGAGGGTGCAGTGCTATGGGACACAGAAGGTACAGTGCTACATGACACTGCACAGGTGGACACTCGACATTAGTCAAAATCGGTGGGATGCTCAATATCAATACCAATAGATTTCACTGCCGACTAGAGACTCCAGCTAATCACCATGGATCAGATCACAATTATTGCAGACATCACACTAATGCAAGGTATTAATGAGAGGAAGTTTGCCTGTGTGCGTATACATGTGTGTGTGCATGCACATGTGTGCTTGTGTATTTGCATGTGTGTACATGTAAATGTGCATGTCTGTGCATCTGTGTGTGCACGTGTTTATGTAAGACGTGTGTACATGTAAATGTGCATGTAAATGTGCATGTCTGTGCATGTGTGCGCACGTGTTTATGTAAGATGTGTGTACATGTATACATACATGTGTGTAGTATGTGTTCGCATGTTTATGTGTGTGCACATGCATGTCAGTCTGTGTGAATGTGTTTATAAGGATGGAGAATTTTTATACTTTCTGAAGCAAACAAATTATGAAAATTATGGAGACATGGGAGGGAAAAGGAGTCTTGAGCGAAGCCTCTCGCCAGATGAGAATCAGGAATTCCAGAACAATTAATACCATTTGCTGTGAAGACTGCTGCCACAGAGAGAATATTTCTTTTATATGGAAACATTTTCAAATAGGATGGTTAAAATAATAACAAAACAAGCTTAAGTGTACATGTTTTAGTTAGTGTGGTAGTTTTTAATGTAATTCGCTCTCATAAACTCATAGAGAGTAATGCTATGAGGAGGTGTTGGAATAGCTGTGGCCTTGTTGGAGGAAGTGTGTCACTGTGGGGATAGGATTTGAGGTATCATACATGCTCAAGTCATGCCCAATGTCTCAGACATTGTTGTCACAGGTCAAGATGGAAGACTTCCAGTTTTTTTTTCAAGCACCATATCTGCCTGCATGCCACAATGTTGCACCATGACGATAAACCACTGAAAAATGTAAGCCACTTCAATGAGTTTTTCCTTTATAAGAGTTGCCATGGTTATGGTGTCTCTTCACAGCAACAAAAACCCTAAGATAGACAGACATTGGTACCAGAAGTGGGGTATTACTTGTGATAGGCCTAACCATGTTTTTGTTTGAAGAAATTTGGACTTATGAAATTTGGGTTATGAAACAAGTTGGATACTTTAAGCATTGCTTAATGGGACATGCTAGTAAGATCATGGAAGATAATAGTGCTAAGAGTGATTTGAACTGTGGGGGAGTGGCTTAAGATGTTTCAGAGGAGAGGGTTTTGCATTAAATCTATTGGCAGAAGAAATCTCAGAAAGGATTAGTGTAGATTCTGTTGTGTGGTTAACAGTGCTTATGCTTATAAAGATAATGTAAGGAAACAAGCTGAAGAAGGAAAAATACAAAATGTACAATTCGAGGAGAAAAGGAGCACCATGAAATAGAATAGAGCTAAATCCTGTATACATGAAGATAAACAGATTAAGAAATAGAGTAAAGGAGCAGTGAACTCACGGCAAGATCTCACCAGCTAAATTTC
>JAQHUG010000079.1:4877653-4890045 GCA_028555095.1 Dicrostonyx torquatus
CAGGGTTGCAGCTTTTGTGCGTCCTTACCTGTGTTGAGGTGGGCTTTTTCAGAGGAACCCATCCCTGCTCCTTCTAGCTAATCCCGCACCTATATTCTTGTCAGTAACCTCAATAAGAACTCATTGGTTCGCCAAGTTGGACTCGGTGCAATTGTTACTTTCATCTGCCTTGGGTTCCCTTTTTGGGTTGAGTAGACATGTGTATTGTGTCTCCCCAGAAAGGAGGCTTCTCACACAACAGACACTTAGATGATACACAAAAAAAGCCACCTGTAGAAGGCTACACTAAGGGTAGACTAGACTAACAAATGTCAAAGATGATCCTGAAAGGATCACAGAGACCCACAGGGAAAGCACTGCTCACAGGACAAAACCCAGTGCTGTTAAAGAAGACCACAACGTCCAGACACCCTGCATCCTCTCACCCACAATGCCAAGCTCGGCATAAAGTCTTACTAGAGACAGGAAGTAGGACTGTGAGCAGGAACTAAAGGAATGAGTCAACAATTGACTCAGAGCTGCAAAGGCACAGGTGATGGTGATCGGGATCTCAGCTTCTGAGGACAATTAACCTTACAGACACGGAGGGACATGGCAGATGTCCAGTGTGCACCTTGAGTCTGGGGAAGAGGAGCATAAGAGACAGGTGAGAAAAATAATTGAAGAAATGTTAGCCGAAACTTCCCCAAATTCAAAGTAAGATTTAAGTCCAGAAATGCAAGAAGCCCAGAAACTTCCAGTGGGTAGGACACACATACACATCACACACACACACACACACACACACACACACACACACACACACACACACCATGAGAAAATAGCTGAAAATTAATAACACAAGTAAAAGTTTAGGACCAAAAAGACCAGCACACAGTACACACAGTCCAACACAATCATAAATTATGGCTGACTTCTTGCAGAAATATTGAGGTCCAATAGAAAGCAAACACTATCTGCCTAGAATTCTATGTCCAATGTCAATATTATTTGAAATGGGGAATTTCTGCAGGACGAGAAATCAATCTCAAGTTGGCCAGGAAGCACTCCCTGCAGGCTAACTTTCACAGGGCCAAATAATGCTTTGCAGGCGGCTGGGGAGAAGAGATAGCATCTTAACCAGTGGTAGACCCTGCCTGCTACAATAAGACCTTCCAGGGCAGACGCGCCCACATGACTATTGTGGGGACCTGATGCCTCCCTGATTAGATTTGAGGTAATCTCACACCTGCTAGTATAATAGTGGTCAAACGCCATCTCTGGGGTAGAGCCTAGGGTAGAGCCTGCTATTGCTATTTTGCAAACTGGTCATATTGTCAAATCGCTTTCTGAATGCCAGTGTTTATAACCACAGATGTGGGCTGCTCTCAGCCGCGGCCAGGAGAGCATTTTTGTGCAGTGGGCAGCAGTCAGTGCCGAGATGTGTAAGAAGTCACAGTGCTGAGAATGAGACCGAGTGCTCAGCCCTAAGTGGGGCGCCTCCCCCTCCCCCAAGGCCCAGTGAACACTGAGGAAGAGGACATGGAAAGAACGTAGAAGTCGGATCATAGGAAGAAATGTTGTGAGATGCCAGCTTCTGGAGATGAACTGGCCATGCACTCACGTGCTCACCCCAGCTATGGCCATGTGGACAAACCATCTGCAATCCTGCCATAGACAGGGGAGGTGCTGCACAGGCACTAACCCTGAGCAACTATTGATAGTTGGTAGCTGCTGGGAAGAGAATCATTTTCTTTAGCTTACTTGCCTGCTTTTGAATGTGTGTTCTAGGTTTCTCATGCCCCAGTGGCTGGCCCCACTTGCATGCTCACGTGGATGACCTCACATGCTTCCTCACTTGGATGATCTCACGTGCTTCCTCACGTGGATGACCTCACGTGCTTCCTCACGTGGATGACCTCACGTGCTTCCTCACGTGGATGACCTCACGTGCTTCCTCACGTGGATGGTCCCACGTGCTTCCTCACGTGGATGGCCCCACATGCTTCCTCACGTGGATGGCCCCACATGCGTATGGATGTTGATGGGAAGTGCTAATATGGCTTCGTGGACTACTTAAAAGTTTTAAAAAACAAGACAACATGAAGTTGGAAGGAAACCATGTGTGCAAGAGATGATCACATTTCACTGTATGCATATATAAATTTCTCAAAAATAAAAAATAAATATTAATAAAATTGAATAGAAAATTATAAAAACTAACAAAATGCATCAGTAGTGGAGCTGCACAAAAAGTATTAATAGACGTGTTTTAGAGAAGGGAAATGTAACACGTGAGATCAAAATCTCACATGCGAAATGAAGCCTACTTTAAATGGAGCAGTACGGTGGGCTCAGCAGGGACACGTGCTTACCACGGAAGCCTGGTGCCGAGTCTGATCCCTGGAACCGACTCTCAGAAGCTGACCTCTGACTCTTCGAGCATGCTGTGGTTCATGTGCCCACACACATCAGAAACACGCACATGTATGTGCATAATAAATTGTGAGAAGACTACCTTATATAGAAAGCACTACTAAATAGAAAAGCCTTTTGATTCATATACAGCTCTCAAAAAAGAAAATTTACTTTTTAAAGCAAAAATAACAATATATTGTATATGCTTGAGCATATGTACAAATAAAGTATAAGAAAGGGACTGGAAATAGAAAGCAATGTGTAAAACTTGCACACACGTGTGTGAAGCGGCTCAGTGTTACTTAAAGGTGGACTGTAGCGAGTTAACCATGCATCTTTTAAAACCCAGTGCTAGCTCCAGATAGAATCATTTGTTGAATACACAAAAGATTCATTTTTGATATCAAAAGCTGCTTTTTGTGGTGATTGAATAAGGTGTAACATTACTTGGTGTGAGAAGGCAGAGTCAGAGGGAAGTGGACAGGGTGAGATTTCCGCTTCACTGAGCATCAAATTAGAGTCAGCAAGACAGTACTGTACATTCCAGAGGAAGCTAAACATTCCAGAGTGTCCTCCAGTCATGACCTCAGTGCGCGTCTTGTGGGCATTCCACTAAGAACTATTCCAACTTACATTTTGACGGAAGGGCTGGTATTGACAAAGTGTCCCAGCCTCTAACTTCACGACTTGACAGAAAACGTCAATGTTTTTCAAAGACGACTTTTCCTTTCCTTTCAAGGCTTGGGTGAGGGGCTGCTTCCTGTATTTCCTCTTGTGACTCAGGTGTTGATATTTAGTCTGCACAATTTATAAGATCTGTGCAGGAGACTTAGGGAAAGGAGAACCTGAGTGGCTGGATGAGGCCCTGCTGGGCAAAGGGAACCCGAGCTCTCCCAGTTGCACAGAGCGTAAAGGGTGTTTTTAGAAGTTTCTATTTGTGGTGTGACCCCCAAAGGGACATAATCAAAGCACGGATGTGTCTCCACAAAGCATGTTCAACTTCTTCTTTTCACGGGAGGACAGATCAGCAGGTCCCAGAGGGAACTGGGGGTGTGGGTGCAACGGCTTTCAGAGGGACGGCGCTGAGGGACAGCCTCCTCTGCTTTCTTCCATGAAGCAGCTCTTCCCTTCTCACTAGTCTTCTGAATAGAACCCCATGGCGGGCTGTTTGGGATTAGCGTAACAGATGCGTAATTATAATAATCATTTTGTATGTGTGGTGCCCTTTGCTTCCAGAAAAACTCAAGGCGACATTGTAAGAGAAACAAAACCCCAGGCCAGCTTATAAATGAGGATTTGTTGGCATGAGGCTGGAGGCCAGACTTGACCTTGAGAGCTCTAGTGACCCGACTTTAGGAGGGCAACGTGGGTATCCTTGGGGTCAGAGAAAGTGCCCATCCAAAAACTGAAAAGCAAACTGATTGACTCAGCAATTGCTCAATCAGTAATTAGGAAGCCATTCATATTAAGTAACGGTTCACATTAAGAGGTATTTGATTGCATCAAAAGTAAAAGATGAAAATTTATCAAAAGAAAACAGCAAAATTGAAAAAAGAACTGAATTCTGACTTATGGATATCAGCTCAGAAGCCACAGGTCTATCTTACTCCCTAGCCAAAGTCGGTCCTCTATGAAGATTCCTACAATGACCAGGAATACAATCGGATGGCTCCAAAGTTGGGGACATAGACAGGAAGGTCATCTTCAAACATCAGATTGGCCCAAAGTTTGATGAAGCTAAATGCTGAAGACTTTGGGGAAAAGAAACTCTTTGGTGGCAGTGGCACTTGGAGGCCATTTGGCCCCCTCGACTGGATGAAATATACACCCTGCTGCTTGGCAGAAAATGCTGTGCAGAAGCATGAAGCTCTTTGATACTTTCACTGTTACCCATGTTCATACAACAGAGATTCCTCAGCATAACTGGTTGTAGAAGAAAAGAGATGGCTTGTCAATGCCGATGAAAGAAAAAAATGGCTGAATAAACTATCTGACATCTCTGCAAGTAGTTGTCAGACCTAACTGCATAAAACAAACATGGGGAGAGACTTGTGACCCTCAACACAGAAGACGCCAATGCCCAACTCCTGGTGTGGAATGTGTTCTGCGGTGAAAGGAAGAAGGGGGAGAAGATAGAAGGATGACAGGGGAGAAGGCTTGAGAAAAGAGAGAGGAGGAGAGGTGGAAGGGAGGGAGGCAGGCAGGCAGGAAAGTGGGCTGTGGGGGTTCGTGGCTACAATCCCAAGATTTGAAAAGTAGAAATAAGAAGATTGTTGTGAATTTGAGGTCACGTTGGGCTACACAGTGGATTCCCTCCCAGTTAGTTTGAACTACAGAGTATACAGAGCAAGAAACTCTGTCTCAAAAACAAGACAATAAAATAAAGGGGCAAGGGAGGAAAGGAAGAAGACAAGATCGGAAAGGAAGAAGACAAGATCAGATATGAATTGAGAAACGCTGGTCTAGTCTATGGGGGGCTACACTGTTCTTAAATAGAATCGAAATATAGATGCATGCTCACAAGGCCACATTTCTAAGACACTCTATTGATGAAAAAAGATGCAGAAATTGGGTACAGTACAATAGCTTCAATGTAAACACAGTGTTGGCAGCCTTTCAAATGTCTTGGAGTAGTCCTCACGTCCTAATTATCTCCTCTTCTTAAGGAGAATCCTCTCCTGCTGCATTTCTTGGTTTGATTCGCTTGGAGAACACAACCAATGTGGAAAGTGACGGGATGTGTTTGTAGGCTCGAGTGCACCCCCCCACACACACACTTGGCTATCTTACCCTGGGAAAATCCAGTTCTCTCTTCACGAGGCAGCCCCATAGAGAGGCCCAGAGAGCAAGGGGATGGAGCTTACTAATAGCAACGACATGTGGAGCCTCCTAGCAAGGGTTCACAATTGGGCTGAGATGGTGGCTCAGCCAGCAAAGTGCTTTACTGGAGCATGTAAAGCCGAGTTCAATCCGCCAGAATGCACAGTCGAAAAACCTGACCTGGTGGCATGCACTTGTGATCCCAGGACTGGGGAGGCAGAGACAGGTGGGTCCCTGGGGCTCACTGGCCAGAGAGCTTTGGTGAATTCCAGGCCAGTGACAGAACCTGTGTCAAAAACCAGCATGTGAGAATAACAGCCAACGTTATCCTCTGGCTTCCACATACAAGCACCCGCATTCAAATTCACATTCGCACAGGCATGCACCTGCACACAGCTGTGCACATGCGCAAAAGGTTTTTTTTTTTAAAGAGTCCAAAAGATGCAAATGAAAGTGATGATATTTCTCAGGATTGGTGTGGATGTGGAACATATCCAGAGGATAGCAAGTGTGTCTGTACAGTTTCCATGTTACTTCCTGGAGATATATTCCTGAGTTGATGGTCTAATTAAATATTAGCTAGGAGGTTATGGTAGGTAGAAACTAGCCTTAGGAAAGGCAGGCTTAGGCTGCCCTGCACTGTGGCTAAACATGAGTTCATGGTGCCCACAGACCAACGTGAAAAGCCTTTCCCTTGTCCCTCTTTCCTTACTGAACTATTGATGGCGGAGAGCTATTTCAGGTCTATGACCAGCTTTGTCATATGCCACAGCACAGTCTAGAACATCTGGGAAAAGTGGCTGAAGAACAAAGAGGAAGTCAAATGAATGGAAAGGAAAGGAAGGTGACAGTTGCCAAGGTGACCTTGCAAGACCAAGTCAGCCAGATTTCTTCTCTGGCTGCAGTGACAACAATTACGGAGCCACAGAAATCGGCCAGGCTTCCGGTGTCCTTGAATGCCAGCTGTTCTGGCAATGACTCCAAATTCTTAAGACAGGCGCTTTTGGATCAGGCGATGCCGGTCAAGCCTGAAGCCCATTAGGAAATGCCGGGATCTGGGTGAAGGTATACGCAATGTTACGATGCCAGGGAAGCACTCCCTGAGTACTTCTTTTTTTAAAAAAAAAATTTATTTATTATGTATACAATATTCTGTCTGTATGTATGTATGAAGGCCAGAAGAGGGCACCAGACCTCATTACAGATGGTTGTGAGCCACCATGTGGTTGCTGGGAATTGAACTCAGGCAATGCTCTTAACCACTGAGCCATCTCTCCAGCCCCCCTGAGTACTTCTTTATGTTAGCTGAGCATATGGCACTCAGCTCACCACTGGACACCATGAGATTGGTGCTACCAACGTTCCTAGTCTTCCGCAACTGACTAGGAAAGAAAGAAGTCAGATTTTCCCGCTGGCAGTTGAGTTCCAGAACCCGGTGACCATAAATGTTTCACACACTTGACAATATTTTTGAGATGCCTGCTAGTGCTCCTTTAACAGCTTTGTGGGCGGGCATAGTAGTAGTCTGAAAACTCCATGACACTCCTCTGGAGAGGAGGTGTCTATGATCCCACCTCTGGATCTAACTATGACAAATGTCATCCTTGTATGACTCCCAAGCCTGTCTCTGAAGGCTATGGAGACTCGACCTGGATCTCAGTTGTATTCATCTTTAGAACCCAGGCTCCCCATCAGGAAGAAGTACAGGCTACATGAGGAGGCCATGTGCAGACAGCCTGCTAGCTAGTGGCAGCCAAACCCCAGCCCTGTTCACCATGTGAGCAAGGATGCTGAGGGGTGATCTTAGTCACCTTACTGCAGCGTCCCATGAGACCTGAGGGCAGAAGCCCAGGAAGCCTCCAGAAACATGAGATAATGCACCTAACTAGAGTTTAAAGCCACACAGTTTTGATGTAATTAGCTGTGCTGTAACAGTTAACAGTCCTGCAGAGTTTATTAGAGATAGTGTACGGCATAGTCCAAACCTGGCAGATAATAACCAGCAGCAGGAGGAGACCGAGCAAAGACAAGCTCACCAGTCAGCCTTCCCAGCTGCTGCAGTCTGAACTTGAGGTGTCTTCACGGGCTGAGGAGTTTGCCTACCTGGTCTTGAGCAGGTAGTTCTGTAGGGCTAGGGGTCATAGGAAGGTTACAGGCTGCCTTGCTTCCAGTCTGGCTCCCTGTGTCCTGCCTGGTACCATGTAAGAAGCAGCTGCAGGCACAGCCCAGGTCCTCTGCTGTGCCTCCCCCCACAATGGAGTCTAAGTGAAGTAAAACTGTAAGCCGGAAGAAGTTCTTCCTGGTTTACGTTGCTTCTGGCAGGAAAATAACGGACACATTAGCCCTCTGGCACTTTCCAGAGGCAAAAGCTGGAAGGCAGGCTTAGCCAAGACTCTGCAGTCACTAAAAATCAAAGCCACAGCGGGAGCCATGCCAAATAGTCCAGCATACCAGGCAGGGCCCCGGGGTGCTGTAAGTAAGTGTATCTTATTTTATCTGGGCGGCAACGGGAAGGAGGCACCCTACTTACCCTTTGGGGAATGTGAGAGTTAATACTGATTGATAAGTTGATAGGATCTGGAGTCACCTGGGAGACAGATCTCTCTGAGGGCCTTTCTAGTCGGGATACATGGAAGCATTCGGGTAGGAGGCCCCATCCTAACTGTGTCCATGGGCTGAGGTCTTGGACTGAGTGAGAGGTGGAAATCACCTGAGCGCTGGCCCCCATCTCTCTTTACTGCTAGTCTGCAGACTGAATGTGATCAGCCTAGGCTCCTGCCACCAGGGTGGACTGTGTCCCCTCACTGCATGGGTGGGACACGCCTTTTCCCCTTAAGCTCTTCCTCATCAGATATTTCATCACAACAACATGGAACGCAACGGACACAGAAAATCCAAAGCAGGGGAAAGGACTGAGTGGCTAGATGCAGCTGGCTCCATGCGCCCGCAGGCTCTGAATCCTGCATGCTGACATGTGAAGGACAATTTTGTGTTGTGTGTGTTTTCCTTCCGATTGTTCCCAACATGGCATAGACTCCACCGCTATCTACATATCATCAGCAATGCCAGAGGCATCATATGAGCATTAGAAATTATTGAAAATATGTGTGTACATGTGTATTCACGCAAGTTCTACTTAAACACTGAACAACTGTACGGGAAGATTTTAGCAGCTGTGATTTTCAGGTAAACTGTACTGTGAGGGTTTACCCCGAATAGCTGCTGACTGAGTATCATACATTAGGGAATAATTAACACACATGCCTTCCGGAGCTTCAGATTTCACCTCAGAACTTCATCACTAATCAAAACAGTTACTTTTCTGTTGCCGTCATAAAACACTATGCCAAAGTAACTTTTAGAAGAAAGAATTCATCTGGGTTTAGGGTTCCAAAGGGGTAAGAATCCATCATGGTAGGGAGGGCTGACGCAGCGGTCACAGTGGCTGTAGCAATGGGCTCAGAGCTCATAGTTTCAGGGGTAGCATGAGAGAGCAAAGTGGGAGTAGGGCCAGGCCTTAAGTTCTTAAATCCAGCCTCCAAAATGACCATGCCTCCTAAATCTCTCCAAACAGTGCCACCAACTTGGGACCAAATGTCAAATACATGAGCCTATGGGGGAGTTTCTCATCAAACCATCACACAAGGTGGTTTAGAACAAGAGAGACGGCTCAGCAATTAAGATTGCTTCGTGCACAATCATGAGAAACAAGAGTTCAGATCTCTGCACCCACAGAACAAGCTTTGTGTCTAGTGCATGCGTGGAACCCAGCTCTGAGGGGCTGAAGACAGGATGGCTGCATGCGCTTGCTGGTTTTTAGCCTCGCTGAGAGAACTGAGCTCCCGGTTCAGAGAGAGACGATGCCTCAAAGCACTAGGTGGAGTGTGAAGCAGAGAACACTGGACAAGGAACAGAGTCTTGTTTCGAATCATTTCTTCCCGTGTAGTTCCAGTGTGGATGCCAGAGGCAAGCTCACCTTTTCTGGATCCCTTTGGTTTTCCCCTGGGCACTAACCTCTAGTGGAGCTAGGGCAGCACTGTGCTGTGTTGCATAGTGATAGGGAATCTGTGTGTCAGCCTGATGCAGGAGGCTCTGAGGCTCTTTAGCATTGGCTCCTCCTCTTTGTGGATGATTAGAAAGGGACTTGGCCTCTGTGGTCAAGTCCCATGAGCTTGAACATTTACCTGGAAAACATCAGCATCTACTGGGATGTTGTGGAATATTCCCTTACACTGTGTGAAGATATGTCACTGTAATTGGTTTAATAATAATAATAAAGCTAAACAGCCAATAGGTAGGTAGGATTTTTGAAGCAGAGAGGATGCTGGGAAGAAGGGCAGAGTCATGCGGAGTTACGGAGGAAGCTGGAAAGCAGGCTGGACAGTACATAGATGTGGTAGATGAGCCTCGGGGCAGCACATAGATTAATAGAGATGAGCTAATTTAAGTTATAAGAGCTTGTTAAAAGTAAGCCTAAGCTATTATAATTAATAATAAATCTCTGTGTCATGATTTGAGAACTGGTTAGTGGGAAAGAGAAAAATCCAATTACACTGGAAAACTTCTAGGAATGACTACTTGATATTTATTTAAATAAATGCATTTATTTATTTTATTTGTGTGTGGCATGTATGTGTGTGTGCATGCACGCACAGTGTGGTGTATGTGTTTCCATCTGCACATGCATGTGTGTGTATGTGGCCAGTGTCAGATGCTCTTCCGTAGCTCTCCTCCTAACCTTTCAGAATAGGATCTCTCACTGAACCTGGAGCTCACTATTCAAGACTGGGTAGTGGCCAGTGAGCCCCTAGCAAGACTCCTGGGTCAACTTCCCCTATGTTAGGATGACAGGTCTGTCCCACCATGCCTGGCTTTTTGCATGGGTGCTAGGGATCTGAACTCAGGTCCCCATGCTTTTATCTCAAGTACTTTGCCAACTGAGCCAGGCTTCGAACCCCTAGCAAGGTTCCTTTGGATGGTGCATGGGACAGGACTCCCCAAGGAAGGAACTGCATTCATAGCAAAAGGGAAGTACTTGGCTAAGGCAGAGTAGGCCCCTTGCGGGTGTCTTTGAATCCAGGCAGTTGTACAGGGGGGCAGATCTCACAATGAGAAGGGTGTCCCCTCCTGTCACTTGCCCGCTCTGCCTCTGCTGTCCTCATTCCCTCTGCCTACCACTTCAGAAGGTTTTCTTCAGGCCTCCTGCTGGCTCTTCATTTTATCTTCCAACTTCTGGAGTTGCTCTCAGGGCAGGATTCTGATAAGACCATCCTGGATCCTGTCACTCCAGGTGGGAGCCATAACTAGTGCTGGATGAAGGAGGTGATAGGATCAGTCAGGCTTGGATCACCCTTGGCTTGGCAAGGAAGAAGGGCGTCACTAACATTTTACAGACAGGAAGACAGAAGAGCTATGAGCATGGATGACGAGGGCACAAGGGCCACGGCAGTGAGTCTTTGTCAAGGCCCAGTAAGGGGCAGTTGGGAGAAGAGCCAGTGAATTTGCCTTTTACAGTTATGTTGAGCTATGGAAAGATTTCCTCGTGGGAACCCCTGTGGCATGGCTTGAAAGGGACTTAAAAAGAGAGGAGCCTGTGAGATAGATATGACGGAGCCTTGTGTGTCACTTTTGATGCAGAAGAACCTGAGAAGAACCTAAGCATCCCACAATGTTGTAATGGTTCAGCATATGACAACAGACCAGAGACTGTCACCGGGAGACTCAGTGGCAGAGTGGAGCAGTTTCAGGATAATGCCGAAAGTGAGACAGGCCTGGAGACAAGCGTGGAGAGTAAGAGCGTGTGCTGCTCTTCCTGGGTGTTAGACCGGGAGAGGGACCTCACCAGAAGCTGCGCGTCCTTTATTCGGACAGTGAAGGGCAGCAGTCTCTCTGAGGGAATGGAGACTTTGTGCCCAGGCGGGAGGGTTTATAAGGCAGAAGGAGGAGGGGGACTTTCGTGGTGGAAAATGCCATCTGTAGATGTGTTTCTTGCAGTTTGGGGATAATAAATACTAACGGAGGTTCTCATGGACGCTCGACTCTCTTGTTGGGTAGGTAGGTGTTCTTATCAGTATGTGGAGAGTTTCTCAGCTTGCCTAAAACTCTTTGTTTTAGGTCATTAACTCTTCACAGAGGACCTAAGTTGGGTCTCCACTGTGCTTGCAGCTCTAGCTTCACAGGTGTCCCATAATCCCTCCTACAATGCACCATCCCCAAGGATCTAAGAGCTCCCAGTGGGTTCCACTCTTAGTAGCTCCTTAAACTCCCAGTTGTGCCATCCCAAGAAATGAGCCTTTTGGAAACATTCTAAATCCAACCATTGATTCCCTGTAACTCTAGCTCTGGGGAATCTGACCCCCCTTTTTGGTCTCCTCAGGCACCTCACATGTGTTACACGTGCCTACCTCCGCCCCCGCCAACAAACACAAAGCTACCTTTGGTTGTAGGATTCTCTCTTTCTTTTTTTTTCTTTTTTATATCTTTTTGCCTTTTTGATCCATCTTTTTTGCTTTTGTATACAGTGACCAAGTCTCCCTTTGGTACCCACAAATAAAAACAGCTAATAATACCATCCATAAAATAAACTTGCAAATATTTAAGAATTACTTGAGGAAATATTAATAACAGCATCCCTAGAATCATCAGGGTTGGTACCAGTGGGCCTTCTAAATACCATAACAAATTGCCACCTTAACAACCAAGGAAACTTAGTTGGGGTCAAGTTTAGGTGGTTTCGGTGCCTGAGTGGTGGGTCTTGTTACGGGTGGACAGTAGGTCACACAAAGCCGATTCACTCAACTTCTGGGTAGGCAGAGAAAGGGAGTAGGAAGACATGAGTCTCTTGCATCACCCCGCCTTCAGGATGCATCCCTGATGACCTGCCATCTCCCAGTAGGCCCAACTCGTACCAGTTGCTCGAACTTCCATTTATGCCTATTCTGAGGAATGATTCTTTGGGGAGCATTCTAGATCCAACCAGAGGAGAAAGCAACTCCTAATAATTGGTATAAGGAGCAAACCTGTTCTTTTCTGAAAATAGGTTTTTTTTTTGTTTTTTGTTTTTTTCCTGGATGGTTTATATGGGGCTTACTATGTAACCTAGGCTGGCCTCAAATGCATGATCCTCCTACCACAGACTTCAAGTGCTGGGATTATAGGTGTGTCTTATCCCATTA
>JAQHUG010000079.1:4892645-4909510 GCA_028555095.1 Dicrostonyx torquatus
GAGAGAGAGAGAGAGAGAGAGAGAGAGAGAGAGAGAGAGAGGAGAGAGGAGAGAAGAGAAGAGAAGAGAAGAGAAGAGAAGAGAAGAGAAGAGAAGAGAAGAGAAGGGGAGGGAGGGAGAGAGGAGAAGCATGGGAGCGACAAAATAACCTCCAAAGGCCCATGCCTGGCCACTTATTTTGACATAGGCTTCTTCCTAAAGAACCCATAGCTTCTCAAACACAGAGCTACCACCTGAGGAAGACATTCAAACAAGAGAAAGACATTTCAAATTCTAACTTGTGCAAAACCCACAGCTCTCATCTTAAAGGGAATAGGAAATAGTTTATTCTGGAGCCATTTTGCATGAGCAGGCCCAGAAACACAGATTTAGAGTCTCCCAAATTCCATGTACCAATGTGGAAGCAGTTTCATAGAAACTGAAAGAAAATCATAGATCAAGGGAAGTTTAAAACATACTGGTGGATACATCAGAGAGGCGGTTACATCAAGATGGAAAAGTTTTTCTATCGACCAGAAATGCTATCTTTGTAGACCAATGATGTTTGATGATGTTCTTATCTTTTGAGTTGGTGGAATCTAGTGGTCGGTTAAGTCAATAGATTCTAATAGATGTATCAATAAGTCAATAGATTTCTCTATTGGTCACAGGATGTTAGTTAGTTCAGACACCGGGATGGGCAAGGAATGACGGTTCCGGAAGGCTAGAACTTAGCCCCAAATAATGTAATCAGTCTCTGGATCTGCCACATTCCAACTTCCCCAACAGTACCGCCATTCTCACAAGCCAGTCAGTGTCTGCAGACACAGCTTCTTCCCATGAGCTTTTGTTCTCAAAACCATAACACAAGGTCACTACTTCCATTCCAGGAAACACTGCTAAGAAATACTAGAAGACAGTCTTTTTCTTCAGACCCTTATTAGAAAAGCCATTTAAAAGTGCCAAAATACTGTGCAGTGGAGACAGGTGGATCCCGGGGCTTTGATGACTCTAGCTGAAGTGATGAGTTCCTCAAGGAAGACATTCTGATGCAGTCTCCAGCCTGCAGAGAGTCTGTATGGGCAAGAGCACTTGCATGCACACAGGCACACAGGCACACACACACACACACACACACACACACACGCACACGCACACGCACATGCACATGCACATAAAATACCAAAATACAAGATCACCAGTTAGGGATAGAAGGGTTCTGGGCTATTTCCAATTCCCTTGAGCTGGCCTCTCCAGCAATATTGTTCATGAAAATGAACCCTTATGAGAAACGTCGGCTTCAACTGTCTGAAAATGAGCTATGGGGATGCAGAGGTATATTAGTTAAAGGTCTTCATGCATTCTGAGGATGGGATGAGAAAACATTAGAGCCTGGTTCTTCTGTGTCAGTCACTTGGTTCCGTTTGTTGGGGACACAGCCTAAAGTGGAGAAGGGTGGGTGGAGCACAGCCCACACAACTGTGACTGATGATTGACAGCCACTGTCCTAACTGTAGCTCTCCCCAGTTGACTGCCTCACAATTGAAGGAGAAACCTGAAGATGGAGCTGCTTCCTGTATGCCTCACCCTCCCCGAGTTTCCATCTCAGTAGTTCATGAGGAGTTCCTCTGTAGTGTGTCCTCCTGAGCTGAGAGGGACACTTGGGCTGACCATGTCACCCAAGAAGGGATAACTCATGAAAGGCAACTGATTTCCACTTTGTTTTACCACCATATCCTTTTTTTTTTTTTTTTGGTTTTTCGAGACAGGGTTTCTCTGTGGCTTTGGAGCCTGCACTGGAACTAGCTCTTGTAGACCAGGCTGGTCTCGAACTCACAGAGATCCGCCTGCCTCTGCCTCCCGAGTGCTGGGATTAAAGGCGTGTGCCACCACCGCCCAGCTTTTACCACCATATCTTTCCACTTTTTGATTTTCTTGTAAATTAAGGCCGGGCCTGGGACATCTGGGCACAGAGGAGAGAAAGTAGAAGCACTTACGTCCCAAACTCAACCTTCCTTCTGTCTTTATTATCTGACAACAGGAAATAGCTTCAAGGAGGAATTATGTGACATGTGAGCTAGAGACCAGTAATTAGAACTTTGAGTTTCACACCCAAGCTTGCATGCTAAGAAAGATATAACTAACAGCTGGTCCCGGAGATGAGAGCATAGGCATCCCAACCTGGGCTTTTGTGGTTTCTCTGGGTTAGTGTTCCAAGGACAAACAGACACAGGTGGAAGATCTCCTAACTTCCTTCTGAGTTTTCCAGTGCCATTTCCCCAGGACTGAAGAGCTGCACACTTCACTCAAGGCATACTGAAATTAGCCCACAACCTGACATGTTGGCTCATACTGAGCATGATTCATGGCCTCAACTTCTGTACCTGCTAATGTGCAAAAGAGTTGTGGAACTGGAGATTTCTCTCTGGTCTGCCAGTTTCTGAATAACCATGCTGAGGCTTAATATTATCAAACTCTTTGGCCTATTAGCTGAGGCTTATTATTAACTAGCTCTTATAACAAATTAGTTCATTTCTATTAGTTTATATTTCACCACAAGGCTCGTGGCTTGTTGCTTCATATCTTGCTTCTCCAGTGACTGCTGGTGTCTTCCTGACTCCACCGTTTTTCTCCCGGGATCTCTGTTTGGATTTCCCTCTTGGGTCTATTCTACCTGGCTATTGGCCAAATCAGCTTCTTTATTAACCAATGGTAGTAAAACACATTCACAGCATACAGAAGGGCATCCCATTTCAGAGCTGTGAGAGACAGAACACATCTCACCCTCTCCTTTGTAATCTTGAGGGAGGGTCACATGCAGCCCAGCCTGGCCTCAAATTCACTTTATATCAAGGCTGACCTTGAACTCTTGGTCCTCTTGCCTACCCCTCCCAAGTGTGTGTACACTTGGTATACACCATCACACTTAGCTCTGCCCCTCCATTATGAAAAGGGATCTCAAGGTTCCTAGGATATACGGAGTTATCTAGAATCTTCTGTAGTGAACAGAAGTGAGAATCCCCTTCCAGGAACATATGGGATATCCAACCCCCTGAGCTACTTATCTGTATGAAACACACACAGGTTTAGGGTCAAAGACATTCTTCTGCACCAATTCATTTCAAGAATGGTTAAGGAGTCAACCATACAGAAGACTTCTCCATTGTCACCCAAAGCAGCACACTGCAAACAATGATACAGTGACTTACAGATGCACTTGGGGAGCAGCCAAGCCTCTTTGCCAGACTCTGAAACATCCTTACCTTTCTGGATTGTTAAAATAAAGACGTTTCCCCTGCCCAACCACCGCCAATCACCTCATCGGTAAGCTGTCTTATAAAGTGCTGAAGAGCAAAATTATACCTATCCACACACATTCCATTGGTAGCAACATTTTTCTTCTTCACAGAGGGCAAAGGAAGGAGTGTCCTTGGCTATTGATTAATTTGTACAAAATTACCAAGACCCGACCAATATAATAGTGAATTTATTTGTCATTGAACGCAATACAATCCTAGGTGTATGGGGAGGGGGCTATAAACCACAGTTAAATGCACAAGCAGCTGGATCAATTTAGCTCCTGCACTTCCTGGCTAAGCTCCAGCTTCCTCTTGAAGCTCCTATGGGGACTAATGAGGTTACAGTAGCCTCTTCTGGCTGCAGTTTGGCTTTCTGAACTTTTAGTTACTCATTGTCAACAAAGGTCCCCACACACCAAATGTTTCCATTTAATGAATTCCAGAAATAAAGACTCCAAAGTTTCAAATAACATTTATTACAGAAGCCATTATTCTTGTTCTATTCTAAAATTAATTACTGTTGTTACTCTCCTACTATCCCTTATGTATCTGTGAAGCTTTACCATAAGTCTATGTGTACAGAAAGGCTATAGACAACTTGACTCTATCCATGGTCTCTGCCATGCATTGTGAGCTACATAACATATCCCATGGGTAGGGGGTAGGGACACAGTAACATATGACAAGCTATGAACGCACTGATCACTTTTGACAAGTTCTCCTTCCATTCTCAAGGAATGCAGCATCAGCATCACCAACATAGTAGGAAAGATGTAGACAGTGCCACCACTGGGAACATGCTCTTAAAAACGAGTTCTGAGAACAACCCTTCTCTTCTCTCTGTCCCAGGAGCGCGTTACATCTCAGACAGTGTGCTCTTGTACTTGGGACATGGACATAGGCATAAGACACACATGCTTTGACAATCCCCTCACCGTGTGCATGTGTGTGTGTGCATGTTGTACAAGTGCACGTGAAGGCCAGAGGAGTGTCTTAGCTGTCTTCCTCCATGTGAGACAAAGTCCTTCACTGAATTCAAAGCTTGCCATTTCAGCTAAGCTGGTTAGGATGATTCTGTCTCCACACATACCCACAAATGCTGGAGTCACAGGCTCTGCCGTCATGACAGGCTTTTATGTGGGTGCTGGTATCTGAACTCAGGAACTCTTGTTTTTACAGTTTTTACTCACTGAGCCATCTCCTCACCCTGATGAAAGGGTTATTTGTTTGTTTTCTTTTTTAAGTTTACTTTCTTGTTCCAGACTCAAAAGTAATAAATACAGCACACAGAAAACGTAGGCTGCTATGTAAAAATATTTTTTAGCACTTGTATTGTCAGGCTGTGACTTTATCAAAGCCTTTCTACCAGTTATAGGAAGAAGAGCATTCTGGGTAAGTGGAACAGATCACGGACCCACGCAGTGCCTTCTGTTCGCTCCGTATTCCTGATCATTTATTTCGTGACAGTGACACAGCTTCAGTTACTAAGCTCCTACACCTCCCTGGTTCCGCTTCCCAGCAGCCACTGCTCGGGTATAATGTGAATCAAATGGCTCCACTCCCTCACTTAAAGCCACCATCATCCCCCTACCAAGCTAGAATGTGGCCCAGAAATGTCACAGCGTCTATAAGGCCTCGCTCTCACCTCCTTTGCCTTCCTCCGTACACAGCTAGTGAGCCTTTGGGACTTCCCTGAGGGCCTCATTCTACTGCAAACCCCTCCCCCTGCTGGCTCCTCCCACATAGATCTCAGAAGCACAATCACCCCAGCAGAGAGGTCTGCCTGGGCAGGAACTATGCTTCCCTCCCCACCCCCGCCCCCACCCCTGTGTGTGTATGTTATTTGGTATCCATAAGAAGGCATCCAAGATCCAGAGTCACAGGTGGTTTTGAGCTGGAAACTGCACTCGGGTCCTTTGCAAGAGCATCGTGTGTTCTTGACCGCTGAACCATCTCTTCAGCACAACTTTACTTTTCTTTAGGGTGTTGTCAGCACAGAAACATCTTGTTAAACTCCCTTGAGGAGGGTTGTGGAGAGATAGCAGGGTAGAGGGGCATACTAGAAGCACACTGGTTTTCTTCAGACCTAGGTGTGGTTAGGGTCCTTGAGGCTTCACTGCCCTTTCCTGGTTCTTGTCAGTCCTGCTGCCCTCACCTTTAAGACGAGTCCTTGTTATGGTTAGAATATGTCCCCGCAAGGTTCACTTGCTGGAAACATGATTCCCCAAATTCACTTGCTAGTAGCTTTTGGAGGAGGGGGATCTTTGGAAGGTAAGACAAAATGAGACCACGCAGGTGGGGCCCCGTGATGATTTTGGTGAGGAAGAGCAGGCTGAGCTAGCCAACATCTTGCTGTATCTCCCCAAATGATGCCCTCTTGATGCCTTGGTATAGCAGGGAAAGCCCTCGCCAGATGATGGCGGCATGCACTTGGAATTCCTACCCTCCGAAGCCACAGACCAAACAAATCTCTGTTCTTTTTACATATCCCAGCCTCCCAAATCTCTGTTCTTTGTACATATCCCAGCCTCCGGTGTTTAGATTATAGAGCCATAAAATGAACTAAGGCTTGTCTTCTTCATGACCCTTCTGAGTCCATCCTGTGCCTCGCCTGCCTCCCACCTCCTACCTAAGTTTGCCTTCAGAGACTGGCAACAGTTGCTGAATCATCCCAGGCAGTGCCGTTTGGTCCAAGCATCACAGTAGCCTTCGCCCCACCAATTAGGGAAGGGCTTCGCTCATGCCCTCAGTATCTGGCATCCTGTAGGCATGGGCATTGAGTTAAAGCAGCTCTAAAACTTAAGCACTAAATCAGGCCCTTTATTTATAGCTCATTTTACAAATGTGAATTAAAGTGGCCCAGGCTTATGACACACTCAAATTTATTATCCCCACTTGATGGCTTGGATAGTTAAATACTCGGGTGAATAAACTTAGAATTCATTAGGTCTCATTTTCTCATATTTCATATATTTGCAATCGACTCTCTTCCTTGGCAGTTTTCAAACAAGAAAATTAAGCCGGCTCTGAAATTTATGGATGCCTTCTTCTAATATTCTTTTAATTGGAAACTCATATGCAGTTTCCTAAGCAAGCTGCCTGTGGAGATAACTTATGTAATTGAGCTACCTTATTGTGTGGCTGCTTATTATTCTATTTCTTTGAGGCTCTCTTATCTCTGGAACACTACAGAGGTAAGAACTGCAGAGCCACAGCTGGGAGAGTTGGGCTATATTTGTGGGGTTTTTTTTGGTGTGTTTTATTAATCTTTGGGTTGATATCAGAAAGGGCTGATCACTTGCAGGTTTACGGGACACTCTTGAGCATTAATAGAGTAACTTTGGAGATGCTTAGCCCGTGGACAACGTGGTACTTTCTGAAATAATTAGGGGACCATGGGAGCTTTTCCTGTGGGTAAAGGAAGTCCGTCTTTCCAGACCCTGGGTCTTTAACAGTGTATTTGAATTTCATTTGTACCATGTGAGGGTATGACTTTGGACATTCTATTAACACTTGTAACAGAGCGGGGTGAAGAATGGAGAGACGAGGGAGAAAGCATGAGAGCGATGGCATATCTGAGGGAGTTTGTCCTGTACAAGAATCTTTATGAGGTGTACCAGAGATGAGACGTCACTCCCGGATTAGCTGTCCACTGTGGCAGGCCTGAGGCGCTAGTGAATCCTAAGTGGGGTTTAGAGCTAAGCACTCTCAGCAAACACCAGCACCAAGCCTGTCAGGGGAATAGTGTCGGGTGACTACACCTACTTCTTTCCTTCCGTGCAGTCCCAGTTTCAGATGCTGGGCTGACGATGGGCTAGCTGTTGTTCTCAGTGCTGTGCATTTGTTACTCGGTTAGTGTTCACAGCGTCCTGCAGGGCAGGTAGTGATATTCTGTCTCTATAGATGGGGAAACGGAGGCTCTGAGAAGTCAGATTCAAATAGCCAGTAAGTAGAGAAGAGAAAGTTGACTTTCTGTTATATAGAGCAGAGTTTGTGTTCTTAGCCACTCTATCAGTCAATACTTTCCATAGATACAGAAAGAGACTCAGCACACGTGAATATGGAAGCTCAAGTCCATAATAAAGTAGGTCACAAGACTGGAGACCTGTGTGACACATACCTAGAGTCACCTAGGAAGAGGGAGCCTCATCTGAAGAACTGGCTTCACCGGATGAGACCATGTCCATGGAGATTTTATTGACTGATGATTGGTGTGAGAGGGCCCAGCCCACTGTGGGTGGTACCATCTCTATGCACGTAGTCCTAGATTATATAAAAATCAGTGAATCAGAGAGCAAGCCAGAGTTGGGCTGTGATGGCACATGCTTTTAATCCCAGCACTTGGAAGGCAGAGGCAGGAGAATCTCTGTGAGTTCAAAGCCAGCCTGATCTACAGCATGAGTTCCAGAGCAGCCAGGGCTATACAGAAAATTCATGTCTCAAAAAGCCAAAATCAAATAAAACAAGTCATCTCAGAGAGCAAGCCAGCAAGCAGTGTCCCTCTGTGGTTTCTGCTTCAAGTCTTTCCTCTGAGTTCCCTCAATGATGGATAGTGACTGGGAAGTGTCAAGTGAAATAAACCTTTTCTCCCCAAGTGGCTTTTGGTTATGATGTTTATCACACCAATAGGAAGTATACTAGAACAAGACTCAAGGAAGACAGAAATCCAAGTCCAAAGGCATTGAGCCAGCAGGATAAGTGTTTTAGTTGGGGAAGTCAAACTCTGTTCTATGTAGATGAGGCACACTCATATTATGGAGGGAAGTCTGCTTTACTCAAACTCTAGCGATCTCAATATGAATCTTATCCTCCCTAGAAAACAAACCACACAGAAACCTCCAGAATAATATTAGACTAAATATTCAAGCACCATGCCTCAGTCAAACTGACTCACAAAATTAACCATGCTGTGATTAATTAATCATACTATGATGAGTTGAACTGTCATATATATACACACACACTAACCTCAGGATGTAGCTTTATCTACACACAGGGTTGGTGTAGATGCAGTTACCTAAGATGAGGTCATATGGGGCTCATAGTCCAATACGGCTAGTGTCTTTATAACAGGAGGAAGGATGCAGAAGGGAAATGGCGACGTGTAGGGATTCAGCTTTAGCACGGTATAGCCATCTTGACTGACCACCATTTTGCCTGTCCCATGACCATGGCACATATTCCAAACCCTCCATATGAAACAACCATTAAGCACCACAGTGGGGTGGCACTGGAGAGGTAACTCGGTGGCTGAGACCAGTTGCTGCCCTTGAAGTGGACACTGGGCTGGTTTCTCAGCATCTACATCATGCAGCTCACATTTACCTGGTCCAGGGGATGCTACGCCTTCTTCTGGCCTCCATAAGCACCTGCACTTACGTTGTTCACACAAAGATAAACAGGCACACACATGCACAGTAAAGAAATCTTTTTTAAAAAGTAGATTGGCAGTGGAGTTGCTTGTGCTATGCTGACTGTCTCTTGATGTTTGACATCAAAAGTACTTTCAATATATCTCAGTGCCTCTGGCTGGCTAAGATGCATCTCTGTCTAGTTTGGCGTATATAAGTTTCTCTCTCCTGCCTTGGGGTATGGGACTCTTGCTGTTTCTCTGTTGCCCATCTGTACATCCGTAATAGATTTCAGTGCCTGTAGTCCTGGATTTGCCTGCCTCTGTCTGCACCCTCTGCCTCACTGAGTTCTTCGGAAGTGCCACAAGAAGACAGAGGCAGTAAGGACAATGAGGAGGCAGGACCATAGACTGGGGTGACTTGGATACAAGTCAAGAAATGTCGAAGGCTCTAGAGAGCATTAGAAGATCCTCAATGACCTTGCCTTTCCTGTCATCTCCACTGGGACTCCAGATCTGTGAGAGGTGAACTCCCCGCTGTCGAAGCCACCTAGCACATGCTCTCCTCTACCACAGCAGCCCCGGGAATTAACAAAACCACTACACTCTGGGGTCTCTTGCCATCCTCTCCCTTGGGGAGCTGATGTTTTTGGAGGAGAACCACAAATCAGGAGAGTGGGCCATAAAACCTGCTTTAAGATGAAGTTAGTAGGTGTGGATTTTATGAGCAGTTGGTGTGAATCAGCACTTCCTGGGTTCTGTACAGACCCTGAGGTCTTTAGGAGAGGCACTGAAAGTGAAAGGCAGACATGATGTGAACTGAGACTTATGCGATGGCAAATGTCTTGGCAGCAGCTAAGCCCAGCAGTTTAATGCCACTTGACTGCCTACAGCAAGCCCTTCACATTAACTCCTGGCACCTTCTTGGAAGCCACACATCTATGTTTTCTTCCACCAATCCTTGAAGGCTCCACCAGATCTATATAGACTGCGCTTCCTGGAACTTTAGCTCAGACACTAGCATAGAAGTCCCTGAACACCTTCTAGCCAGAACAGCTGAATCTACTAGTTTCCCCTGTGGTAGTTTGAATGGAAATGGCTCCTAGAGCCTCATGTGTTTGAATACATGGTTCTAGCTCTGGGCTGCTGGTATGCACAACCCACCCAGACTCATAGACACAGGATTGATTGTGTCTGGGTGCATCTGTTTCCTAACTTCCCCGAGATTCCAAGTTTGATGGATACATGAGAAAGCATGGTCTGCTGCACAATAGGGGTGGGAGAGTAGAGGAAGAGAAGACAGGTGGGAGGGAGAGAGAAGAGAAAAGGGAGAGGGAGGAAGGGAAGAGGGGAAGGAGAAGGGGGAAGATGAGGGAAAGGAAGGAGAAGGTAAAGGAAGAGGGGAAGGATGAAAGGAAGGGAGGGGAAGGAGGAGAGAAAGGAAGAAGGGAAAGGAGGAGGGGAAGAAGGAAGAGGAAGGAGGAGGGGAAGGAAAAAAAGGAAGGAGGAGGGGAAGGAAGGGAACGGAGGAGAGAAAGGAGAAAGGGAAGGAAGAGAAGGGGGCAAAGGAAGGAGGAGAGGGAAGGAAGAGAAGGAGGAAAGGGAAATAGGAAGGGAAGGAGAGGAAAGGAGGACGGGAAGGAAGAGAAGAAGGGAAAAAGGAAGGAGGAGAGGGAAGGAAGAAAGGGAAAGAGGAGAGGGAGGGAGAATGGGAAGAAGGGGAAGGGAAAGGGGAAGGAGGCAGAAGCAGATCAGAAAGCAGAAGGCTGCAAAGTGGTCTGCTGGGTTGATGGGACTTGAAAATCAGGAGCTAGTGAATTGAGCCATACTGGAAGATCAGACATCTCCATATGGTTCAAGGCTGGGAGACCGGGAGCTGGCAGGCACACCCTCAGTCTTACAGGGGTTATGACAGGTACAAAAGTAAGTCGGAACAAAATGGTACAAAAAAGTCAAAATTCTACATGGTACGGTTGAACACCCCACCCACACCACCTCTGGTTGCAGAGACAATCCCCAGGGAGCTACACAGGTGCTCCAGCTGCCACTGAAGACCACACAAGGTGTTCCACGTGGGAATGGTCTACCACGGATGTACTTTCAGTTTCGAATGAGTGGCTTTATTAAGCATATGTCAAGCAAAAGCAAAATAACAAATAGCAAGTAATGCTAGAAGGAAGCAGCAGAGAGCTGGCACAGAATCAGCAAACTAGGTGTTTACGGCATCCAGCAGGGATGATAGGAACAGAGGAGGAGGTGACGTCATCAAACTGGAGCTTGCAGCATCCTGGAGATGCTGACTGGGGAAGTCTCCATGAGGCATCCAGCCAGAGTTTCTGACTGAGCTCTCTCTCTGAGGATGAGCTTTCTTCCAGCTTCTTGTTGCCATGGGGAATTTTATACCATGATTTAAACAATAGTAACATCTGTTGTAAAGGTACCGTGTGTTTACTCTTAGGCTGTGTTGCTGTTTCTCCTCTCTCTTTGTCACAGGGCTAGGGCCCAGCCCATCTCCCCCACCCAATAAAAGGCCTTGGAGGACATCTTAAGACAAAGAAGAGGAGGTGCCTCAGTTCAGAGCCAGTTTCTCAGTAAGCTTAAACAGCACGTGACAATTTACCAATATAGGTCATGTCACTCGGGGCTGGAGCAGCATGAGAAGCAGAGTCACACTCAGCGGCCACGTAAAATACAGAATGGAGAGGAGAGCTTCAGATCCTTTTCCGTCAGTCGTTTTGGGGATAAAATTCGGAGCCTCAAGTCTGAAAGGCAAGCACTCTCCTGGTGTGGGAGAACAATTCTATATCTGTCAATTATGTTTTAAATAAACACTGATTGGTCAGTAGCCAGGCAGGAAGTATAGGCAGGACAACCAGACAGGAAGTAGAGGCGGGACAATAAGAACAGGAGACTTCTAGGAAGGAGGAAGCCCATTCCTCTGCAGTCCTGCCCAGACCTCTAAAGAAGCAAGATGTGACCAACCCCGCCGAAAAAGGTATTGAATCATGTAGCTAACATATACTAGAATAATGGGTTGGTATAAATTGTAAGAGCTAATACGAAGCCTGAACTAATGGGCCAATCAGTTTATATCTAATGTAGGCTCTGTGTGATTTTCTTTGGGATCTAACGACTGTGGGAACCAGGCAGGACAGAAACCCCAACAAAGCAGGCCCCTCATGTTACACTCTCCCACTGAGCTACATTCCCACCCCAGGTCAGAACCTTTTAACCTGACCTGATGCTGCTGAGATGACACAAGGTGTGACCCTGGGACTTATGATCATGGCACAGATCACCCTGAGAGTCACTGAGCTTGAGCCTTTGCGTTGCCTGTGTCTGCTACTGTATGGATGCATTCTAACACTTGGGACAATGAGTGGCACTACAGAGGTCGTACCTATACCCCTAGGGTCACTGGGCTGCTGTGTCTGAATCACAGTTTCTCTACTTGTAACTGGTGATCAATTAATTACCCACTTCCTCAGAGTCTCAGATGGTTTAATAAGGGCAAACATATAAAACAATTACCTGGCAGCTGGCACAAAGTGTGTACTTAGGAAAGGTTACCCTAACCCTTGTCCCTTGGTCCTGGCAAATACACAAACCTTCAGCACAGCGTGATCAGTGTCTCAGCCTCACAGGTGTCTGAGGAAATGAGCCCTGCCTTCCAGACTCCGCTAGAGCAAGCTGAGGTCCCCAAGTATAAGACAGAGGGGCTGGTCAGAGCCAAGGGATGAAGATGGCAAAGCTCTGCCTCCCTTCACTGGGAACAGGAGAATCGATTGTGAAGGAAAGCTTCAGGCCCTTGAGCACTCCACAAGCCAATAATAAAATTTAAAATCAATGGGGAGGCTGACAGCAAACCGATGGAGGGGCCGGAGGCCAGGCATGATGAGTCTCTGTACTCAGAGCAGGGAGACAGGCCAGACAGCAGGGCTCTCTTTGGAGAGCCAGGGTGCTAAGCATCCAGGACACAGGCAGGGCACCAGTGAGCCTGAGACCCTGGCATTTTGCCTTCTGGGCCAAGAGTCTTTCCTGGATATGTCAAAGAAGAGCTGAGGATGTCCCAGGATGGAGCCCTGGGGCACCGCCAAAGCCTGGCAGACAGTGTTTTAGAGCACCGATTCCAGTCACATTTTTATAAATTGCATAGACACTGCGGTCTGGCACAGAGATTCAAACTATTTCTCAGCCTGGGGGCTGTGCATGTTCATTTATCCTTGCAGCATTTTGGGAGCCTTCTCCATGTGCTGGGGGCTAGTTTGAAAGCAATCAGACAAGACAGCAGGCTTCTGTCCATGATGCAGTTGCCACCCACCGGACTAGCTGTCACCCACTATACAGCCAGGCAGGTGGAGGAAGGGCTTCAGAGAGCTCCAGGAAGGATGTGGGCACTCTCTCTGGGCAGAGGGTGGGTGAGAAAGGCAGTGTTGATGAAGAATTCATGAGCCTTGTCACCAAGACAGTGGCATTGGAGCTGAGGCAGCTGGGTGGGCAGTGAAACCTGCACTGGGCCAGGAAGCAGGTAAAAGGGAGTTGGGGGAGAGGCATAGCAAATGAGGGAGAGAGGGGGACAAGCAGAGGGAGGAAGAGAAAGAACTGTAAATGACAGAGAGGCACAGAGACTGTGTGACAGAGAGATGTGGAGACTATCTATGCACATACTACCGGAAGCAAGACTGCCTATGTATGTGTGACAGACACAGACAGAAGAGACAGTGACCGGGGTAGACTGGTGGAGGCAGAGACACGTGCTTATAGTAGAAGAGGAAGGAGAATGTCTGGGAGGGAAGGAAGTGTGTGCTCTGCACAGGGACACAGACAGAGGGTGAGAGAAATAATGTATGTGCAGATGGAGGGAGGGAGGGAGAGAAGAGGGGGATGGAGATGGGAGAAGAGAGAGGAAGGAGAAATAGAAAGGGGGAGGGAGGGAGAGAGTATCCCCCCACACTTGAGACCCTGTGGTGCAGTTCTGGTTTGGGGTAGACTTTGGCTCTTGAACTTTTGGAAATTTCTCTCGGGATTCCTAAGAGTGAGTGCCCTTCGCTAGCACCCCTGGGTGTGGTCTTCTGCCGTCAACAATCCTGAACCCCTCCTAAGCTGCTCTGGGAAGCCAGAATGGAAGGACAACAGTTTCAGTTCTGCAGCTGGGCTCACCCTCTCACTGGAGCACGGGTCTGGGACAGTGTGGAACTGGAGGAGTGGTCGCCTGCATCCTTCAGTGGGGGCGTGACCTTCTGCTGGATTTGAGACGAGAGCAAGAGAAAGGGAAGGAGAAAACTTAGCGAGCAGATGAGCATACTGTTTCCATTTCACTTGCGGGCCAGTCATTTATTTCAGCTGAGGTATTTGGTAAATTAAAGCCACATGGAAGTTAAGTGTCCTGATTTCATGCTCTGACTGCTTGGAGTACAAACACCCAGCGTGGCCTATTGTTTGGAGACCTGGAGGCAGTAATGAACTCATAAGGCCTCACACTAACAAATGACTTCCTTTACAAGCAAAGTGTCAATCGGACCTTGATTCATCAAGTCACTAATTGCTCTTCTTGGTTTCACATTTAGTCCAGAGCATTAAATGGATTATACAGTGTTATACAGCGTCCCTGAGTTGCCGTGTGTGTGTGTGTGTGTGTGTGTGTGTGTGATTTGATTAGTCTGACTGGCTAGCAGGTTCGGGGATCCTTCTGTCTTCCTCCTCAGCTCTAGAATTACAGGTAAGTGCTGCAACTGCTGACATTTACATGGCCACTGGGGATCAAAGTCAGTTCTTCACACTTGCTGTGCTTACCCACTGAGCCACTCTCCCAGTCCCAGACTGCATCTCCTTCCCTCCTTCCTTCCTTCTTTCCTTCTTTCCTTCCTTTCTTTTTTTAAAAAAAGATAAATAACAGAAAGCCAATTAAAATCAAAGCTCAATAAAGGGCAGCCCGAGTCACTGGAGAATGGAGGATTAACAGGTACAGTGTTAGAAATCAGAAGCCCTCAGAGTGTCCAAATGAACCAGCCCCCAAGTTAAAACTTTTTTCTCTCAGCTGATGAGAGACAGCCAGGCAGGCAGACATACCTCTTTGTCCACCTTACTTGGACTGAAATCGTGCCCATAGCTTGTGAGCACAGGGCTGGTGTGACATCTCAGTCTGAGTCCCCCTAGGGTCCTCACTGGAGCAGAGAGCTAGAGGTTAGGACCCAGTTCTGAGAAAGGTCTGTAGAGGCCCGCTGCCAGCAGGGGAAAGTGAGGCAGGACACTGCCACTGACACATTTGTCCAAATGTCAACACTTCAATCAAATATAACAAGGAGCTGTTCTCATCTGCCCACTTGACAGTGAGACATTTCTTTCCCTGATGACCAGAGCCACTCAAAATATGCCACTTGGACACGAGGAATATCTTGAGCTAGGGGCGACAGGGATCCCACAGAAGCAGGGAAGTTTCTCACACTTCCTTATTGCACAGCTCGCTCAAGTTGCAGTAATCAAGAGCATCCACTACAGGCCCAAGGTCGGACATACAGGCCAATGCAGTACAAACGAGAGCCCAGATTACTTTTATGGTCAACTGGTTGTTTTTTTTCTGACAAGGGTGCCAAGAAAATTAGACGGGGAGACAATAATGTTTTCAACAAATGGTGAGGAGAATAGAGTTGGACATTTTCAGTGCATCATACACAGGCATTAACTGCAAATGGATTGCAGACTTAAAGCCAATAACCAGGATTCTAAAACTCTTAGAAGAAAACATGGGGGACATCTCCAGGAACTTAGGCAAGGACACCTTGGCACTAGCACAGGTGACCACGGGGACTTGAAATTGGACTTCATCACAATTCAGCTTTAATTGTGTACTGCCCTGGTTAGTTGTTTTGTCAGCTTGACACAAGCTAGAGTCCTCTGAAAACAGTGAGTGTCAGTAGAGAGAATGCCTCCGTCAGATTGGCCTGTGGGGAAGGCTGTGGGGCAGTTTCTTGATTAATGATTGAGGCAGGAGGGCCCAGTCCCTAGAGGGCAGTGACACCCTTGGACAGGTGGACCTGAGGTACACAAGAAAGCAGCTGAGCAAGCCATTCATTAAGAGTAAGTAGTGTTCCTCATGGTCTCTGTTTCTGCCTCGAGTTCCTGCCTCAACTTCCCTCAAAGACGGGTTGTGATGGGGACATGGAAGCCAAACCCTTTCCTTCCCAAGTCGCTTTTGGTTGGGGTGCTTTATCACAGCAATAGAGAGCCAACTAAAACAAACAGAATATTCAAAGGTAATCCACAGACCCGCAGAAAATATTTGCAGGTCCTAGACCTAGTAATGGCCTTATTGCTCAAGCAAATAAGGAATACTTTATATCAATATAAAAGCACCAATCACCCAGCTTAAATAAGCAAGGCTTCAAATGAGATGCGTGGATGTCTCCTAAGGATGTGAAGAGTCTCAGTATCACAAGCCACTATAGAAATACTTATTCAAAGAATAGTGAGACGCAAGCCATGCCCACAAGGCGACAAATAAATGTAAAATAAAGGGGCTGGTCAGGACGTGAGCTGTATGACGAGAAAAAAGACAGCAAAAGTGAGGCATTTGAGGGCTGGAGCAATGCCTCAGCATTAAGAATATTTACTGTTCTTGCAGAGGACCCAGGTTCAGTTCCCAGCACATACACGGCAGTTCACAACCCTCCTTAACTCGGTTCCGAGAGGATTTGGTTCCCTCTCCTAGTTCTCACAGGTACCAGGCATGGACACATTCACTGAGCATACGTATATACATGCAGGAAAAACACTCATCTATAAATAAACATATCCTTTAAAAATCGGGTATCAACAAGGCAGTGTTGGCACATGCTTTTAATCCCAGCACTCTGGAAGCAGAGGTAGGCGGATCTCTGTGAATTTAAAGGGCAGTCTGGTCTACAGAGTGAGTTCTAGGACAGACAGAACCACACAAAGAAACTCTGTCTTGAAAAAAAATGAGGTACATTCTTCTATTTCATGAGGGCTGTCACTGTATAACAGAATATGATTTCACATATTCAAATTTAAAACAAACCATTTGTCCACTTATGAATGCACTTGGTGTAAAGACCTAGAGGAGGGTTGGTTGGGTGTTTGAAGGGAGAAAGTGGAGCCAGGGCATAGGAGAAGAGGTCTTTGGGCATTTGGGGGGTCCTTTCTTTTGTATTACTTTACCATAATTCAACAAATGTGTTATTAAATATTATTTTGATAATGAAGTAGTTTTAGAGAGA
>JAQHUG010000079.1:4914580-4935968 GCA_028555095.1 Dicrostonyx torquatus
TCCAGGCCCATCTCTCAGGCTTTTAAATAGTATTTATCATGGCAGGTAACATTGACTGACATTTATGGTATAGCTGGGATAGGTCAAAGTTCTTGGCATTACCCCAGGAAATGCTCACACCGGCCTTCACTATTTTACAGATTTGTAAACTGAGGCATAGAAAGGCAAAATAATTGTTTGACATTACACAGAGAGTCAAATGAGGGGTTGATACTAGCTCAGTACTCTTTCTGATTTAGAGGATTTAAATATCAAACAAACAAGTTCTGTGTACATGTATGTCTGTGCACCCTGCAGAGTTGAGAAGCAGGTGTCAGATCCCCTGACACTGGTGTCAGAGACAGTTGTGAGCTGCCATGTGGGTGCCAGGTCTTGAATCCAGTGACTCTGAAAGACCAACCAGAGCTCTTGACCATGGAGCCATCTCTCCAGCACCTGCTCTGTAGTTTTGAAAATACAGAAGCAGAAGAATGACATTTCTCCAAAAGGACATTATAATGCCAACATCCATCTTCTCCCACTGGGCAGCCTCGAACATTAAACTCCACCACCTCATGTTGCATCGCTACCTATGCACTGAAATAAACCTCTATTTCAATGGGATATTGGGGTCTAGAATTGTGGGAGTTGCTGGGGTAAGTGGGGGACAAGCTTGTCCCATTAGCTGGCATTCGTCATCTAATTCTTCCAACTCTGAAGCGCAACAGGAAACAGGAAAAGTCCCCTTATATCAAGGGCAAGATACCACCTTATCCTTTATATGACTTGACTGTGAACTGTTCCCCCTCCCGACTTAGATGCTGAATATTTGTCGTCCCCCTCCCACCCCTAGGGGTATTATTTTGAGAAATTCTAGAAACGTTGGAAGGTGAGGCCTACTTGAAGGAACAGGTCACTGGGGCAAGATGTACATTTGAAGGTTACATGGGGTCTCCAGGTCCCTCCCTTCTCTGTTTCCTGAGTTAAGACACTCCTCCACCACACCATTACTGTGATGTTCTGCTAAGTGTATGGACTGAAGCCCTCTAAAACCATGAGCTGAAATGCATCCTCTTTCAAATTGTTCATGTTGGCGATTTTGTCATAGTGATGAGAAAAGTCACTCATCATAACCATAGCCACGTCAGCCACATTCTCCCCTTTGATGTCTCAGGATAAGGACCAACATGTGCCCACTTCAGGGCCTTGCATTGGCAGTGACCCTTTAGACCCCTGGTTCCTTGCTGGGTCAACATCCCCTAATCAGAGAGGAAGGTCTCCTCTCTCCTACAAACAAACAGTACCACCTTCTACTTCCTGGGCTGTGTTAGAGGTAGTTTTGTGTTTTGAAAAGCATTGTGAAATATTTAATTACACTGTGTAAAGACATGTCACTGTGATTGGTTTAATAAAAAACAAAAAAGCCAATAGCTAGGCAGGAGGCATAGCAAGGACTTCTGGACAGAGAGAGCTCTGGGAAGAAGAAAGGTAGGGTCGCCAATGGACACAGAGGGAACAGACATGCAGGAGGAGAGGTAAAGCCATGAGTCACCTGGAGACACATAGATGAACAGAAATGGATTAATTTCAGTTATAAGAGCTAGTGGGACAAGCCTAAGCTATAGGTGGAGCTTTCGTAATTAATAATAAGTCTCCGTGTCCTTATTTGGGAGCTGGCAGGACAGAGAAAGACTCATTACAGGAAAGGTTTGGGTTTTTTGTTTTTGTTTTTACATGATGAACTGCCATTTGTCATATTATCTTCTTTGACTGACAGACTCTGATTGTAATCCTGCACTAGAATGCAAATATATTAATACAGAGACTTGGGTTTTTATTGCTATATCCCCTTGGCCCCTTGTATAATAACCTTGCTTTTGCCTGGTGCGCTCTAATATAGACAAAACGGATGAGCAAGTGTTAGAATAACCATTAGAGACTGTCACAATCCCCAGCACACCCACATCTCTGGCAGATCCTGCATAATTTGCTTAAAACCTGTGTTTCTCAAATCTGACCACTTAACACATTTGTGTGGGGGGGCGTGTGTAATGCTAACATTTCACAGAACTAAGTTTTGCTAGAAATCACTATGGGAAACACTGGCCTGCTAGCCTCTCGCTTACCAGTGAGGAAATCCAGGCCCAGGTGAGTTCAGGAAACTTCCAGCCGGCATGGTAAGCCCATGGCCCTTGAGGCAGAACACAGTTTTCCATTCCTATCCATAATTCCTTAGTTCCACCCCCACCCCACCTGCTGTATTGATTGAAGATCATTGGGGCTAATTATACCGGACATACCAATCGATAAAGCCATCAATGAGTATTAATGGGCCATCTGTTTTGTGCCTGGATATTGGCACCTTCATTGTGACACTGAAGGCCTGGGTGACATTTTTATGGAAGACACAATTTTTCAGGGGCTGTTGATTGATTTCTTGAAGCCTGGGGTTCACCCACATATACATTTTCCAAGAGTTTGGGCTTCATTGATCTGGGCTGCTCACTGACCCCACTCTTTGTAATTTTATTTATTTTTCATGTTAGACTTCTCTCACCTCTTGGTACTTCCTTCCAGCTGTGTCACAGTTATTGACCAAGTGGGATGTGACCTTCCATGTGAACCAAAGAAAGTGCTCTTCAGCATCCAGGGAAACAAAGGGAGGGCAGCTGTGGACAAGGCTGCAGAGGACACCAGGTGATGCAGGCATCCCAGCTCAGCCATTGGGTGTGTACTGAGAGCCAGCCACCTCCCACAGGACTCTTCTACCCCTGCTGGTCAGCCGCTCTTCCCGCAGAGATGAGATCAGTGACACAGCATCCTCCTGGAGACCAAACCGCTCCTGAGACCCCGGTGTGGCAGACCAGACCACTCCTGAGACCCCGGTGTGGCAGACCAGCAGCTTTAGGCACAGCTGTCTCCTCTTGAGACACAAGCTTTTCTCAGCTCCCATAGAGCAAAGTGCCTAGGACGCCCTCCAACCTTGTGCTACCTCATGGACTTTTCTCAGGTTCCAGTAAAGGCACCATCGCCTGCATATTCTCATCTTTGAACCCAGGAGGCCGAGGGACCTGGCCCAGACCTTCACCTTGTCTCCAATAGTGTGCCTTCCCTGGGAGACACATTTTTGGAATAATGGTGTTAAGTGACATTTTATCTGTCGCTGATTCCCAAGCTGTTTCTTCTGTTTTGTGTCCTCTCCCACTACCCAAAACAAGACAAACAAGAGCCCAGAAGAGGCCTTAACTGCACACTTGCCCACAAACATGAAAACCTGGATTTAAACCCTGGGACGTATGAGGAGAAAGACAGCTGACTGTCAACCTGTTTGCAGTTGTCCTCTGGCACACACACACACACACACCACACACACATACCAAACACAGACACACATATACATGCACACACACCAGACACATATATACACACATATCACACACATATACACATACCATACACACAATGCACCCACTACACATACATACCACACATACATACATAAGACACACACCACACAATATACACATACATATATATACCACATACATACACACACACAACACACACATATAAACACAGCACACACAATACGTACACAACATATACATATGTACCATATATAAACACACAACATATACATATAAACACAGCACACACACAAAACACACATATAAAAACCACCCACACACCATACCTATATACACCACATTCACAACATACACAAAATATACACACAGAACACACACAAAAAAATACATACCACACACATATATATACAATACATACCACACACAAATGCACATTTATAAAAACACATTACACACTCCACACACATATGTACACACCACGCAGACCACACAATATACCACACACTACACACATATACAAATATACATATATACACATACTGCACCACACCACAGATACACACTCATATATATACACCACATACATACACACAAGCTATACGCACATAACATACATACACTATACACACAGGATACACCCACATATACATACAACACACAGTTATATACACAGACACACAACGACCACATGCATCACAATCATTAGTTTCTTAAAAAGAATTTTTAAACCCCTCCATATGCTAGCCAGGAGGTAGACAGTCATTTGCTAGCTATGTCCTCTTAAATGATTAGTATCTTTCTATGCTTTGGGGTGCTTAAAATGAAGTTGCTAAGCACCAGCCTCAGGGAGTTGAGGTAGGTGAAATAATTTCCTACCTGTAAAGCAGCAACCAAGAGGAACAAAGTCAGGGTTCGTGACCCCTGTCGCTTCTGGAATCTCTACTGAATACATCCCAATGGAGTTTTAGCTTTCCTCACCCTTTGCTGCATGAACTTCACTGTGCAGGGTCTGGTAATTACTGTCATTTTCCAGCCACTAGATGACTTCAGAAGGATGAGAAAGGGTCAACTGCACCTCCTGTGAAGAACATGCTGGGGAGTGAGAGTCACTTCCCCACAGGAGCGGGGTCTTGTTCTTCTCGGGCTCTAGGGGGACAGACATGGATTTGGACTTTTCTGGCCCTGGTCCCCATTTTCCAAGTTACTTCCCCACCCCTTAGGTTCTCTTCAGCTGAAATAGTCCAGGTCTTTGCCGACCAGAGCCTGTCTTACCAGCTCTACAGGACCCTGAAGTTTACAAACCAAAGTCTAAGACAAAAGAGGCTTGAGGTTCCAATATACTCTTCAGAGAGGATTGGACAAGGAGGGATCACTATTTTTCAGAGTGAGGCCCCCATGAAAGGAAGGTTTCATATGGGCTTGCTGAAAACAAAAATTCACCAGTTAGAGACTTCAGAGGAAGGCCCGCTTGGGATTGGCCAGGACTCCTGGGGGGCCTTGGATGGGATCAAGGCATCAAAGCTCTCTTCCACTGTCCACAAGACATGAAAGGACAGGAAATCCTAAGATGGTGGGCTCAGACAGCAACATACCCACATCTACAGAGATATGGGGAAGCCTTCCTGCTCTCTCTAGCCCAGAGAAGCATTCACAAGGCAGTCATCCTGGCAACTTGAGCGCCTTCAAGTCCTCCTGGTTGACTGCGGAAGTGTTCCTGGATGGGCTACAGGAGGTCATAACCAAGTTGACCAGTTCCCCCATGCCCTACACTCCCAGAGCAGCTGCAGGAGGATCCCCAGAGGTAGGTCACAGTCCTCCTGCCCCAGCTTCCTACTCTGACTCCCGGCAGCTCCTTGGAACCGGCATGCCGACATGACCTTCCCAACACCTCTGCTCTCCTAGGTGATGACACCAAACTCAATGCCCTGCCTTCCTATATGGATGAGACATAAGGACTAGCAGGGAAACAATACTGCACACACATGTGATACCCCTAAGGTGCTCCCATCCAGGAATAGCCGTCTTCAACCTTTGCTGCACATTGGAGCCACCTGCAGGAGCTTGAGAATTCCTGATGTTGGAGTCTCATCCCCACAGAATGGCTTGATTGGTCTGAGGAGAGGCCAGGGCATCAGGGCTTGATGGTGCTTCCAGATGATTCTAACGAGCAGGAAAATTGAGAACCATGGATGTGGGGGTGAAGCTAATACAGCATGACTACAGAGGTCCAGGCAGCTTCCTGGTGTGGGGAAGGACTGACTATTTCAGAGGAGAAGAACTGGACGAAGTAACCCTGGAAGAAGGAAGGGAAGAGAGAACAGAAGACAGAGGGAAGAAGGGAAGTGATAGGACAGGAGGACTAGCAGTCCTACAGTAGAATATTACTATTTCTGAGACTTTAAGTAGGAGATGTGAGGAGGTCCCAGAGCAGGCAAAGATTATCATGTTCCACTCCTTGTCACTCTGAGGCAGGCTACCCTATAAAGGGTAGGAGTCTATTCTAGTCCTCAGTTCTGGAGACAGAAGGTCTTGGGGCTTGTAGGATGATGTCCACTTGTTGGTAGTCTCAAGGCAGCTGCAAATATTGTGTGGTATGTGTGTGTGTGTGTGTGTGTGTGTGTGTGTGCACGTGCGAGAGAGAGAGAGAGAGAGAGAGAGAGAGAGAGAGAGAGAGAGAGAGAGAGAGAGAGAGACTAAGTTCTTGGTCCATTAGTGCCTCACATCAAGAGCTAAGTTCTATACATAAAACCTTGGGGTTGGGCCCTCCAATTACACTTAAGCCATAGACACCATAGGGGAGCAGCAGGGGGCCACGGAGGAATTGTAAAGTATAATGGAGTAGGATGAGGTATCAATCTTGGCACCTCTGTGTGCCAAGATGTGTTTGCTGGGCATGTGTAGAAGGGGAGGTGGCAGTGAGTGACTTGATGTATTTCCTAATAGTTTAGCACTTTGACCTCCTTTGACAATATCCAACGATAAGAGTAGACACTATCTTGCCCTGAGTATAGTTTGGTACATATACAGAGGTAAGTACCTTGTAAGTATAGTCTTTTTATTTAGTCTTCAAGCTAACCCCTTACAAAACTATTATCTCTGTTTTATGAATGAGGAACCTGAGTAAAGTAACTTATGTGAGGGTAGGGAACAGAGTCTAGACACCATTGGGCAAGGCCAGTGCCCTTAACTCCTAGATTTGTGTTCCTTACTGTTCTTGACCTTATAGTGATTTCCTAAAGCCCTGTCACAGGATGCTGGGATAAAACACCATGACCAAAGCAACGTGGGGAAAAGCAGAAGGGCTTGTTTGTTTTAGCTTACATCTCTCCATCACGGGGGATCTCGAGGCAGGAGCCTGGTGCTATGCACTGAAGCAGAAGCCACAGAGAAATGATGCCACCAGCTTACTCTTCCTTGCTTGCTTTGCCTGGTTTCTTATACACCCCAGGGTCACATTCTCAGGATGGCACTACATACAAGGGGCTGGGCCCTTCCATATCAATCACTGATGAAGTAAAGGACCCCTACAGGCTTACCTAAGGGCCAGTCTAAAGCAGGTATTTTTTTCCCCGACAGAAGTTCTCTCTTCACAGGTGACCCTGGCTTGTGTCACACTGACACACACACACACACACACACACACACACACACACACACACACAAACTGCATTGTAGTAGTCCAGTGGACGCCTTCTGCTACTTCCAAAGAAATGTCTTTTTTTTTAAAAAAAAAAAAAAAAGATAAGATCTCATTAAGCTCAGACTGACCATGAACTCCCCTACATAGCCTAGCTTAAACTCTTGGTTTTCCTGTCTTCCTCCTAAATGCTGGGATTCCATATGTGTGCTGCCATTCCTGGTTTAGGCAGTTCTGGGGATGGGGACTGAGTGCAGGGATTCGAGCCTGCTGGGCAAGAATCCCAACTGAATGGTATTCCCTTCTCAAGAAAGCAAACACTTGCAGATAATTCAGATAGCTGGTGCCCCCATGGCAAGAGCCAAGGGCAGAGAACCAAACTGCTCCTGTCATCCTTTGATCTGCCAGCAGGTGCAAGAGGTTTTAGTCACACTGCACCATCCCTTGTCAACTCAATACAGGGTGAGCAGTTAGAGGGTCTAGAGCCATTGCCCAAATCCCAGGAAAGGGAGATGCCCAGATATCCCTGGCCCCTGAAAGCTACTGGACTGGGACCTTGGCACAGGAGTGCTGGAAAGTCAAGCTCTGCGTTTTTCCTGTCCAGTGACCCAAGCAGGGAATAGCTCCAGTGCCCATCTCTGCGGTGGTGGGGTGGGGGTGTCTTCTGAGTCATCGCCTTCCTTCTGTAGATCACCTTAATCCCAGCAAGTGTATCCAACCTTCTGACACTGAGACATCGTCATCTATAAATACATGGGCTGCTTTCATAGTCAGCTTTGGATCCTGCACGCCTGAAGTCAAGATCTCTCTTAGCTGCCTGCATAGCTGGCCATACAGCCTGCCTGACTCCCAGATAAACTGTTATTCAACAGAGTAAGTGGTGACAGAGGTAGGAGCCACAGGGGACTTCAGAAGGCCCAATCCAGATGTTTCTGTTGTAGCCAATAAATGGCACTTTCTCCCTTACCAGAGTGAACGTCACAGCTATGTCTAGCTGAGTTTCCTCACTCAGGTGACGGAGTGCAAACATCTGCCTCTTTGGCACGTGAGCTCACTGCTGGGTGGGAACAGCACTGGGGTGGCTGGGGACCGGCAGAGCCTCTGAGGACTGGTTAGGTGTTAGTAGCCTGGCTGATGAATGACGCACTTTGAGAACTGGAATACTATAAATCATCAGCCTCAGCAGAACATGCTTTCATGTAGAAGCTAACGAGGAAAACGTTGCCTGGAACCGGCCCACCGAATACCCATCCGTATGCATATGCCCCTGGTGGCTCGTCTTTAAGCAATGAGATGCTTTGATCCCCTGCCAACTACTGCTCCTCTAAGCGTGGATGGAGTTTTTCTGGGCGAACTCTTTATTCAGGGTTCGGAGCATAATTTAACGCAGTAGGGATGAAGGAGTTTGTTCATTCTCTGTGTGTCTGTACTGGACGTTGAAATTAGATTCTATCATGAGCTGGACAAGTGATCAACCACTGAACTAGATCCACAGACATCTTTTTTCATTTTACTTCTCTACTCTTTATTTTTCAAACAGGCGCTCACTAAGTTGTCCAGGCTGGCTTTGAACTCACCACCCTCCTGCCTAAGCCTCACAAATAGCTGGAACTACAGTCCTTCACTAGCTCTGGCTTCACCTGTACCTTTAAGAAGTGCGATTTTGTCTTTAAAAAGGTAACAGTGCTGTGGGGATAGCTCACTCAGTAAAGTGCCCGCTATGCGCTAATGAAGACTTGAGTTGGATCCTCAGAACCAATAATACTAAGGCAGCCAGTGCCTTTAATCCTAGTGCCTCGTGCCTAAACTAGTCTAGCCAGTGAGCCCCAAGCCAAGAAGAAAAGCTGATATGTGACTAAGGAACAACTCCTGTGGGTTGACATTGCGACATATACGACACACGAGTGTGTATACTGCATATGTGCAAACAGAACAGGCGTGCAGCCACACAGACATAAACAAAGTGCCGGGAGTGAGAACCACGCTTCCTCTCCAAAGGGTTTGACATTAGCAAGTGTAAAATGGCCTGGAATTTCAGGCATTGGAGACTGGATATTCCACTAATTCTAAAGAAAATCACAGGTTTGGACTTTAACTCACTCACTAGCCCAGGCAGCCCTTAAACTTGGATCTACCTTCCTTGACCTCTTGAGTAGCTAGGATCACATGCCTTGAGATACCAAAACAGCTTGAAATGGGTTTTGGAACACACAGAGAGATATTAAAGTCCCCAGCACAAATGAAGGGCCACAGTCTTTGTCCCAGGCAGTGAGTCGTGCAGCGCCCCAGACACAGGTGTGCAGAGCTGTTCTCATCTTACTCACTTGTGGCCTCTCCAGCTGGACAGACTCTGCACCTGGCCCATTTCTGGGCCAGTCTCAAAGGTTTGTTCATGGTGATTTGATCTGAGGTCTGGGGAAGTAAACCAAACATTCAAAGATGAAAGCATTTGTGAAGACAGTCTGGTCTTGGGTAAGAAGGAAACCGACTGCCCTCTCTTACATCCCGATTCACCGGTTTGGACTTATGGATGGCCATGCCCCTCCTTGGTGCCTGGAAGATGGACACTGGGATAGCGCTTGCTTCAATAGCCACCTGACTGTTTATCCCATTGGTAGAACCAGGCCTAAGTGTCCTACCCACTTCCTAGATGGTCCAGGAAAGTTTCCATGGCAACTCCTCCTCACTGCAGGAGCAGGTTCTAATTTACCAGTTTCCAGTCCAGGTGGGTTTTTCTACCACCAGGTGGAGACTGACTCAAGTCTATTAACTGGAGACTCTTTACAGATTCAAGAGGCAGCTTGTTTGATTTGGAAAGCCCCTCGGAGGTGGGCTACTCCAGCGATTGTCAAACTTGAGTGATCACAGACCCAAGGGGCATCTCAAACACACAGCTGCCTGCTTGTGTTTGAGATTAAGGAATCTTTGTTTGTCTTGCTGAATGGGATAGTGGCATTTGTGACACCAGAGTGGCTTGCTTTAGAATTATGCAGATAGAAATAAAAAGACAAGGAGGTTCCCTCTGGAGATGGGAGCACGCGGAAAGACAGGAGCAGGTGCTGCTAATGAAGATGCAGGAAGGATACAGGGAAAGCACAGAGGGCTGGGCCAAAAACAAATGAACGGACAGCCATCCTTGAAGGGCTGGGGGGAGGAATGGTCAGGAACCGATGGGAAGCTGGGCACGGAGGCTCACACCTGAAATCCCAGGACATGGGGGATGACAGCAGGAGAATCTTGACTCTAAGGTCAACCTGTGCTACATAGTGAGATGCCAATTATAAACAAAAGAAACAAACAACAAAAAACCTTCCAACAACAACCAACTGGCAAAGGCCAGAGAAGCTGCTGCCATGAGCTGTGTGTGCCCTGGGGTGGAGGGAACAGGGAGCTATTGACACCAGGGCAGAAGCTGGGGATTGGCATCATCCTCCCTCTGTTTCAGTATGGGTTTTTTTTTTTTTGATATGTTCATGATCAAGTTTAAGGCGGTACAGAGTCTCAGGTCCAGCTTCAGACACGCCAGCTCAGAATCCTTTGAGAATGGAACCCAGGTATAGATTTTGAAAGATTCCCCATGTGTTTCCTCATCCCTCTCACACAACTTTTTCTTTTACAGAGGAAACACAGTCCCCAGAGAAGTTCAGTGCCTTGTGGGAAATCCCAGAGAGGCAGAAGTGAAGCCTGCATCAGAAGGTCAGACATTATCCCTAGACAGTGACACATGACAGCTGGACAGCCCCATAGCCAGGGATCATGACATTGCTGCTGCGTCCCTCCTAGCACTCAGTGTCTGCTAGGTGTGGGTCCCATGCTGCCTCAGTAGGTCCTTTGAAGATGGAGTGGGTCAGAACATGTGGAGGGCTTATAGCAAAGTCTATGAAACAAACCACCCAACCAATGGCAACTATCCTTTTCATCAGTGCCTTTATATCTCTGAGTTTGCTATGATTTCCTCTTCTTTTCTGAACAGAAGAATCTGAAGCCTAGATAAGCCGAGCCCTTCCCCCTGTATCACCCCAGCTATTAGGAGGGTGACCGTAGGCTTGTGTGGCCCAAGGCCCAGGTGATTTCCTACCACCCACCTTTCAGCAAGTCATGCCCTCTTCTAGAACCCAAGCTGTGCAGGGAGCATGGTTCTCTGCTGTCTGTCATCTCCTACCACCTTGTGTGTAGGCTACAGGTGACACTGACATATCCCCAAATGCTTTCCACCTGCTACTGGGGCAGCAGTGAAACATCAAAGTGTCCTGAGACTAGCTAGCTACAGGATCTGACACCCAGGATCCCAGGATGCGTCTACCTGAGTGCACATGAACACACAAACACACACACACAAACACACACACACACACAGAGAGAGAGAGAGAGAGAGAGAGAGAGAGAGAGAGAGAGAGATGCACATAATTATTTTATTTTAGTTTAGTTCACCGAGTGAATAGAGACAAGAAAAATCTGCCCCTCCAAATGGATGGCCTAGCTATCCACGCATCCCCCATGCTGTCATCTGGTATTTTGCTATGCAGGATTAATGCTTACTAAAGTCCCTGTGGAGCCTGGAAATAGCCTCAGAATCCTCAACTGAGCTGGTCATCCAGCCACAGCTGCCAAGCTTGAGTGGCCTTGTGAGAGAAAATGTATGATGCCGGCTCTTTGCAGCAGATGCATTTAAAGCAGTGGTTCTCAACCTTCCTCATGCTGAGACCCATTAATACAGTTCCTCATGTTGTGGTGACCCCAACCATAAAATTATTTTCGATGCTACTTCTTAACACTAATTTTGCCACTGTTATGCATTGCGATGTAACAATCTATGTGTTTTCTAATGGTCTTAGATGACCCCTGTGAAAGGGTTGTTCAACCCCCAAACAGGTCACGACCCGCCGGTTGAGAACCACTGATTTAAGAGTCATGCTCATCCTTCAGACAAGAAGGCTATCGTCTGAAAAGAGATAAGCAGAGGACAGAGTCAGCAAAACCTGGCCAGGGTGGCTCCGACTTGAGCTGAGAGATTTTAAACAAGTCCTCTGCCGCCTCCTAGGCTGGGGAATGCTGATGCCCTCTTCTCCTGAGCCCCACAAGGACTAAATGAGAAAACGTCAGCAAAAACAGAAGTGGTGGGAAGGCGGCTGCTGGTCAAACATGAAGACCTGAGTGTGATCACAGGAAAATGTCCAAAAACGAATAGTGCTCTGGTGTGCGTGCTTACAAAACAGACTCATGTACACACAAACTCCCGCGATGATTCAAGCCATTGCATGGGCATACATCATGAACAATAAAACACGGCACTCTGTAGCTCAGGATGACACTAACATCATAAAACAGTGTCCTGAGTAACCCGGGGTCCTCTTCTCTACTCGCTACTGACTAATCGTAAAGGTAGGGAAACTCTCTGGCAGCGGCCTATTTTATAGCTACGGTGACTCACTGAAATATGAGCTCCAGAGTTAACAGTAGGTTGCATGGACTTGTTTTTTCTCGGGCCTGTCAAACAATCCACAAATCCAAACTCTAGTGAGGGAATGCTTCTAGCACATGCAGGGATACTCAAATAGGGTCTCTTAAAAGATGGGTGACACCTACATACCCTCTGTTAGATAATCGTCATGATCAAACCCATTTGATCTGAATACCAAAATACAAGTATTCATACTCGGGGTGAATGAAGAGGCATAGACTGGACCTGGGTTCCGGTCTTGCCCTCAAGTGAGCTTTGCTCCCAAAGCCTTGTGTGTGTGTGTCACGGTTTCAGATAAGCAATGGCATGTCTGACCTGTATTTCCTAGGGACAGCAAGAGGCCAGAGATGTGTCTCCCAACAATGACAAGAGGGGTCGGGATCATTCAGATCAGGTCTTGTTTTAGTAACTGCAGCTCTGCCTCCTTCCATGCTCCCGTGTTCTGCTGTCAGAACCGATGGAGAAACACAGCTTGTCTCCCATCAGTGCTTGACTTCACAGCAGCCAAGACCATGACCGCTGTGGTCTAAACATGAATGTGACTTATGTGTTTTGCTGCATGGTCCCTAGTCGGTGGTGCTGTTCTGGAGGCTAATATGGAGGTAGGGCCCTTGCTGGAGGAAGTGGTTTCTGCGAGACAGGCCTTGAGGCTTATAACTGGGTCCCATTTCCTGTCACCTTCCTGCTCTCTAATATGCCCAGTTGTGAGCAAGGATCTTCTTCCTGCACCATGGCCATTCCTGCTGTCATGACGCCACGGACGTGATGGTCTGTGACCCCAGACCTTGAGCCAAAATAAATCCTCACCATGCTTCTCGCGACTATTGGCCACAGCAATAAGAAGTGACTGGCACAACATACACTGTTCAGCTCCTTAGCCTTGGGTTGTCTAACCCCTGCTAGATTAAGTCTCCTCTCTTAGCCCCTCACAGCAGTGGCTCACCTTTGGAAAGGTTCTTCTAGTATTTGCGCCATGCCTACTTGACATTCGCTTGGCCTCCCTTCCATTCTGCAGAAAGCACACACAATCACTATGAATTACCTCTTGTTATGGTTTGAACCTGAAATAGCTTCACAGGCTCATACTATGTGTGTTTGAACTCTTAGTCCCCAGTTGACAGCACTGTCTGCATTCAGGAGGCAGTGAGATCTTTGGGAAGAAGAGCCTCACTGGTGGGTACAGCCCATTAGCAGCAAGCCTTGGGAGGTCTAGCCTGGCCCTGCTTTCAGCCCTATCCCTACTTCTTGATCCACCAAGACTAGAATAAACTGTGCTACATGCTTCTGATGTCACCGAACGAGCCACTCTCACTGCCAGACTGGATGGACTGTTCCCTTTAAAACTGTGAACCAAAATAAACCTCTCTCCCCCAGGAGCAGGGCTGCCAAGAAATCTGTCACAGCAGTGAGAAGGGTAGCTGACATGGCCTTGCTGCCAGCCTTTCCTTCCGTGATACCCACTCTTCCCTGCACACAACTCAGTGCGTAGCTCTGTGAGCTGTCATCCAGAATATGATCACCTTTCTATAGAACCAGGCTCCACCTGAAGGTGTGCCACCTCTCTATCCTCGGGTGCCATGCATGTTACAGGTATCTAGAACATACACAGAACCAGGCTCCCATGTCCCTGCATGAGACTGACCAAAGTGGAGCAGCTTCTTCTGAAGTTAGCACAATGTTCTAAATTTTGTGTGTGTGTGTGTGTGTGTGTGTGTGTGTGTGTGTCAGAGGAGGGGAGTACTGTACATGTGTATGGTACATGTACAGCATGTGGAAGCCGAAGATCAGCTTCTAGTGTCTTCCTCAGTTACCCTCACCCTGTCTCCTTGGAGACAGTGTCTCTCACTTTTTCATGAGCTTGCCAGTTTGGCTAGGCTGGCTGGCCACTGAGGTCGGGCATCTTCCTGTCTCTACCTTAGCATTTTCACAAGTGTACATCACCAAGCCCAGATCTTTTAAGTGAGCCCTGGGGACAGAACTGAGATCCCTGATAAGCCATCTTCTCAGGCACAGCATCACAGCTTAACGAGGCCCTACATTATTAAGCCTCTACACTCCCTTGATCTGTCTCCAAGTATTTCTTCTGCTCTTTGTTAAGGAGCCCATGCCTCCCATTAGTCCAGGCCCACCCCTCCTCTGCCACACATCTCTCAACATCAGCATCGCCCCTTAACAGAATGATGCTCTTTTGCTTCCCATCTCCTGTGACAGAGGCAGCTGAATGCCACCTAATCTCCTTCTGCCCTCTTTGTCCTTTTATCACTGTGATTTAATTTTGAGGTGGCGATGAGCCCAGTTCAAAGCCTGCATTTCCCAGCCTCTCTTGCATCTAGGTGGTCACGTGACTGTTTTATGATGGGGGCATCTGTTCTTCAGACCTCCTAGTATATTTTCCTGACAGATGGAGTGCCTGCAGCCATCTTGCACCATGGAATAATAGCCTATGGACTGTGAACCAAAATGGTGGACAGGCCTGAGTTCCCGGTAGCTGTAAATAAAACGTATGAACTATTTCTAGATTTAGAAGGGAAGCAACTGCTGATATATTTAAACACTGATTTTTTTAAGGAAAATATTCTACAAGTTATGCTAACATATTATTATTGACGTCTATAATTAGACATTTGATGAGTTATTTGATTACTTTCCCCCTCCCAGGAGGCAGATTGTAATAATCCAGCTGAGAAGTAAGCAATCAGTAACTGGTGGAACAACGTCCTTTTATTTGTAGACACTCTGGAAGCTTCTTCTAGGCCCTTCTTTTTACATCTCAAATCTTCATGGAGGAGACCACACGTAGAAATGACTATGCTTAGATGCTTGAGGTAAGAAAAAACTGCCTACAGATAAAGGTTGGTGGGCATGGCCCTCTTCCTGCCATCACAAGCTCTTCAGGAAAACTCTGACTTCCGTTGTGCCGTTTCTTTCCCATCATGCTCCTCTTTTGCTTTCTTGCTCTTGCTCTCAAAGCTCCAGCTACACTGAACTACTACTGGTCATTCCATAAACGCCCCTCCTCTTATCTTTCTCCAAATCTGTGCATGTGCTGTTCCCTGCCTGGAACTCATTTAGCCCAGGGCCTTAGTGGCCTTTCCTGTTGCTGTCACAAAAGACCCCAACAAAAGCAACCTAAGGAAGAAGGTGTGTTTTGGTCCAAGGCTGTAGTTCATCATGCGGGGAAGGCACAGCAGCAAGCGCTGGTCGGTCACAGCATCCACAGTCAAGAAGGCTGCGGCTGCTCAGGTCCCTTTCTTCACGTTTACAGCCCAGGATCCCAACAAGGGAATGGTGCTACCTACTCTGGGCAGGTCCTCCCACCTCAACTGCTGCAATCCAGAGAACCCCCAACACACACTCAGGTGCTGAGAGGTTCATCTCTCAGGTGATTATACAGTTTGTCAAGGTGCCAGTTCACACTTCCTATCACACCTAGCTAATCACTGTCACCCACAGGATCTGTGCTGGTTAGTTTGACTTCAACTTGACACAGCTGGAGTGTCAGCCTCCAATGAGCTTAAGATCAAGCTGTAGTCAACTTTAGGGTGTTTCTTAATCAGTGAGTGCTCTGCAAAAGCTGACCCATGAAGGGTGGGGCCATCCCTGGGCTGATAGTCTTGGGTGCTTTAAGAAAGCTGGCTGAACAAGCCGGAGGAACAAGTCAGAAGCAATCTTCCATGGCCTTTGTATCAGCTCTTCCAAGTTCCTACCTGATTTGAGTTCCTGCTTTAGCTTCCCTTCAATGGACTTTGACTCAGGATATGTAAGCTAAATAAGCCCTTTCCTCCCCAAGTTGCTTCTGATCACGGTGTTTCATCACAGCAATAGTAACCCTAATTAAGATAGGCCCTCAACTTCAATGTCCCCTCTTCCAGGAGGCCAGACCTATCTCCCAAGTGTCCCTCTTTCTTTCATTTTATAGCATTTGCCACCCTGTCCCCAGTGCTATGATTGAATTGACTCCTCTACACAGACACATGGCAGTACCAACCCTGTACCCAATCTTCTTGGGAAATAGGGTCTGTGTAGACGTTATGGAGTTAAGATTAAGTAATTATTAGAGGCTTTAATCTTCTATAAGTGTGACCATGTGAGAAAGGGAACATTAGAGACAGACAGCCTTAGAGTAGAACACTGTAGAGGAAGAAGCAGAATATGGAGTAGCATAACTGTAAGTCAGAGTGAGTCAGGGGGAAGCGGGCAACAACAGAGACCCCTTAGAACCTCTAGGGACTCAGCCCACCATCGCCTGGATTTTGTGCTTGTAGCCAACGGTGAGAGAGTGAAATTTTGTGAATTGAAGCATAGGCTTTCCTACTTTACGTTGGAGCTCCCGAAGATTTATACCATTGATCCTTGTAGTGTTGCTTTTTGTGAACACACGTGGAACAAATATCTATTCACCCCAACTAGGGTGTTAACGACTGACCAAAGCAAATCCAGCTTGGTCAATCAATGAGTTTGAAAGGCTTACTTACAGAGAATGGGTGGGGGCCTGGTGACCCTTCCAAAGAGCTCTGTTTGAGAAATTCCACAATCACATGGGTGGTTAAAGCCCCATAGATGGGATCCACCTTAACTAACTTTCCACCTCTCTATACTCTAGTCCTCTTGGCTGGTGTGTCCAACCTGCAACCCAGTGGCTACATACAGCTGAGAATAGTAATGAGCAGGGCCCAATACAAAATTAAAAAATTACTTAGAACATTACAAAAACATTTTTGTTAGCTTGGTTACATGATCTAGAGCCATATAGGAAGGTTGGGAATGCTGACTAGCACCTCCTAGGACTATATGCAGCTGGGGATGGGGGCCAAAGTGGCTGGAATCTCAAGCAAACATTTAATGACCACACCTAGCTCCCTTTTTTTTTTTGAGGGAACATCAATAGCCTGGATCTTGCGATGCTGTTACCCAAGCCATCAGAGATGCTCTAATTTCAAGATGACAGCATCTCACAACAGCCTTCTATTTCCAGTTCCTGTGGATTCCACATTTTCTCATTCTTCCAACCGTCGGCTGAAAAATCTTATTAAAAGACTGTGTCTGTGCCAAACATGGACTGATCTTCTTGCCACCATTTCCTAAACAACAGCATGTAACACTGATTCACATCGCATTTACCTCTTACTAGGATTTATGAGGAACCTAGTGACTTAGAGTGCACAGGAGATGCATGTTGGTTGTGAGCTAACACTGCCTGATTTGATGAAAGGAACTTGAGCATTTGTGGATTTTGCTATCTATAAAAGGCTTGCTAATCCATTCTCTCTATACACAGAGTAACAAGTAAATATGCTGTATAAGACTACTCCTAGAGGGATGGAAGCAGGGCTGTTTATTGCTGTGGGAACCCTCACATCCTTCTCCTCAGGATGCTCTGCATCCTGTCTTGACAATAATCAGGTGGGGCATATCATTGCCATTTCTAATAAACGCCTCTGTGAGAGACATTGAAGAAACAACATCTTCCCACTGGGGGCCTCCTGCAACCTTAACCTCCGCTGCTCCTCCCTTCTCCCCCCTCCTAGATATTAATAAAATCCATACTGTCGCTGCACTGGAAGCAACGCCCTTAAAGAAAGTCTTCATCCTTCTGAGAAACACCCTTGACTGATTACTTGGTTCAGTTGCTCCTGCCAAAGACCACAGGAGCCCAAAACACACTCCCTGAACACCTCTGGCTCCTTTGCAAGCCCAATACTGCGGCTTGAACTCCGTCACGGCAGAGTCGCACCCTCCTGCAAGTTGCATAGCTGGAGTCCCACAGCCAGTGAACATAAAACCTCCTTTCTACTCCAGTACCACTCAAGACTTTCTGTAGAGTCAGGTGTGGTGGTGCATGCCTTTAATCCCAGAACTTGGGAGACAGATCTCTGAATTCTAAGACAGCTTTATCTACACAGCAAGTTTCAGGACAGCTAGACCTACACAGAAAGACCCTGCTTCAAAAATATTTAAAAAAAAAAAGACTCTATCATGGTTTTAAGGAAACGGCCCTGCTCTCCTGCTCATATATTTTCATGCTTAGTCCCCAGTTGACGAACTGTTTGGAAAGACTAGGAGGTGTGGCTGTATTAGTGGGTGTGGCCTTGCTACTGGGTGTGGCCTTGTTAGTAGGTGTGGCCTTGTTGGAGTGGGTGCTACTGGGTGTGGACTTTGAAATTTCAAGGCCCAGTCTCTTTCTCTTTTTGCTGCCTGAGGATCAGGCTATAAAGCTCTCAGCTATTTATCCAGCACCATGCTTGCCTGATGCTCTGCTCCCCACCATGATGACAATGGACTAACTCTCTTAAACTATAAACAAGCTCTCAATTAAATGCTTTCTTCTATAAGATGCTGTAGTCATGGTGTCTTTTTCACAGCAATAGGACATGACTAAGACAGACCCTCTGTAGTGGGGGTACACAGGAGTGGAGACATATTCATGTCCTTGCTCTCTGGTATGTGGGAATGTGGCTTTATTTGGAGATGGGTGTTCACAGCCTGTCTCAGTACATTTTCAAACCCAACACTGGGTGACTTAGAAAAGGAAGTTGAAATGGGTGTGATTCTGGAGTTGGAGGCCAGGTAGCTTCATCTGGTGTAGTCCTAAGGTGGTGGAAATAGAAATCAGGAGAGGACAATGTCATGAAAGAAGAAAAGAGCCAAATTCCAAGCTAACCCCACTGCCATGATTAAGGCACTAACACACATTCAGAAAGGTCTTGCTCTCTCAACAAACCCTCCCAGTAGGCATCACCTCTCATACCCCCACACGGAGAATGAAGGTTCCAACACAGTAGCCTATATGGGACACACACAAGCCACTGCAGAAGTGACATCAGATTGAGGTCATTATAATGGGTTTTAGTCTGGTGAGACTAGAGTCCCTTAAGGAAGAGATAGGTCTATAGATCGGTCTGGGGAGATGATTCAGGTGGTAGGGTGCTGTGCACATAACCCTAAGGACTTGAGTTTATTCTCCATCACTCATGTAAATAACTGGGTTTGGAAGCATGTACTTGGAAGTCCAGTGCTTTGGGGGTGGAGACGGGAGGATTTCTGGAGCTCATTGACCAGCCAGCTTAGCCAAATCAATGAGTACAGTTAAAGAGCCTGTCTGAAGAAACAAGGTGGGCAGCCCCTTGGGAACGGCACCTAAAGTTGACCTCTGACCTCCACACTTACTTGCATCCACATCTACACATGCACAGAGGCATTGGCACAGATGAGAGAAGGGCCAGAATGAACCAGATGCAGGAAGCTAACCCTCCCTTGACAGAAGCAGGAAGCACGAAGGGCAGCTGGAAGCAACCAGAAGCTTCCAGAAAGAGCATGAGTCAGCAGATACCCTCCTCTCCAAACCAGGGAGAGCACACACCTTTGTTCTGTTGAGCCCTGCAGTCTGTGCAGCTTGGGTAGGCCAGATTTGTGCATGATGTAGATGAATAATGGCAAAAGTATCAGTGGGACAGAAGCCTGACTCAACCCCCTGAAACACAGCGCCAAAGAAGCTATACTGCCACCTCGTCAATTAGTCCTGACAGTGAGGCTCCTGTCTCCAGCAGGCGGCCCAGGGAAGCCCAGCATCCTCTCTCACAACAGGCCCCTGGGGGACAGCTTTGGAACCGAGAGTTTCTCTCTATCTTTTCTACCCATTTCTAGATTAATTCAGCTATAGAAAGCCAGAGGTTCCTTATATCCCAGTCACACAGGAAGCCAGAAGAACTTCCTGTCAGGGGTGTGCTTGTAGCTTGCTTGCTTCTGAAGTCAGTAGGATCAGAGCCTGGGTCCTGGGCAGTTTTACTAAGCTAGGCTCAGTCACTGCCCCTCCATACACCAATTAAAGGATAGTAAAAGCAGAAAAAGGAGATTCATTCATTGTGGCCACATTGGAGAGAGAAACCCACATCCCAAGTCCATCTTCAGGCTCTGGTGCAAGGTTTAGATTTAAGAGAAGATAAGGGGTATACATGTCAAAGCAGTGTTGGTGCAGGTGTATGGAGAGGTTCCAGCTCAAAGGAATAGGAGAATAGTGTTAGAAGAAAATGTTCAACCTCTTCTGACCTCCATGAGTTTACACACAGGTTCATGTATACATGCATGTGCCCGCGCATGTGCATACACACACACACACACACACACACACACACACACACGTGTGCACGTGCGCCAATGAAATAAATAAATCTATTTTTAAAACCTGCTTAATGAAATCAATAGCTCTTCTTATCTATCTGGTTACATAATGCCTGGCCAGAGCGTCCTACTTCACAGGATGGTCAGACACAGCAGGTGTGGCCTCATGCTTATTTAATAGCCTAATAAAAGAGCCTTCCTGCTAGATAATGTGGCCCGGAGTGGACTGTTTAATCACAGCTGGTCAATATTTATGAGGCCGGAGGCCCAGCTGTGCACATGACTTATTTACAAGGCAATTCTGGAGCCTGTAAGCCTCCCTGTGAGGTCCACCTGTTCCTAGGCCTGGCCCTGGTGAGAATGCCAAAGCAAGCAGGAGAGAACACATTCGCTGTCCAGGCCATTCAAAGGATAATTCCCACCTTCCTGCCACCTTCCTGGAGCAATCATCCCTTTTATTCCTTTTGAATAAAAAGGCTGACGAAGCTTTAATTCTCTGTCAGCCACAGTGTTCTCTCTGCCATCCCCTCCAGGTAACCACAGCCCAAACAGAAAAACCAGACAGGAACCAGATACCCTAAGGCTTCCGGTTTCCAGCATGAATACGTGACAGAATCACCCAGGGGATGCTTGTTAAAAATGACAAGAACTAAAGCCTTGCCCAGCCTCACTGAGCCAAAACCTTGTGTATGAGGCCAGGGATGTAATTCTTTTCCTTAGCTAGTTGGGGTTGGGGTGTCTGGAGACAGTAGTAGTATAACAGCTCTGAGGGCCCCTGCTCCTAGGACTTTGGATTCTAAAAGCGTAGTCCTACATAGAAGTGGA
>JAQHUG010000079.1:4937763-5006344 GCA_028555095.1 Dicrostonyx torquatus
CAGGAGGAATGTATCTTCCAGGAAGGGATTTCATACAACTCTGACAAATTTTCAGACCACCTTGTAGGGGACTGGAGTCCAGACAACAACAGGTCAGTAATGGGCAGGACCACATCTTGGCCATGACTAGTCAGCTAGGCATAACTTACTCCGTATTTAGGATTAAACATCAGGTCAGGACCCCAAAATGGACTTCAGGGAAGTGTCATGAGACGTCCTTATTTGTTCCTCTTCAACATATGATCCCACTGAATACACCTCTTCTCTATGTTTTCTGCTATTACTAGTCTCTTTAATAGGCCTGTTGAGGCCAGGTAGCTGAACCTGCATTGTTAGGGCATCCAGGACCCAGACTCTGACCTTAACAGCTCCAGTGACACCATGCTGAGTGGTGGCCCTGCGGCTGCCCGGCTATGTGGCTTCATACATGCAGCTTGTGCTCACTGAACCTCTGTCCTTACCTGAAGAATGAAGACACTAAGAAAGGCCCTTTGAGGGTTTGTGAATTCCATGTTATGGTTTAGATCTTGAATGTCCCCCACAATCCAAAGGTTGAAGGCTTTGTCAACCACCCTCAGCATCCCTGGGAAATGTAGGATCTTTGAGAAGTGAAGTCATGAAGAAGAAATCGGTCCCTAGGGGCATTTCTCTGGAGAGGGATACTGGGACCTCAGCCCCCTCCTCTATTTGCTTTGCTTTTCAGCTACCTCGAGGCAAACAGTCTCCTGTGTAGCCCTCCACGATGTTCTAACTCTCTACAGACCGAAAGCAACAGGGCCAGTAAGCCATGGACTGGAACCATGAGCCAAGACAGTTGGTTTTCCTCGGGGATTTCGTCACAGTGATGGACACCTAACGCCACGGAACAACAGAAAATATAGCAAGCACCTACCTGCTCATGACAATATGGCCAACAACGGGAACAGAGTGGAAAATAAGAAGTCCAAGACACAAACATGAAGTAATCACACAGATGAATTAGTCATCCTATTCCCTGGCAAAGGAAAGATTTTTGTCACAGTGTGACTCTGTTGACTGCGAGCCAAGCCCAGGGACTGTGATTTGATACCTAACTTGAGAACTGAGAAGATAAAGGAGTGGAACTACGAGAGCCAGAGGCTAGAAGCCACTAGCCACACAGAAGGAATGGACCATTCTAAAGACCGGAGTCAGGACAGAGCTTGGCACAGCGAGAAAGCTCCAAGCTGTTTCAGAAAATCATGCAAAGGATGTGGTCCACTGGGGACTTTGGAAAGGGAAGCTGCTGCCGTAAGCAGCTGGGACTTGCTACAGGGAGCTTACCTGCTGTTGCGAACCAGTCTAGCTCATAGGCTTCCATCTCCATGCAACAAGAAGCAGCACTGAGCCACGGGAGGGCCCTTTGGCCTCTGTATTCCCACCTTCGGCTATGGTTGTTTAGCTCAGGGATGAACTCTGCTTGACCCCTTGTTCTTTGTCTATTTCACTTTCTCTCTGGATTAGGGAGCAGAGAAGAGAGAGGACTTTAGTTGCTTTAATGGGAAACCTGTAGAAAGTCTATGCTTTTGCTTCGGAACGAGTCTGGCTTGTATTTAAGGATAATCTGGTTTAGCCTTTCCTTAGACTCCACACTAGCAGCCAAGAGGAATAGGTTATCGTTGTATCTAAACCATTTCTAGATCCCTTCACCTCTGTCCCAGCAGCCTGGCAGGGTCCTGTGGGCCAGGAAATGCTCACTTTAATCCCCCCAAATGCTCGGCTTTTCTCCTCAGCCTCATTTGTGCTTCTGAGTTCCTTAGGCAATAAGCTCCTGCGAATGGCTTAGCTCTCCCTAGCTGGAGGTAATTCACATCAGATGGTAGCTGTCAACTCTGACAAGGCTCTGCTGAGCCGCACGCTGGGATTTCTGAGGCTTTGCTCACAGTGTCCTGACCTCAGAGAAGGTGCCCAGCACACTGACAGGACCTGACAGAACTTCCTTCCACACCTCGGCTCATGTGTAAAGCAGCATGCCTTTGAAAAGGCACAGCAAAGCTGGAGACCGAGGGAGGTTTCCTCCCTTTCCCTGGAGTGCTCTCTCCAAGACAGTGGTGCTCAGCTGATTCCTGGGGAGTAGGTAGAACACCCTGGAGAGGGAGGGATGGGATGTGGGACTTCCTGAGAAGAGTCTCTACAGAAAACACTGTCAATGTTTATTCAGGCCTCTCACTGTCATCTTGATAAATTACACACACACACACACACACACACACACACACACACAGAGAGAACAATCTTACAGGCAAGAAAACAAAGCTAGAAATTTAGAAATAGGATCATTCGCAAGTGGCACAATCCCAATTATGATCCATATAAGATTCTGTCCCGTGGAAGTCAGGCAAAGAGCCTGGAATGATTTTGAGGACCCTGAGAAGGTTCCTGGAACCATAATCCCAATGAAACGGGGGAAGTGTACACCCTACTTCCCAAAGGAAGCTTAAGTGAGACTTCTACGGTGTGTTCTTAGATTGTGATAAATCTGTTATGCATTAGATATGATGTGTCCCCCTCCCCCACCCATAGGCTCATGTGAAACAAAATCAAATGAAAAGCATGAAGGGAGTGGGGGCTGGGGCCCCATTGGTAGGATGCTTGCCTAACCTGCATGAAGCCCTGGATTTGATCCTCAGCCCACTATAAACTGGATGTTGTGACTCAAGCCTGTAATCCCCTCACTAGGGAGGTAGAGGCGGGAAGAGTAAAAATTCATGGTCATCTTCAGCTACACAGTGAGTTCAAGGACACCCTGTGCTTTAAGAGTTTCTGGCTCTATAAGCCAAGACCATATCTCAAATGCACGAATAAAACATACCCCTCTCAAAAAAAGAGATCCAAAAGGCATGTGCTGTTAGTTATTATCTCATTAAAGCTGACTTGGTCATCAGAGTAATGCAATGATGTATTTGTAATTCTGATGGCACTACTGGGGGTGGGAGTAGCAGAAACTAGGGAGTGGGGCCTGGCTAGAGGAACTGGCTTGCTGGGGACATGCCTTTTAAAGAGTTATACTCATCTTGCAAAAGGGGAAACTGAGGCTCAGCAATGCATTCACTCTTCAGTTCTTTACGAAGAGTGCTATTGTGGGAAAGGGGTAGAGAAACTATGTACAGTCTTTGAGTGATTATTAATGGTTATCACCCCTTCTATAATGGCCAGGAAACACAGCTGAAGGTCAAAGGCAAGAGGCTGGAGAAATAACTCAGCAGTTAAGAGTACTAGACATTCTACCAGAGGACCAGAGTTCAATTCCAACATTCACATCGAGCTGCCTGTAACTGCTACACTAGTGCCTCCAGTACCCTCTTCAGGCCTCTGTGAGTACCTGTGCTCATGTGGCAAACATTCACACGGGCACATACACATATGTATATATTTACACATGTAAATAGACATGATAAAAATGAAGGATCTTTAAAAGAACAAAAAAGAAAGGTAAAATAGAGAAGCAGAGACATGGAAAGTGCCACATTTAAGGTTGTTCCACGCAGACCTCCCAAGTCCAGGACACACAACATTCAGATTCTAAAGTGTGGTTTTCAGCATCTCAGGAACATCAGGAAGGCCTGAGGAAAGCCGGTGAGAGTACACAGAGGGCCAGAGACCTGGCAATTACTGAAAACCTCATGAAAGGTCAACTTACAAACAGAGGTTTAAAGGAAACCCAGAAGGAACAATGAAGCCAGGCCCACCTCCTACCAAAGAAAAGGGGCTTCTCTTCACACATTCCTGTGTGACAGGGTGCAGGAAAAGAGCAGTTCCTGGGACCAACATGAGTCAAGCCAGTAATTTTGACCTTAGGTAAGCATGACCGTTGCAAGGAGAGAGGGCCTGCTTTTGGTCCTGGCCGCCTGGCTAGGTTACACCCGAAATAATCACACAGAAACTGTATTCATTAAATTACTGCTTGGCTCATTATTTCTAGCCTCTTATTGGCTAACTCTCACATTTAACTCATTTTTATTAATCTGTATCACCACGAGGTTGTGGCTTACTGGGAAAGATTTAGCATGTCTGACCTGGCATCTCCATGGCAGCTCTCTCTCTCCTCTTTCTTTTTCCCAGAATTCAGTTGTCTTCTCTGCCTACCTAAGTTCTGCCCTATCAAAACGCCAAGGCAGTTTCTTTATTCAACCAGTGAAAGCAACACATAGACAGAAGGACCTCCTACACCATATGACCATTGCCCTTGGCCAGGGACAGCAATAGCTGGAAAAAGGAAACTCCTTCAACCTCCTTCTTGTTCTCCTAGTGGTATCCCCAATGGCTGAAGTCAGCTCCAGAAGCTACAAAGACAGGATACATTGCATGAAGGTCAGAGAACAAAGAAGAGTCAGATGCTCATTTTAGAAGATCTATGCACACAGGGTAGTAAGGTCCCATGAGGTCCTTTGGATTGTTGAAGGGGTCAGGCATCTATGTCTGTAGGAACTGTTTGACCTTCCCTAAATCCCGTACATCAAGGGGAGGATTACATTTGTGTCAATCTTCATCAGTTTTGTGTTTCTGCACGAAAATAGCTGAGGCTCAGAAAACTTTGAAACACAGAAGTTTGTGTGGCTCACAATTCTGGTTGCTGGAAGATTCAGAAGGTATGGCGCCTGTGTCCTGGTGCATCACAGCACACTGCATCACAACACAGCAGAGAAGCAGATAGGAAAATGGGCATGTGCACAGAAGAATCACGGGATAAGCAAGAGGGGCCGTTCACTCTTATTCTAGCAACTACTCTCACAGACACAAGTTAATCCTACCAGATCTGTCCTACATCTATAACATAGCATCTATCGATTAATTCATAACCAAGGTGCTCCCTTGACCTAATGATGGTCTATTGAGCCCCACTTCTTAAAGGTTTGATTCCTCCACACTTCCATGCTGGAGACCAAGTGACAAACACATGAGTCCATGGGGACAAACTTCATTAATCCATAGTAAGGTCTTTCTGTATATTGCCTGTTTAGTACTTAAAGGACAATACCAAGAAGCAAGACATTAATCTTCTCCCCTAATCAATAAAGACTCAGTGATTATTGTTAATCGGTAGTCCCAGGAAGTCAAGACTCAAAACTACAATCTCCTCAAATCTTATGGGCTCCACCCAGTTTTTCCCTGCACAAATGAAGATCTACTCTACCAGCTGTTGCTGCCTAAGGCAGGTAGAATCACTTTGGACAAATAGAAACCCCCAACTCATGGCCATCTCTCCTTTCTGAGGTGGTAGTAGCCAATGAATTGTTGATGAGAAGTCACAATGGCCCACTCTTCTGCCTTCCACAGGTACAGTTCTGAAGCCCAGCTCCAGAGTTTTGAGATTGACCTTAATACATCACCGGAATGCATGACAACCCAGTCTGCTTCGGACTCCCCCTTCCTCAGGTGTTGCTACGGACACATCTGGCAGGTCTTGAATCTTAATGCCGACTTCCTGGCATCCACCTGCCACAGATGTTAAACGTTCCCCTCTGAGCAACACTTATAAACAAGACTACAACTGAGAGTTTCCAAGCAGTAATAGGCAACATCTGTACTGCTGTGTGCTCCACCCAACCGCTCATCTGCAGAGGCTGGCAGGCACTCAGAGGACAGTGGCCTCGTCTGGCTCATTTCGTAAATGCAAGATCTCCACCATGAATTGGTCTCCAAAAAGGATCCTGTATTAGACAATAGCTTGAATATTTAGGACAATGATTGCAAACTGTTTTGTAGAACATGGGTGTTTATAGGTGGTTTTAAAAGGTGCAAGTGTTTCTGGAAAATACTAGGTTAAAATTGGTTTCTTGGTTCTGTGATGTGCCGGGCTTTTAATATGCTAATGTGTATTGTTAGTCTATGAAGACATTCCATGTGGAGAATTTCTTTAGGTATGCGTGGCTACAAAACACCCTCAGCCTGCATCCTGCCCAGGCAACCTGTGAACGGATGGTGGTGGTGGTGGTGAATGGAACTTACTGGAAGGTTCCATTGGGCAGACATTTCTCGGCTGTTACTTCACTCTCTGCTTACTTGTTCCTCTTTGATGAGAAGGGAAAGGCAACCCAGATTAATGCTGGAGTTGAAAGAAGAGGCAGGTATGATCAGGAGGGCACCGGCAAAGAAAGATGCAGGCTGAGAGGGGCAGTGCCTGCTAGAAGCCAGGCGAGGCGGCTCCTGGTTAAGGAAGGTGAAGCCTAGGAGCCATAGACCATGGACTCTCCAGCCTCTGGGTTAGGGTGGGTGGCTTTCTCCAGATCCAGGTGAAGTTTTCAGAGTCTCTGGCTCCCTGGCCCAGCCTATGGGGGCTAATGAAGGCACTGACGTTTTTAGGAGAGCAAATGAGTGGGAGAGACCTGAACCTGGGCCCTTGCACTTCGTGAACTGAGGTAGCGCCTGCTCTTGCTGTTCTCAGGTTTTGGCTGCTGTAGCTCACAGCCCCTAAGAGCAGGGACTGCTGGCTGACATTATGAGGACTAGGCTCTGGGCTCACTTCATCATTTTGGCCTGAAGGTATGAAGCCAGTTTCAATATAAACCTGGTGATTTGATGCTAAACACAAAGCCTAGCCAACATCAGGTAGTATTCTCTTGTCCCATTTAATTAATGAATCCTCAAAGATTTACAAGAAAGAGCTCAGGCATGTGCCTGACTCTTAAAGACATATAATCCCTGAATCTTATTAATTAAAACTTCTTATTGATACATAAACACACAAAAATGATGCATGTAATCAGTTATGGTGTTTTTAATACGGCACATATTGTGACATCAGATTCAACCTAGCTATCTCTCCAATTACCCCTTTTTCATGACAGCATTCACAATCTTTTCCTCATGCATTTTGAGGCTGAATAGCTACCTCTATGCACCCCACCATGCAAAAGCCCAATAGAACATCGGGGACCTATATTATTGATGCTGAGTGCCCACAAAGTCTTAGTAGGGTTTAGGTCTATCTCTATCTTAGTCACTGTCCTATTGCTCTGAACAAACACCATGACCATGGCAACTCTATAAGGAAAGCATCTAATTAGTGTGGCTTGCTTACAGTTTCAGGATCATCATGAGATGGGGAACATGGTGGCATGCAGGCAGATGTGGTGCTGGAGCTGAGAGTGCTACTGCATCTTGACCAGAAGACAGCAGGAAGTCAACTGACGGTCACACTGAGGGAAGCTTGGGCCAAAGGGACCTCAAAGCCTGCCCACACAATAACATACTTCCTCCAACAAGGCCACACCTCCTAATAGTGCCACTCTTTTTGGAAGCCATTTTTTTTTTCAAAACATCACAGTTTGCCTGGAACGCTCCTGGGTTGTGTCAAACTCTCAAACAGCACATGTTTGAACTAGCTCTTGGTTCAAATCCCATGGCTGTCATTTCTTTTTAAATTTTTTAAATTGCATTGATTTATTGTGATGTGCAGGGGCTCATACCAACAACCACCCACTTAGGCTTGAATCTTCTGCAGTGTGTACGTCCAGGAAGTCACAGCTGAGGAATCTACCAAGGAAGGGACAGTGGCTGTAAAGGATGTTCTTGGTAGGCTTCCATGTGGGCAGCTAAGACGCCCTCTTGCTAGAAAACAGGGAAGGAAGCATGATTCAAGGTGATCTTCTCCAAAGTCTGGGGTGCTAACTGCCTAATGCATCAGGTCCTGTGTTTGCTGGAGGCTGCTTTTAGAAGTTTTTTTTTTTTTTTTTTTTTTCAGCTCTGGCCCACTATACCAGGTAGTTGTCAACTTGGCGCAGACTAAGGACATTCAGGAAAAGAGAACCTTATCTGAGGAGATGCCTCCTCCATCATTTTCTTGGTTAATGATCACCTTTGGAGGACCCAGGGGTGCTACTCCTTGGTAGATGGTCCTGGGTGGAATACAAAAGCAGGTTGAACAAGCAAGTCATGAGCAACGAGCCAGTCAGCAATGCTCCTCCACGGTGGCTGCTTCCCTTCTTGTCATTAGCTGCAAAATGAAATAAGCCCTTTCCTCCAAAAGTTGATTTTTACTATGGTAATTATCACAGCAATAGAAACCTAGCTAAGACACCCACACCCCATATTGGTGAGAAGAAAGCTCTTGTATGGGAACTATAGGTCCTTGCTATTGTAAGGATGAGGACTAAGGACTAAGATGAGATTGATCTAGAATTTGACCATGTGGAGGAGGCAAGAGAAAATCTGAGCCTCAGTTTCCTTACCTGTAAAATGAGGATGGCTGTCAGCGTAACCATTAAGTGAAATCCTAAGTACAACAGAGGGTGCTAATGAGCACTGCTGAATGACAGATCTACCCAGACATGCCTTAAATCATCAATGTTCATTTGATGAACGTTCTGGCTAGTCCTTGTCAACTTGACATACACACTAGAGCTATCCAAAAGGAGGGACCTCAACTGAGAAAATGCCTCCGTAAGATCTGGGGTAGAGCATTTTCTTAATTAGCGATTGATGGGAGAGGGCCTAGCCTATGGTGGGTAGTTCCATCCCTGGACTGGTGGCCCTGGGTTCTATAAGAAAGTAGGCCAAGCAAGCTAGTACATGGCCTCTACATCAACTCCTGCCTCTAGGTTCCTGCCCTTCAGTGATGGCCTACAGTGTGGAAAGGGTAAGCTCAATAAACCTTTCTACCCCAACTTTTTGGTCATTGTGTTTTATCACAGCAATAGAAACTTTAACTAAGATTTTTTAAACCTGCTCTCTACGGTGTGTGGATAAGCCCACCGGAGCACAGTGGGACTGCTCATCCCTGCTAGGCAACAGAAGTTACAGCTGGAAGGCACAAAAGCTAGAGCTGTTGGGAACTGGTGGGCTAGGACACCCACTACCGAGGCAGCTTGCAAACCCAGCTTGGCAGGATGGGCTGGCTGCTAGCCTCAGTTTCTCTCTACATGGGCTTTTCTAGGAGGTTGCTTGTGTGTCCTTCTACTGTGGCAGCTGGCTTGCCCCAGAGCAAGCTAACCAAGAGGTCAAGGGTGAATGCTTTCTATCCTCAGGATCAAGTGCTGTCCTCTTTGCAGAGTTCTGTGAGTCTCAAGCAAAGGTTGGCTTTGGTTAGCTGTAAGAAGGGTCTATCCAAATGCACAAAGAACGGGGCCAAAGAGGGATTGGTCTCTAAGATATTGGTCACCATAAAAAAGAATGACAGGTACATAGTAATAACTCAAAGATAGAAACCATTTTACTGCAAGAACAAAAGAGTCCCATCTATAACCTTGCCTCTGGAGAGTCAGAAGACAGAGTGAACTCTCCACCTGGTGTAAACCCCCCCCCACTCCTCCCAGGCATCTCTCCCTGAGGCGGACAGCTTCTGATCTGTGGGATGAAAGGTGTGGCTCTCCAGCCTTCCCTAGAGTCAGGCAGGTGGCATTTGGCTTTGAGCAACTATCTCAACAGGCAAAGCAAACAAAGGGCATGAAGCTCTCCCAATCTGCTGTAATTAAGCAGAGAAAGGTGCTAACTATGAATCTGGAGCCCCAAATGTCCTCTGAGGGGTAGTTATGGCTATGGAGAAGCTGTTAACTGGCAATAGCTTTGGGAGGAGGCTTTGCCAGAGCAAAGGCAGTGCCGGCATAGATCACCTGCAGAGGACCCTGGGCTGACTGCTCATCCAGGCTTGAAGACTGCAAGCACTGAGCCAAAGAGTCCAGCCGGGGACTGAATTAATGATGAGCATGAATGAAGCTTGGCACGGCTTCCTCGCAGAGAGGCGGGCATTTAATGAATTTTTCATGGCCTGCTCCTGGTGCCATTCCCTATGCCAGCTTCTGAGAATACCCTCGGGCCGTGTGCTGTGAAGGGGCTGGCTTGGATAGAGGGTACAGCAACAGCTCCTTTGCTTGTTCCAGTGTCACCCATCCTGGACACTTCGAGAGACCCACCCATGGTAGCTCTTTTCAAGTTCCTATGACCACAAGACCTAAGAGAACCGGCTGCTGAGGTTTCAGAGGGCCTCAGTCCATCACGCTGGGGTAGGTGGGGCTCATGGTGTTGGAGGCTTGTTCACGTAGTAGAAGAGTAGCCAGAACTAAGGACTAGGCCAGACCCATCCAAAGCCCATTCCCACCCACTGACCTGCCTCTTCCAGCAGGGACCCATGGCGTGAAGGTTCAACAGCTTTCAAAACATGAGCCTGTGAGGACACAGTTCAAATTCTGATGATAGCAACCCTTAGTCCAGCAACAGGACAATATGGTCCCTCCCATGACTACAGGCAAGTACCTTTCTCAGGCCTCTGAATAAAACAGTCATTCAAGAAAAAGTGGTGTGAGGTAACCATGAACTGGTACTAAGGGGGAGTTAATTCTCAGGATGTCTAGATCTTTAGTCTGTGCTCTTGGTAGATGGGAGATTTTTCATGAAGGGTAAGGCAGAGGAGAGAGGGAAAGAGAGGAAGAAAGGGGAGAGAAAGGAGAAAAGGGATAAGAGGGTACGGAGGGAAACACACACACACACACAGAGAGAGAGAGAGAGAGAGAGAGAGAGAGAGAGAGAGAGAGAGAGAGAGAGCAGCAGCAGCGTTGGAGGAATGTGGAGCAGAGTTTAAAAAACAAGACATTCTTCTTGCCACTTCTGATCCCCTCAGAGGACCACACGCGTCCTTCCCACTGAATTCTCACAGGCATCTTTTTGTCCTAGTACAATCCGGTTTCCTGCTTAAACTAGTATAGACTGGATCGGGTTTGCTTTTACTTTAACAATAGGCTAATCTTCTAATCAGGTTGAGAGGTTATGATGCCTTGTTAAAAAAAAAAAAAAAGTAACTAGGATAATAAAATCAACAGGCAGGCAGACCCAGTGTGGGCAGTGGGAGGGGAGGAAGCCCCATCCTTTCTCCTCCAAGTAGTTGGAACTAGTGTGCCTGGTGCCTGGAACCAGCAGGTCTTACTCCGTGGAGCCAGGAGAAAGAGCCCTTTCTGAAGGCACAGCTTTTTTCACCTCCCCTGTTTCAGAGCATGAGAGCATTTTGGCTTGAGTTTAATCTGCAATCGCTCAGGGAAGCTCAGGCTTCTTTGTAAACACACTGGGATTACAGTGTTGTAAAACTGTCTTGGGAGGTGAAAAGGCCAAGGGGCCAAGGCTGTGAGCAGTGGCCAGCTTGCACCCCTCTTGTCACAGCTCTAGATAGCAGTGGAGAGGCTAGGAGTAGGCTGGTCTGTGAACCGAGTCACCCCGTGCTCCGTTTCCACTCCTTCCATCCCCATGCTTTCACTGAGCCTGAAACACGAGCTGCATCCTGGGGCAGTTTTAATGATAGGATGCCTCTGACAGGTCTGCCAGTTTCTAGTGTTGAAGGACACTGACAGTAGCTCATGCCATTGTATTCCCAGGGAACTGTGGTGAGTTGGTTTTGTATCATTGGCTTCCAGTTCCTCTCTGTAAACAGAGGTCTGGGTTCATTGCCTATGATGGAGCTGGACACACGGCTGGGATGACTTCCTGCCAATCTCATTAGAACCCACTCCCCTGTCAGGGTTGATTTGCAGACTGTCTTAAACCCCACCATGCCCCTTTCACCTAGAGATTCCTCAGCTAAGGAGGGATGCCCTTCCTTCAGTTACTCTTCAAGGCTCAGCCAGGCTTTGCATCCTCCATGGAAATTTAGCAATACAACCCCATGGCAGACAGCAAACTCTGACAGCAATTAGAGCACAAAATCACCTCACCATTGACAAGGAGTCTTTACTGAGTGACTGAAATAAATAGGAACACAGAGGTGTTTACGTAATGTCAACCACAGCCCCTACGTGTCATGTGATTATAATAATCTATTTGAGGAAACAGCTCTTTCACCCACTCGCTCATCCATTCATCCCATCTGTAGTTGCTGAAAGCACGGGCACAGCATGATGTCCTAAGAGCACACACTCATCAACATCCATGCATAGACACTTTAATAAGAATGATGTGGGCATGTTCATTATCTAGTAACATAGTACAGTGTTGAAGAAGGGAAAAGGGGACGGAAGAAGAAGAAGGAAGGGGACAGGGAAGTGGAAGAGGAAGGAAAGGAAAGGCAAAGGACTGAGTCCAGATCCCATCCCTATCACTACCTAGAACTTTATGACCTAAGGAGGGAACAGAATTGAGACTGCGTAGACATGGGTAGGCTCTTTCTCCCTCTTCCCTTACCTGGCTTAGAAGGTACAGGGGCTGAAACCATCCATTCTCTGTCCTTTGGACTTCTTTCCCAGAGCCAGGAAAAACGTGTCCTCCTGCCTTCAGGAGCTCATCTGTTCACAGTGGGAGACATTTGGAGACACATTCTGCAGATGAAGCACCTCTTTCTGGTTCACAGGATAGCCTGAGAGCTAGCAGCACCCCTTCACTGCCTAGAGCCTCAGTTTCCTTATCTATAAATGGGGTGAACAATAGCCACTCTCTAAGGTATTTGGGGGTTCAATGAACTAACACATGGGTCATTTACCCTCAGTTGCAAGAGAAAGAAATCCAACTTAAGCCACCAAATCAAAAGGGGAATAGGGAAAGAGAATGGAGGACTTCTGTATATGCTGCTGGGAACGGAACAAGTGAAGGTTTAGAAAGAAAAACACAGAGCAAGGGACTAGAAGATGGGTGTGCTACTGAGGGGCTCTAGAAACGAAACCATCCTGGGCATTTTAATCAGGAAAGAACTGAACACAGGAACTAGAAATGTATGCCATGAGCAGAAGGGCTGAACAAGTAGTTAGGGAACATAGTTGATCCTGTCCATTCAAGGGCATTACCAACTATGGGGTTCAGAGGACAGAGGACTTAAGGACCTGCCACTCCTCCTGTCACCCTGACTGCCACTCATGTCCATGAAGCTGGCACTAGACTCAGAATGCCCAGCACATGAGTAAAGAATGAATATTGAGTCTGAAGGCCTCTAAAGAAAGGGTTTATTATCACTAAGTCTTTCATGTACAAATCCCTGCAAAAGGTTGATGCCAGAACAGTCACAAGGACTTCTCTAGGCCACCAAGTAGGAGATGCCAGAGTTAGCCCTGTGAAAGACGCAGGGTGAGCTGGTGAAGTGGAAACCGCCTCTTCCTGCTTACCTGAAGGTTTCTCCAGGTGGCGGAAGAACATCGCCACACCCCTTATTATCTAGACCAGTGCCCTTTACATCTTGTCATTCACCCCAAAGCCTTCAGGTATACTATAGGCAGAGCCAGTGAGTGCTGATGGGGACAGAGGAAATGATGCATCAGACGTGGAGGCCACACAGAGCAGAGACTGGGTAAGGAGCTTCAGTTGGGTCATCAGGTGCTTCCCTGGGACCAACTCTCTCACTTTAGTTAGATAGCTGATCTAAAGGCATCTCTGAGACTCCACTGCTCTCAGCTGTAAAATGGAAATGATTATAAGACTAGCAGGCACCAGGCTTCTGCGAGGCTGCAATGAAACTGCCCTGGGACCATCTGGCAGGAAGCCTAAGTACTGCCTGTTGCGATTGTTGCTCTCTGTAGAGTAATGTCCATGATAACATGTTCTGTAGGCTCTTCCAGCTTACTGTGTGGATTGGCTACCAACTATCCCTACAAAGAATCGTGGTTTAAAGTTTTTGATCTCAAATGGTGGCAATGTTGATTGGACCATGAGGACATTAACCCCATCAATTGATGGGCCCATTGATAGCCTCAGCTTGCAGAGATACCTCCCTGGAGGAAGCAGGTCACAGGGGCATGTCTGAAACCTCTGTCTGTTCCTGCACCCTTCCTGTCTCCCTCTCACTGCCTTTTTCTCTGCCTTCCACAAACCAAGTGAGCCACCTGGTTCCACCACGTGCACCCCATGATGTCCTGTCTCACCATGCTGAGCAGAAGCAACAGTCAACTGACCATGAATCAAAGCCACTGAGGTCAGAACCCGACAAGCCTTTGTCTCTTTAAGTTGATTTTCCTTAGGCACTTATTTGTGGAGATAAAATATGAATAAAAAGTCCCTCTCTAGACCAACAGTGAATGCTCAGTGCTTACCATATTCTTCCACAACCCCCTGTATTAGGGTTCTCTAGAGGAGCAGAACTGGTAGAATGAATCTATATCTATATCTATATCTGTATCTATACCAAGGGGATTTGTTATAGCAGCTTACAGGTTGTGGTCCAGCTAGCCCAACAATGGCTGTCTCCAAATGGAAAGTTCTGTGCATGGGATGGCTCCTGAAGAAGCTCCCTCCGATACCCGTGAAGCGAGAGCAAGGACAAGCAGACAAGGGATAAAGTGCCTTTCTTCCCTGACCCGTATACAGGCTGCCCCCAGGAAGGTGTGTGGCCTAGATTTAGGATGCATCAAATGCTGTCAAATGATCTGGATTTAAGGTGTGTCTTCCTACCTCAAACAATCCAATTAGGAAAAAAAAATCCTCCCAGGTGTGCCCAGAAACTTGGGTTTTTAGTTAATTTCAGATGTAGTCAAGTTGACAATCAAGGGTAGCCATCACAATCCCCAAAGCCCGGTCTACCCACAGCGAGGCTTGGGTCAGAGCATAAACCAGGGCGTCTGAATGGACAAGAAACCTGACTGGAGTCGGAGTGGGAGTCCGGAGTGGGAAGAGAAAGTGAGCCGGCAGATAGAGGTAATGAGGAGGAGAGAGGGAGGGAGAGCAGGAGATTGAGGTAGGAAACCCAGGCAGTCTTTTTCCTATTGGCAGTTAGAACCAACCTCTCAGGAGCGACTCTGCGCCAGCCTGGCTGCTAAATCACCGACACTGCCGTAATTGAAACAGAAAATCACGCCCGACAGAACAGCCTAGCAACACCACCATTAGCAACTGGGGCTCGTCGTTGCGAACCAGGGAGCTAATACGCCTCTTTATGTATGCGTGGGCACCGCCAGATGTATATCTTCCCCAATATTTCACCAGGGACCGGGCCCTTCCCCCTCCTTCCTACCTTCGCATGAGACATGGGGCTGCTCACTCTGGGAAGACTGAACTTGGCTGTAGGACCCAAGGCTGCCCGGCTGTGTGGCTGACGCAAAAATTTTCTTCCCTTCTGCCTCCCTCCATCTCTTCCTCCCTTCTTCCCTTTCTCTGCCGGTGCTGAGCCCGTGTTTGTGCCGAGGAGGCGGAAATCAAACAAATGATCACACGAACCTGAAAGTAAACTGCAACAAATGCCCCAATTAATTAAGCTGCTCTCCGAGGGAATCTGACGCCTCTGGAAGGAAAAGGGAGGCAATGGTGAGAAACAAATGGCGAAGCGGGGATAGGAGAGAAAAGATTGCACTGGATGCCCACAGCTGGGGCAAAGGTGCTGCGCTACAGGGAGCCTGGCATGTGCGACGAGCTGGATGTGCCAGGGCACGAGGCCAGAGTGGAGGGTGACTGTACACCTTAAAGAATGGTGCTGAGATGACTCCGTGGTTAAAAGCACTTCCCGGACAAACATGAGGACCAGAGTTCAGAGCCGGGTATTCCCCACACGCCTGTAACCCCAGCTCCAAGGAAGGTAGTGGGATAGATTCCTTGGGTTGGCGACTTCCTGTCTAGAGACACTGTCTTAAAAGCGTAGGCAGAGAGACTGGGAGAGAAACTGGCCTGTGTGGGCACAAACAGGTGCATACAGCTGCACATCCTCACGCACAACCACAGCAAATACATAAGTAAATAAGTCTTTAGGAAGAGAACAGTTCTCTCTGCCCCTCATTTCCCTCTGGGGAAGCCAGTGGCCTTGCTGTGGGGGACACTAGCACCATTGCAGGAAGTCTACACAGGCAAAAACTGAAGCCTCCCACTGTAGCTTGCATGGACCTGCCGGTTGTGGGACTGTTACAGTTTGGACCTCAAGGTCCATGCACAGAAGACCCTCGAAGAGATGGAGCCTGGTGGGAAGAAGTTAGCTGGCAGGGGTGGGGCCAAGTCCTGGAAGGGGATGGTGGAGCCCTGGCCCCTTCCTGTGACTCCTTTGTTTCCTGGCCTCTGAGAGAGGAGAAGCATCCTCCCTGCCACGATGTGCTATCTCACCACGTCCTCCAAAATACTGGGACAGCTGACCAGGAATGCAGCTTCTGACACTTGTCGCCAAAATAAGCCATCCCTCCCTTGAAGCGAAATCCTGTCAAGTACTCTGTGATGGTGGCACAGCTCCTACGCAGTTGTGTGAGCCACCTAGGAAGGAGGCCGACTGTGAAATCAGCCCAGGCTCGCCTTCATATGACTGGGACCTCAGCCTGTGGGGAATTGTACGGGACTCAGACATCGTGGATCAGGTGCCAACTGTCCCACGTGCCTGGTCTCTATCCCTCTCCTACACACAGGCACACAGATGTCTCCTCCATAGTTTTGATGTGTATGCAAGCTTCTAAAAGTACACCCACTGTGGAAGTTAAGGGGACAGCTGCATTTTGTTTTGTTCGAATGTTTCTGAGTATGTGAGACAAGATCCTACTGTGAGGCCTCGGTTGTTCTGGAAGTTGATATGTAGCCCAGGCTTGCCTTGAACTTGCAATCCTACTGCTTCTATTAAATACTGGGATTAGAGGTGTGGGCCACCATGCCCCATTCTGATGGAGGCTTTATTAAAAGCTGTTGTCTTTTTGGAGGGTGATTAATAAAATATCAAAATAAGTCAGGCACGACACCAGTCACACTTAAAGCCACTATGTCGCAGTTAAACCTTTGCAGGTAAAAATGCAGTGGAACCATGTTCTGTGTGCCTCATATCCAGGTGTTTTCTACTAAGAACCTGACTCTTTCCTCATGTCCCCCCACCTGCACCCCCACACTGTGACATAAACAGCACTTCTTAATTTCTCCTTTACCTTGGAATTGGACCATTATATCTATTTTTTAAAAATAATTAGTAGGCAGTTTATGTTTTTAAAGTAGATTTCATTTCATGTTAGTGAAAGGGCACTATAAAACATCAGTTAAGGAAAAAAAGGTGGGGCTCTGGGGACCCTAGGGAGTCCTAGAGAACATTTCACTCACTGGGGAAGTTCAGATCACTTGCTCTTCAGCTTCTGGAAACCCTTGGCAACCTCCAGAATGATCTTCTGCTGTCTGTCTTGAAGAACTTTCTTCTTGAGTTCCAGGGGCCTTCTGTTGCCCCTCAACATTCTACACGTTCTGTCTTCCCCTATACTGCTTCCTTACCCTGACATCTCTCTCCTCTTGTCTTTTGGAATCTCTTTCATCCCAGCCAAACACAGTCATTCAGCAAACAAACAGAAAGCATGCGCGTCTGTTCTCTGGCCCCTGTGCTGCACACAACGCCCCAGCACAGAGACCAGAGCCTGTCACCCTCTCCAGGACTTGGGAGATGCCACTCTGCTCACTGAAGACATATTTTAAACTAATACGTGCAGAGAAGCCCCAGCAGGTCTTTGACTAGCACCGTCTCCTGGGTTGCTCTCTGTCAGCGTTCACTATTTCTCTTATTATCCACGCTAGCAATCTTACTGGTTCCTGCACAGCCTGAAGGTTTGCAGCCAGTCATTCCTCCTTCCAGCCTGAACAGCTCCTGAGCTCTCCATTCTCTCCTGTGTACACAAACCTGCTGTGTGCACACATGTGTGCCGCCCCCCCACACCTACAGGAGGATTGGTGGGAGCCCCCATTTCCCTTCCCTGGGGAGGTGAAGGAAGTCTGGAAAATTGAGACCCTGGGGTTGCTTCTCTCTAGAGACCATCCAGCAACAAAATGGCTGAATCAAGAGAAGATGAAATCCAGATAACCAGAGACACTTGAGGAAGGACCAAGACCATCAAAAATAGCGACTGCCTCTTTCCCAGTCCTGAGTATAACCCACTGTGTCTTGAGAGGTCCCCGGCCCTTGCCTGCCCTTTGGCTTCTTCCTGAGGACTGGTATAGCAGGTGACCCCTTCCCAGAGGCTGCTCATCGGCATTCTCCTTGCTGGTCTGACTCTGAAAGACACAAACATGTACACACAGACATGCATGAAGAAACATGCATGTACACACAAACAGACATGTACACACAACATGCAGGAGAAACCTTTCTCCGATGCTCTCACAAATGTGCTTCTTCAAGAAGCATCCTTGGAAGAGCTCGCTGAATTTTTCTCACTTTTGAAAAAAATAAACAAAGAAGACAGTTTTTCTAGAAGGTACCTGTATACCTTCTTCCCCATGCCCCTCCAGACCTTTCCAGATAAGCCTGGAATTTGGAGGTGAACCAGAGAGGACACATCTCTGGCCACAAGAGGGCACCCTGCAATCCCAAGAAGCTGCAGAATATTTGTGACTCTTTCTCCTTACCCTCCCCCTTCCTCCCTCCCCCTTCCCTCCCTCCTTTCCTCTCTCTCTCTTTCTGTCCCTCCCTCCCTCTTTCACTCTTTCCCCCCCTCTCTTCCTTCTTTTCCTTTTCTTTCTCTTAAAAGCTCATATGATCCCCAGCTAGTCATCAGCAAACAATCTGGGAACAGAGAGAGTGCTGACAAGTCAGTTTTAAGATGAGGTTGGGAAGCCAGGCAGCTGGCAAGAGGGGTGGAGCTGAACCAGGGCCTTCATTCTTTCTTGCCACAGGATCATAGAGAGCCTGAATTTTGTTTGTTATTACTCAGGAGGTAGCAAGTTCTGGCCCAGGGGTTCTCAACTGGGGGTCATTTGTTTGTCTTCTACCCTGAGGGCATGGGGCAACACCTGCAAACATTTCGTGGGGAGTAAAACATTTAGCTGGAGACCTACCAAATGTTACACAGCCACCTCCCCACCACACAGTTCTAGCAAAGCATTACTTGCCTCCTAACACTGGACTGTGAAACCCCTGGTCAGCCCTGGCATTGCTAAGCCAGGGCTCTAATAGCTGGTGGTCCAGGTTCCAGCATCGTCCTTAGCTTCTGGTCCATGCTGAGGCAAGTTGATAACTGGCCTGGTTTGGCAGATGTTACTGTGGTTTCTAGTAGGAAAGGCAGTTTGGGATACCAGCTCCTGCCACCCTTTCTCCATCCCAGACCAAGGTGTTATTCCCCAGTGCCGTAGCCTCAGTTAGAGAGTGTGCACGAATGGCTGTTTGGAAAAGACTCCAGAAACTACTTATAGTGGGGATTGAAGGATAAGAGACAAGATGTTCTCATGAAAGTTACCGTCATGGGAGCTTGATTTCGCTGGGAAGCTCCTGAGCCATGCAGATCCTGGGCCACTCCTACAGATGTCTTTAGTTTTCAGTTGAGAGATCCAAGGGGAGCATTGCTGGCAGCATTTCTTGCTAGAGAGAGGGTCCAGCCGTTGTACAAAGTCCTCAGGCAAGCATGCCAAAAGCGCAAGTCAGAGGAGATGTGGGAGGGCACAGGTGGCTTCTGTCCATCTCCCGCCTTCCTGATTGCTTCAGGGACCCTATGCAGACTGCTCCCTTCTGTTTACTGGCCCTGACTTGTTCTCAAGACTGCCCTAGGGTACCACATGTCTCCCAGACTGTTCTTGGAGCTTCAGTCTGGGCCTTTCAGACTAACACCCTGCAGCACTAGAGATATGCAGCTAAGAATAGAGGCAGATTCACCCACAAGGGAAAGCAAGAGAGCTGCAATGCTCTGGACTTTGAAGGTTCAAGGTCTCTTGCTAGGTGTTGTTGAGGCTCCATGAGGTTCTGGATTTTGGTTGTTCTATGGTGGGAGTCAGGCCCTAGGACCTTACTGCAAAGACAGACTTTGGCTTCGTGGGTCTAGTTTGGGGCCTGGGATTCTGCATTTGTAACTAGCTCCTAGGTAGTACAGAGCTGTGGTCCTCAGGACCTGGTTGTAACCAGCAGGCACATCTGTGCGAGCCCTCTGGCAAACTGCCTAGAGAGATGCTGAAGGAAAGGGATCCAGAGTCTCCAGGCTCAGTGAGAGACTTGATGTAATACCTCATTCTGGGTAAAACATTCATACCTACTTTTCTGGGGTTGTTTCCCCCATAAAGGCGGTTTCTCTCCCTAACAATGTATAGGCCTTGGGTCTTATGAAACCTGAACTTCTCATCTGGGAACGTTTGAGCACCAATCCATTTAGCTCTCAGAGTAAGGGACGCCAGCATTTTGATTCATTTGTCAGAACTCTGGAACTTTCTGCACTCTGACTTTCTCAATCTTCAAAGTGAGAGGCTAAAGGAGGTATTAAAGGAAGGGAATAAATGGAAGGTTCCCTCTGAGGTTAGCTAATGGAAGTGGGGTACCCCGACGTCCTGCTGGACAATCAAGCAGGGAAGGCTATCAGTGGTCCAGGGAATTTTCATCCATCCATCCACCTCGCAGCTCTTTACTGGGCGCCTATTATGTGACAGGCATTGTAGGTGCTGCGGATAAGATGTTGAACAAGAGAGACTGAAGTCTCCATCTCCAGAGAGTTATCAGGCTACAAATGGATAAGAGACCATCACCAAGCCATCTGTGTGCTGGAAGAGAAAGGAAGAGAGAGAAGGGAGCTTGTGAGGGATGGTGGGGCGGACTCAGAAACAAGGCAGGCAGGGCGGGACTTGTCGAGAAGGTGACATTGAGCCCAGACTTGAATAGAGTCAGAGTTTGGGTATGAAATTTTAATTTTACTCAATTAATTGGACGTAAGATTTAACTTAATGGACAAATTCGATTTTTTTGTGTCTTTTCATTTTCTCTGCTGCCTTAAAGAATAGAGTAAAATGAACTTTCCCCCTTCCTCTTGTCCATTTTTTTTTCTCATGCAGTCAAGGAGGAGAAGAGGGAGTGAGGGTCATTTTCTTTGGCAATGGATTAGTTATCAAGGTTTATAAAGGGCCACCTCAGAGGGAAAGAGGTCTGTGTGTGTCTGTGTCTTTGTGTGTATGTGTGTTTCCAAGTATGTGTGTCTATGTGCATGTGTGTTTGTGTGTGTGCATGTGTGTGTATGTCTCTGTGTGTGTCTCTATGTGTGTCTGTGTGCATGTGTGTTTGTGTGTGTGCATGTGTGTGTATGTCTCTGTGTGTGTCTATATGTGTGTCTGTGTGTGTGTGCGCGCACGTGTGCATATGTGGGGTATTATCCCCTCCATACAGAAGTGGAAGGTTGGAGAGGCAAAGGTAAGGGTGGGCTGCACCCACAGAGAGTGACTTCTACTTCTGGCTCTTTCCTTCAGCTACCAGGTGCCACCAATTGCCTATTGTGGAATGGTGGCACGCCCCTAGATGACTGTCACCATAACTGCTGAGAATGATGGGAAGCCTTTGATACAGGGGGATGTCCTACAGTGGAACGCCGGACACCATATCAGGGGATGGTCTCTGGTCCACGGACGGCTGTCCTTTCCACTGTTCTGTGAACTATCTCAGAACTGTATCGAGGGGCAGGGGTAACACCGCAAATGAGTTGTGTCTGGGGAGGGTGCCTGTAGAAGAGGGTGGTGTTGCCTCTGTAGAGGAAGAAGAGTTTTCTCACTACCTTGTCCTAGTTCTTATTGACCCAGACATTTGTGGCCAAAGACAGAAACCTGCAGAAGCTTTACCAACAGCAGCTTCGCCTGCCTTGGCCCTCGTGAACCTGGGGAGGCAGCCAGGGAAATGAGGAGATCCCAAGCATTGCGGGGCACCCCCACCAAAGGCCTGGAAAGTTTTAGAGAGTGACATGACAGGGACAAAGGACCCTGAGTCTCCAGGGGACAAAGGTTTCTAAGAAGATTAATAAAGGAGGACTAGGGAGAGGGCTCGGTTGGTAAAGTCTGAAAGTCTGAGGACCCGAGTTCGAGTCTCAGAAAGGTTGGTAGAGGTTGTCTTCTGACCTCCACATGCAGAGACACACATACAGCAGCACCTGCACACTCAAACCTACATCGGCACATGTATGTGTAAGATTTCAGGACCAGTGAGCATGTCAGCCGATGGCTGCCTCTGGAACCTCTCTCAGTGAGAGACACATTTGTTTGTTTGTTTAGTTATTTGATCTTTTCAAACGTATTTTCTTCCACGTGGTCCATCTGGTCACTCATCACTGTCCCTCACAGCCTGACCCAACCCTCACCCCTGGGATTCTGAGGAGAAAACAGGAAGCAATTACATCTTCCCTCTTCAGAACTGATGTGGGAGGTCCAGGGGTGCCGAGCCTGTGCTAAGCCCAAGGCCTAGGACTCTGTTTCTCTGGGTACTGGAGCTCTACCTCCCAGGGTCAAGGGCCAGGCATTGGAGCCTACACACCTGTCTCAAATGCTGCCGTGCCTCTTCCTAACCACGTGTCCTGGACAGGTCACTGCTGCAGGTGTTACTGGGTAATGCTATCATCTGTGAGTGGGGGGTCACGTTAGCAGAGATCACAGATACACCTTGAGGATGAGGCGCACAGGCATCTAGGGATACTCAGCCCAACATCCAAGCTCAGCAGTGCTTATCTGGTAGCAACTGACACTCTACACTATCACTGTCTCAATATTGCTGGAGCTGTCCCCCATTTCCTCAGACCTCACCTTCCTGTCCCCCATCCTCCCTCATCAGTGCTCAGGAGGCTTCATCCTTAGTTAGGGTCTGTCAACTCATCTTCTTCCTGCTCTAGGGTGATCCCAAACTGGCAGTACACCTTCAAGGTCACTGTCACCCCCAAGTCCCCATAAGTGTCCCTGTCTCTAAGTGTTCCTTCCAGCATGGGGTGCAGACATGGCTCCTGGTGCCAGCCCTGGGCTTCTGTCTGCCCACCACTGTATTTCTCCACCTGTGCACAGCCTCCAGGTACCTGCCCACACTGAGAACACAGTTTTCCACCCCCAGGACTCCAGTTGACCCTTGACTGACATTTCCAACATCCAGTCCCTTGGTCCGCATCTGTCCTCAAGAAGGAACAAGCCTCTGGAGCCTCACACAGGGCCAGCGACTCAGACATGATCCCTTAGCAATGCCTGAAGCAGAGGGAGGCTACACCAGAGTGAAGCCCAAAGGCCACATTCCTCTCTGACAGACTGCAAACACACACATCCTAAAGAGTGAAGGGATGAGGGGGTTCGAGCCGAATGAGTCCCACAAACAGACCTAATGCACTCCCTACCTCACCCTCTCTATAGACTTACCTCTCTGTTTCTCATCCCTCCGCTCCAAGCATTCCCTCCCTGTTAAAAGGGAATAGAAGCCCAACCCTCAATGCGCCTCAGACTCTCACTGCTTTTCTATGCACGCTCATGCACATAAATAATAAAATCGTGTGCCCCTACGCCTGCCAGCCTGCCTCTTGTTAGCTTAATTCTTAGGCTCCCAGCTGGTGAACTTAAGAGGCCAGGAAAAGCTGCCCTTCCCCAATGTCTGTGCCCCTGCCTGCACTGCAGAATGAAAGGTGCAGGGGAGGGGGGAGGAGGGGCATGGTGGAGCACTCAGGAGAGTATAAGTCGGATACTTCAGACATTAATATCTTCAGTCTTCAAATCTGGCAAGACTGTCTCCTGCCACACTCTATCAGTAGGGGTGTTATGCAACTGTTACCTGTGTGCCAAACACTCTGAAGTCAACAAAGACACAAGCTATTGTACTTTCTCTAACTCAGCTGCTGAGTGTCCAGTTTCACCGTGTGTGTGTGTGTGTGTGTGTGTGTGTGTGTGTGTGTATGTGTGTGTTTGGGGGAGTGTATGTATGTGTGCATAGTGTGTTGGGAGGAATACACATGTGTGTCAGCTGGTGCACTCCTCCGTGCATATGTGTGGGAGGCTGGAGGTGGATATCAAGTATTGTTTCTTAACTGCTTCTCTGTCATATTTTTTGAGACAGGGACTCTCACTAAACCTCGATCTTTCAGCTAGATTGGTTGGCCAGCAAGCCCCTGGGATCCTCCTGTCTCTGCTTTCCCAGTGCTAGGCTTATAAATGTGTGCCTCCATACCTCCTGAGGATTGAACTCGGGTTGAACTTATAAGGATTGAACTTATACTTCCACAAGAAGCACTCACCCACTGAGCCATCTCCCCAGACTTGTCCAATCCCCTATAATGAGAGTCCAGGAAACCCCCTTACTTCCTAGTTTTAAAAGCCCAATCAAGGCAAGTTTAAACTTAATCCAATATCCCAATTTAATGTTCATCTGCTAGCCCTGGGAACACACCTAGGAAGGGCTGTGGTCTGTTCTCCAGCCTGCTTTTCTTCATCTCCTGGTCATCCTTAGCACTTTGGGGTTGAGAGGCAGCCTGGGAAAGAAGAGATGGGTGCATCTCAATTGGGACGCTGTTTCTGAGGTTCTCCTGCTTCTCCAGCAATGCCTTCAGCTGGGCTGCCAGCCAACCTGCCCTCCCTCTCTTGGGGTGGATAACTAAGTTACTCCAGAGTTCCTGAGGAAGGGCCTCCTTGACCACAAACAAACATTCTGCCTAAATATCCATCCAATGCCTCCATGATGCATAAAGATGGATGAGGAGTCCGCTGCACTTTTCCTGGACGGGGAGAGAGTACCTTCCCTTCTCATTCAAGCTCAGCTGACAGAATGTAGGACAGAAAAGGCATCCTGGGACTTCTGTGGTGAGATCCTGAAAGCCCTTGCAGGGCCAATGGCTCTCAAGGGTCCCTGAGATGCCACATAAAGAGTCTTTTCTCAGATAACAGACCTAGGAAGGCAAATGGAGAGCCCGCAATCAATACTACCAGCTGAGCCTGCCCTGCACCTTCCTGCCAAGGCAACAGGCCCACCTGCATGCCACCAGAGGTTCTCCACCAGGGCCACATGAAGATGATAAAGTCACGGCAGAGCCCCGCCTGATTTCTCACAGTGAAATCATGACGTACAATAACATGGCCACTGCATTACCGTGCTGTTCACAGGGAGGGAAACTCAGGACACGGCAAGAGACAAGAGCTCTCCCTGAGGAATGGGTGATCAGTGGCAAGGTATCCCAAATTGAGACACTCATTAACATGAAGGTTTTCTTTCGGAATTTTTCCTCTTGAGCAGTTCCACAGAGAGCTTTTTGAAGTTCAGCTTGGCTGTGGGATGAGGCAACTCCTCCCATCCTGGGAGAGGGGAAGGAGCCACACTGGTCCCTAGGTGACTCCAGAGACCTCTGCGGTCTAGTCCTTCACCTTCTGCTATACAAACTAATGTGGGTGGGAAGGAGGCTGGGGCAGCCGAACAACAGACAGCACTGCCTATCTGGGACCAATAGCTCTTTGCCTTAGATTTGGATCTCAGCAAAGTTTGAGGTTAAATATATACAGCCTTTTCTTTCTTCCTTAAGGCTAGAAATTGGACAATAACAAGGATGTACAACTGGTGGGGATCAAACTATAAATTATATCTAACAAAACCAGATTAATAGAAATGTTTAGGTCCAATTACAGGCTTGCGAAGACTGTATCCCTGAAAGTGCCATGTGTACCATGCTTCCAGCAATGTTGGAAAGGCATGAGCCTCTCTCCTAACAGGCAAGGATTTCTTATAAGGATCTCCATGGTGCTATAAGCAGACCTGTGCTTCGTGGAGGCAAATACAAGGACGATTGCTGGTGAAGGGGCTGAGCTACAATGCTCTGTCACCATAAACTTGCTTTCCAGCAAATTCTTCTCTCTACCCCAGCAAATGAAAGGCACAAGAACCAAGTCTCTCCTCACTTAACAAAACACAAACATGGAAAAGGCATTTCCCCCAAGAGCCAAGCTCTCAGGACACCAGTTAGTTTTCAGACAGCATTGCATGCACTGCCATTTCGTTAGCCTGCTGCACTGAAGTATTTTCTGTTTCCTGTTCCAAACTGTTCTCCACACTTGACCACGCTCTTTGCCCAGGGTGGCTGTCCCCATGCTCTGCACACCTGGGAACAAGGCTCCATTGACCTTTGGGTTTGGTTTGGGTTGGGTGGTGAGGGCACCAGGAGAGGAAATGGTAAGAATGGATCCTTTTGCTGTATCCCTTAGCTTCCGTCACGAGCACTCACCAGGATGGCTGTGTCCCTCCAGGGAAGGCCTCACATTTTCCTTGGAATCTACAGAAGCTACTACCTCTGGCTTTGCCTGACAGGAATTTCCCCATCTCCTATTGGCCTTCCCATATCTGACCTATAGTTTTACATGGCCCCTTCATTACACAGTCTAGTCAGGGCCCTGGCTAAGTGAGCCATCTGTTCCTGTCACAAGGCTAGGTCTTCTGACTTGTCACTGACAGGTGTGACAGGGCACTTCCACACACCTTCACCTCAGATCTTTTATCAGTCTTCTGGTTTTTACCTCAGCTTCATGTCCTGACTAAAATGGTGGCAGCCAAATCCTTTGGTAGAAGCATGAATCAAGAATTCCTGAACCTTTCAAAAATCTTAGTGACTGTAAAGCATCAAGTGCAACCCTCAGCATCTCTCTCTCTCTCTCTCTCTCTCTCTCTCTCTCTCTCTCTCACACACACACACACACACACACACACATGCATTCATATGCACAATTTAAAAAATCTATTTGGAGATAAATTTTGCTTTTTAATGGATACTATACTTAAACATATATGGGAGGTATAGAAATATAAGTATCTACATCCCTAGTATTTAGGAAATGCATAAATGGATAGGCATTTGGTTAGGAATTATTTAGATAGATAGATAGATAGATAGATAGATAGATAGATAGATAGATAGATAGTAAATAGCTGAGAATACACATACACATGAGAAGAATTTAGTAGAGGGACTAGCAGTCCTGATTATACAGGTTGAGAAGGAAAGTCTACCACAGACTTCTGCAAGCTGAGACCAGAGCCTAGAGCATGGTACAGCCCAGATCTGAAGGCCTCAGTACTGGGTGAGTGCCCCAGTGTGAGCAGGTCTGCATCTGCTGGCGTGAAGCTGAGTCTGAAGATCAGAAGACCTGGAGTAGAGATGTCCAAGGGCAGGAGAAGGACATCCTGGGCTTAGGAGGGACAGAACAGGAGTCCACACCTCCTTAATTCCTGCTGTGTTCTACCTGTATCATCGGCCGATGAAGGAGAAGGGTGAAACTTCCTACTCCAGAGACTCGCATGCCTGTCTCCTCCATTACCACACCCAGCACCCGGATGCACCTAGGACTGATTATCAGTGTCCAATGTCCAACCACCTGCTTCCTTTTCAGCACCCAAGGGATGCTTCAGTGCCTGCAGAAGCACTGAGGATAAGGAGTGCTTTATTAGCTCCCTAAACCCAGGCAAGTTGGCCCCGGTGTCTGCCATCGTAATAGGGCAGGGGGAAAAGCCTTGAGCTGTGCTGTAAGTAGGAACACACGTGAATTCTGATCTCTGAGTGGCCTCGGGAAACTACTTTCCCTTTCCACCTCAGCTCCCTGCTCCCTGTGATGAGGGGAAGAAGCAGTTGTCAAGACAGAGTGAGGTCACACTTGGATGCATAACAAACTCATTAAGCATCAGAAGGGATCAGCCACACAATTACATAGACACCAGATGCTTACTAGGGGGTAAAGGGTGGCTGACATGTGGCCACGGGGTCCCAGACACACCATGACAGATGTCCATAACTATTCCACACATGGTAGATGCATGGGATTAAACCCACTGAACTGTGGGCTCTGCCAGTTTCTCAGGGACTGTTTCTTCCGTGCTTGTGACTCTTGAAGTAATCACCTGAGCCCCACCAAGGTGAGAAAAAAGAGGGAATAAAGGCAGTGACAGGCAAAGGTGAGACTCTCTTTGGTGCCTCTGGCATGCATGTCTGGGTGGGAAGTGCCATCTGATCATGAGATCTGTAATTTAGTGGCTGGCAAGGATCGGGCACCCTCGGAAGCTCTGCTTCAAGCGTGGGCTGGGTTCTGATCCCATGACTGATGGGTGAGCAGCTTTCATTACCCATGAGCTGTGTTAATGGCCCTTGGGGTATCTTATTGCTATTCTGACACATGGGAACATGGCACTTTCCCATTAAAATGCCAATTATCTTTGAGTACTTCTGCAAATCCATCAGCTGGAGGCTGCTGAATTGTTGAGAGATTCGGTCTGATGGTTGGAAGCACACCTGTCAGATCAAGGGCTTTTTATCTGGTAGTCCATGACTGTTCAGAGTGTCATAGTGCCCCTGCCTGCTGCTCCCAGGCCCCAAGGAGTGCACTTGAATGCATATGTCCACACACATGCCCCATTGCTTCTGAGCAAAAAGATCTGAAGAGAGGAAGGAGCTAAGGATGAGGGAGAAAATCAGGATTTAGAAAAGAGCCTTCAGCATGGAATTTCTCTCTCTCTCTCTCTCTCTCTCTCTCTCTCTCTCTCTCTCTCTCTGTGTGTGTGTGTGTGTGTGTATGTGTATGTGTGTGTCTGTGTGTGTGTGTGCGCGCGTGTGTGTCTGTGTCTATGTCTATTCTCTCCTTCTACCATACGAGGTCTAGAAATCAAGCTGAGGTTGTAAGCCATGGCAGCAAGTGCCTGTTGAGCCATCTCACCAGCCCCCACTTTACCCATGTTTAACATATAGTTCAGTAGCACAGGCTCATTCACTGTGCTGGGCATTCACTCTCTAGAGCTTTCTCAGTTTGCAAGACAGAGACTTCATATCCATTAGAGGCTCCCTACCTCTGCATCCTCTAGGCCATGACAACCTGTTGTGGGAGGGCTGCTTGTTTGTTTCCCAGATGCCTGGCAGCTCAGACCCGAAATAATCACACAGAAACTATTAATTAAATCACTGATTGACCTATTAGCTCTAGCTTCTTTTTGGCTAGCTCTTACATATTAATTAAACCCATTTCTATTAATCTGTGTATCACCACGTGGCTATGGCTTACCAGGTAAATTTCCATCCAGTGTCTGTCTCTGGCAGGGCTCCATGGCTTCTCCCTGACTCCGCCTTCTTCCTCTCAGCATTCAGTTTAGTTTTCCCTGCCTAACTCTGTTCTACCCTGTCATACCAAGCCAGTTTCTTTATTCATTAACCAATAAAAGCAACACATAGACAGAAGGACTTCCCACACCAACAACCTGCACCCTGGTTCCCATTTCTCTGAACTGGGACATTAGGTAACTCACACAGCAGAAATGTGCACCAGTTGCCTTCGTGGGACTAGTTCATGTCACTTGGCACAGTGCTTTCAAAGTTCATGCATATAAAATGAGTCATGATCCCTTCTTTGGAAGTCTGAATAACTTTCAATATCCTATTTTATCTGATCACCCACCTGATGAGACACTTGGGTGTACCTTTTAGCTATTGTCCGTGATGCTGCCCTGAATGTCTTTGCATGAGCAGATTACAGCTGTTTGACAATCTCAATCTTGTTAAACAAGAGATAACTCTAATGGCAGATCTATGGTGTTGTGTATCAGCCAAACTCTCTTCCTCTGGGCAGGACCATTTTTGTATCACAAGTGACACTTTATAGCTTCTGGGATTGTCTAAGGGCACTGCCTGCCCCACTCCTGCCTTGCCTGACTCTTTATGTAGTTACTTTTGAAACACTCCCTCCAGATCCCACATAAATGAAAACCCCCATCTTAGGCTCTGTGTTGAGGCTACTGACTGATGCTTCATGGCCAGGGTGGTCATGGGTAATTGCAGGAGTGTTATGGTGATGGGACAGCATTGCATATAGCAATGTAGTGGTTGTTAGTCATCATTAGTTTTGTTGGAAGACTACATAGCAACTACATCAAGAGATTCACTGATTAAAAGAATGGTCCTCTGTTCCCTGCTGGAGTAAAACACCCGAATCTCCAAGTGGTGTTAGCCTTGAGCAGGCTGGACAAGAGCTCACAGCTTCCCGACATAATGGACTCACCCTCTGAAACCCTAAACCCAATAAACTCTTCTATAAGTTCCCTTGGTCATAGTGCTTTGTCACAGCAGTAGAAAAGTAACTTTAACAGAGGGTTTATGTAGTTAGAGTTGGAACAAGAGATCCAGCTTCCGCATGGTGGCCATGTCACCCAGGGCAAATCAGTTTCAAGCTGTCTTGTGGAATCGTAGCTTGTGCTCCTGGGGCTTCAGCCTGCCTGCAGCCTTCCTTCCCTCTTCTCTGATATCCTGCTTTTTCCGCATTCTATCCTGACATTGGCCCTGGCAGGCTTTCTAACCAGGCCTGTTTCAACTCTGACAGGTGTGAGAGTGATCTACTGTTCTCTTTCAACCCCATCCCAGACACCAAAACATCCCAGACACAGACTCTCTCCCAAGCCAAGCCTCAGGCAATGGTGCTTCCAGTAGATAGCATAGCATCTTGGTTACCACCTGGTAAGAAACCAAACCAGAACCATCCAACTTCCTGACCCCCACCCCAGAAACTACAGCATAAAGTAGGATATGTTTATTATTTTAGACACTACATTTCACAGCAATTTGTGTTCCTAATTTGGTGGTTTGAACAAGAATGGCCCCCATGGACTCATATTATTTGAATGCTTAATGATCCAGGGAGTGCTACTATTTGAGACTGATTAGGAGGTGTGGCCTCATTGGAGAAAGTGTGTCACTGGGGTGTGCTTTGACCTTTCAAAGACCCACACCAGGCCTGGGCATGCTCTCTCTCTGCACTGGAGCAGCATGTAGTTCTCAGCTACTTCTTCAGCATTATGCCTGCCCCACCATGCTCTCTGCTATGATGATAATGGACAAAACCTCTGAAACTGTAAGCAAGACCCCCCCCATAAATGCTTTCTTTTATAACAGTTGCCTTGGTCAATAGAACAGTTTCTTCATAGCAATGGAACAGTGACTAAGACACATAGTAGATGGAGCTATGCAAGCACTTCCAGGGGCTCTCCTGAACCACACACCCATGTTCCGGTTTTCCATTATCCTAACAAGCACAGCCTGAGGAATGAAGACATTGCTTTGACTCATATTCTAGAGTACGGTGTATTAGGCAGGAGGGTAAGGGAATTGGCCACAACGCTCCTGCAGGTAGGAAGCAGGGAGAAGCGAATGCTGTTCTCAGCTCACTTGTTCCTTCCGGGACCCCGGCTCACGGGGGTGGTTGCACAGTCAGAGTAGGTCCTCCTGCATTCCATCCTCACTGCAGATGCCCCCACAGACATGCCCGGAGAGGCACATTTCCTACATCCGTTCTAAATCCTGACACGTGTAACTGAGCCCGGCCACCACACCTGGCATGCTGTCGCATGACGACACCCCACTGGCACAGCCTGGTGTTTACCCTCCTCAGCCATCGTTTGCACATTAGCACGCTCATTTAGAGCTTATCTGGCTTTCCCACTAAAGCATGATCCTTCCAAGGGCGGACACCTTCCTGGTTCTCTTCATCCCAGTACTTAGGCAGCCTAAGAACTTCTCGGTAGTCACGAGGCCTTGGGAAAGATCGTTCAAACACAGTGATGATCTAATAGAGTTCATCTGATGGACAGCTGTGTGTCTTCTATGGATCAATGGCCACAAAGTGCTGCAAATATTATCTTGCGTATGGTGAATACTCAGGAAGATTAATCTACAGGTATTTTTAATAGTGCCAAATCTTTATTTTTTTTTTGAATAGTACCAAATCTTAACAAACATACCAGGGGCCTAATGGAGGGAATCCATTGATTGTCTCGTCCCTTAGTCTCAAGCATCCCAGACACAACTGAGAAAGTCCCAAAGGTCTCCAGACAGCTAAAACAGATGTCCCAATGGCTAGTAGCAAAGCCCATCTAATTAACTCACAGGAGCTCTTGGGCTGTTACTCAGGACCTAATTCCTTAATAGTCTTAGCAGATATTTGTCAGTCACCTGACATATGTGAAGCTCTGTGCTAGAGGCTGGGGAAAGGGGACAGACAGACACAAAGGTGAATTAAGCTCATTAGCACCCCACAAAAGCATGCGCTGTCCAGAGGGGGAGACAGATACAGCAGACACCAACCACACAATTACAAGAGTGAGTCGGGGCAGGTGGGGGGGGTGGCAGAGCAACTATCAAGGTGGCCAAGCTCAATTAGTCACAAATTATAACATGCGTAACGAGCCTAATTATCTGGTTGCCTCATCCATAATGGATTAGAAACGCGTATTAGAAGAGAAGAGAGGAGGGGTACAACCAGCGGCAGGTACAGAGAGTGGCAGCAAGAGTTAGCTAGCAGGAGTAGAGAGTGGTCCCTTTCTGAAAATGGAGACCGGAAACAAGGGGCAGAATAGCACTGGGGGCAATCTGGCTGGCTTTGAATCCCAGCACCGCTGCCTACTGTCATTAGACTAGGCTACTGACCCCACGAGTCCTCGATTTTTCTTGTCTGTGTATTGACAGGGATAGGTGTATCTACATCACAAGGTTTTTGGGAGAATTATATTGGTTATATTGCCGGGCTGGGAAATTGGATCATAAGAAACCCTATCCCCAAATAAGGTGTGTGGTGCTTGAACAGCCACCCTGGAGAGGTGGTGGCAATTCTTCCAGCCTGGATTCCCACTGTGTAGACCCTGACAATTTGGAATGGAACCCCCTTCAAATTGATGGCTGGCTTACAAGCACAAGGACCTGAGTACCAGCTCCAGAACCCAGTGGGGTGTGATAGCACGGGCTTGAAAACACACTGCTGGGGAGGTGGAGACAGGGCCTGAGGTGTACAGGCCAGCCAACCCAGCCTAAGCAGCTATTGGATCATAAGAAACCCTATCCCCAAATAAGGTGTGTGGTGCTTGAACAGCCACCCTGGAGAGGTGGTGGCAATTCTTCCAGCCTGGATTCCCACTGTGTAGACCCTGACAATTTGGAATGGAACCCCCTTCAAATCCATGTGCACATGAATCTGGAAGGAAAGCAATCTTCGTTGTGGGGAAGATTTGGGGAATCATTTGTTACTTCAGCAACCCAGCCAATCCTGACTGGTACAGGGTATCTGAATGGCTATGGGTTAGGATCTCTTCTTAAATACTTGGCCATAGAATTTATTTAATGTGTGTGTGTGCATGTGTGTGTGCATGTGTGTGTGCATGCGTGAGTGCATGTGTATGTGTGTCCGGGCTACAAGAGTTGCCACCATTTCTCAGCCATGTCTATTGCTATGACACAGAGGCCAGAATGCCTCATAGGCCGTTCACGAAGACTTATTTGCTCACCCCAGAGACGCCAAGCCTCCTGGCCCACAACTCACTGGCTATCTCTGGCCACACTACGACCAGGTTTCTGTGCACCCACAAAGGGGGTGATGGTAATGCTTGTGCAGCAACACACAGTGCTGGCAGAGAGAGCCTCTCTGTACTAAATCCTCCCACAGCCACAGATAGGCCGCAGAGAGAAGCAGTGTGGTCCCAGAAGATAAGGCCATTCGTCTGTGACAATGAAGACCCACAGGAATTGCACAATTACATTGGACTCAGGGAGGGAGGGACCGAAAGTACCAACTGTTGGGATGTAGTGTGGGACGTGGTGCTGGAGGACCTTATGCACCCCTAGCTCCTGTTTGCTAAATGCCAGTAATGATCTTCCTGCAAGCCACCGGCCCATCACCTACTACTTAATCTACTCCCTTGGGGCAGAAGGTGACTTCACCTCTCACTGCCTCAAAACAACCAACAAATGTTGAATTTTACCGTGTGTTAGAGCCAGATCTGGCACCTGAACACAGCTTCCCTCGCAGATCATCGATCAGGAACCCCAGGAATATTGCTAATAATTCGTTAATCAAGGAGAGGGCTAGTGTTATGGCTCAGTAGTAGAGAGCTGGCTGAACTTACATGATGTTCTGAGTTCCAGCCTCAATACTTCCAGGAAAACAAAGAAACAAAAAACAGGATCAATGATACATGGTTTCTAAGAGTACAAATTGGACCAGTGACTGTGTGAGACTGTAAATGTCCCTTGAGGTAGAAACTGACCATTTAAAATAATTTTTTTTTTTTTTGGTTTTTCGAGACAGGGTTTCTCTGTGGCTTTGGAGCCTGTCCTGGAACTAGCTCTTGTAGACCAGGCTGGTCTCGAACTCACAGAGATCCGCCTGCCTCTGCCTCCCGAGTGCTGGGATTAAAGGCATGCACCTCCACCACCCGGCCCATTTAAAATAATGTTTTTAACCCTGGATTCCTCAAGTCATCTGTGTCTATTCCATAATTCTCCCACTGTAGTTAAGCTCATCTGAGTAGGTTTTTGTCATTTATAGCCAAATTATCTTCGCCTAGGGCACGTAGTACCTCCTATAACAATTTTTTTCAAATATGATTAAAAGTTTTAAATGTCTTGCCGCATGGGTAAGCACCACTTGGCAGAGTGATTTACTTCTGCGACTGCTCCTTCCTCCAGTCAGTCAATCTGTGGACTGCTACTGCATGACTGTGCAAAATCAGCTCCCCTGCAAAGAGGAGAGTGGTGTAGACTCCCATAAGGAACATTCTGGAAATAGCCTCAGGAGGGTTTCAGGAGGTGGTGAAGCTGCAAGTCCACTGAGTGCCTTTGTATCCCTCACTTGAATGAGAGCATTAAACCAACCAACCTTGGATTGGCCCTCTTCCTGTGACCTCCCTTATGTTAATGGGCAGTAGTGTTTGTATGCATGTGCTCATGTATGTGCTTACATGTTCACATATATGTGTGTATGAGGGTTCACATGTATGTGGCAGCAAATGGTCAACCTTGGTGTCATTCCTCAGAAGCTGTTCACCTTGGTTTGTCAAAGGGTCTCTCACTGCCTTGGAACTTACCCAGTAGATTAGGCTGGCTCCCTGAGGTTTTAAGTGGGAGCCACCATGTCTGACCTTTTTTTTTTTCTTTCAAACTCAGGTCCTTATTCTTGTAAAGTGAACACAGAAACATTTTCCTAGCCACCCTCCCCCCTGCCCAAGCTTGACCCTTGAGAACACACTGAGGAATGGAACCTCTGTCGCTACCTGGACACAAGATGCCCCAGGATGCCAACAAATTTAACCTGAAGGGTGAGGGAGCCATTACTGCTTTATGAACCAATGCTTCAGCCCCTGAAGACAGGAGCTGAGGGACAAGTGCTGTTCTGCCAGCACCAGGCTCTGAGGAGTCTGTCAGCCTGTCAGCGGCCAGTGACTGGAGATGCTTTGCCCTCTGGCCGGCTTGTCTGTCACATGTCATTCACTCACACCTCAATCCCATTGTCCCGGGATTGCACCTTCCAATAGGAATTGCACCAATAGCTGGTGTCTCCAGCTCTGCTTCCTGAAGAGAGCCTGCTGAGCTCTCCAAATGCCCCCAGGAGCCTCCACCATGTGGAGGTGGAGGATGTGGTGTGTAGAGACCTTTTTGCTCTGCGAATCCTTGTGTGACTATAGATTTTCATAAGATCCTCAATGAATCATGATTCAAGTTGGTATTTTTAAGAAGCTTTTCACATATAGCTGCTCTCATTTGCTCTTGAAATGCAGCTGGCTAGACATATCTACAGCAGTCATGGGGAGATGTCGGCTCTTCTTTAATCTCTGTAAGAGGGCCACAGGGCAGCCTCCTCTGTAGTCACCCTTTCTCCCTGGCCTCTCTTACTGAATACTTCCCCTTCTGCTTTCTAGTCTCCTCACTAAGACCAGAACCTGGGAATCAGAGGGATCCCAGATCTTGCTCCTTTAACAGCTGTATTCTGCTTCTCCAGGGAAAATCATGGAGGACCTGCCACCTCTGGCCCTGTGCCTGTAGCAAGGGGACAGGATTCCTTGCCTGCCACCACAGTCCTCTGACCACCCTGGCCAACAGACTGCACACATCTGACTCTGTTATTAGTTAGAGCTGAATGTCCCATGGGTTTTAGACTCTAGGATTTAGCAATCAAACATGTTAAGATCAAGCTGTGTCATCTAGGACTGTGTAACACAACGTGCCTTGCTGACCTCTCTCTGAGTTCACTGATCGGAACCTTAGCTAGGGGAGTGCTGGTCCTAGGAGAGAACGAGAAGGTCTGGCAATGGAGCATCCCACGTGCCGGGCACGGCCGCGTCTCACATCCAGCTAAGGGCAGATAGTATCCGCCCCCATTTACAATGGAGGAAAATGTGCTTCAGAGACAGAAAGAACTTGCCAGAATTCCAAGATTAGGTAGAGTCAGGCTTTCTGGGTGCAAAGCCCAAGAACTTACACACCATGCACACCCTCCTTGACCCTTGCTATCCGACACACCCAGGGCACCTTCTACCCATACCTGAGGTTCTCTGCCTTAGCCTTTCTCTCCTAGTCATGCCTAGACTACGAGTCCTGAGGAGATGTCATCACACCCACAGTTGGCTTCCTTCTCTGCTATGTCTTTTTGTCCAGCTTTCCTGGAGTCAGCTCCCAAATCAACGATATTTACATGACCTGGGTCTCAGAGTCTGCCCCGTTCCTGGGGCAGGAGGGAGGAACACCCCAGTTAGAGTCACTTTCTTGTTCTGGAAAATTTTCAAACTTATCCAAATACAGAAACAAAGAAAAATCCCAGAGCTATGTGTGCCTGGAGGCAGAGCTGATGCATGGTGTGTGTGTGTGTGTGTGTGTGTGTGTGTGTGTGTGTGTGTGTGTGTGTGATGGTAGGCAGGACTAGCCTCTGTAGAACAAGCCTGAGATAGCCACAGATGCCTGCTACTCCCCAATTCAGGATCACCTGGCTCCATGTGCTTGGGTAGAATATCCTGGCAGTAGAAGCATGTGGTGAAAGGCCATCTTCGCATCATGGTAGACAGGAAGCATGGTGGGAGGAGCAGGACAGATGTGGTCCCAAAGACTAGGGAATCACCCACTTCTTCCAGCTGGACCTCAGCTCTAAAAGTTTCTAGAACTTCCAAAATGGCACCACCCAGAAGCCTCTGACATAGGAGCCTTCGAGGTGGACATTTCATATCGGAATGTCCACACCACCTCTGGTTGTCTGCCTGCTAAACAGTTTCAGATTCTCTCTCTCCTGCTACCACCAAGGGAGTCCTCGAGAAAACTTGGGCCTTGAAACTGTTTCTTCCCCACCTCAGGCCCTTCCAGGATCATCACACTCTCTTGGCACAGGGGAGCCACTGCAGCTCAGGAGGGCTTGTGCCCACTAATGCTCCACTGTAGAGGACGTCTGAGAAGCCACTACCCCGGTTCCTCAGCCGTCTTTCTCAGAATGGAGAGCCTTCAATCATCCAGCTGCTTCTACAGGTGACAGCTCAGATTGCCAGCAAGCGAATGACATATTTTGGAAGTGATGTGTCGTTTCTCATGTGTGATCTGTTTTGCTTCAGCTCCAAAATACCCTTTGGGCCTCTGATCAAGACTATTGATGGTACCAGTTCACTGCCCGACTCAGACCGTACCAACCACCACTACCCAACACCTATTTTCCATTACCAACACCAAAATTTTCTATTTTCCAACACCAAAGAGCTCAACTGGTCTGGATATGCAACATCTAACCCCTTGATTTATTTGGTGGAAAAGCAAGCATTGCCATAATGGTTTTCACAGTAACCTCCTAATGAATACATTCACCTGAACCTTGGGAATGTGACCTTACCACAAGGTAAGGGTCTGTGCAGATGTGACTAAATCAGAATCTGGGAAGGTCATTCTGGATTACTCGGTGAGTAGCAAGTGTCGTTATGAGACCCAGGCAAGAAGGAAAAGGAGGGAAAGGCCAGGAGAAGAAAGGTGTAGAGATTGAGATGTATCACAAGCCAAGGAATGCCGGATTTCTCAAACACCAGAAAAGGCAGGGAACAGAACCCATTAGAGCACCCAGTCCAAGTGCAATCCTGCCCGTGGCTTGGTTTCAGTGGCTGGTCCATAGACAGCGAGAGCATCATCTGTTACAAGCTACGTGGCTTCTGCTGATTTGTTACAGCGGCCACAGAAAGATGGACCAACAATTTTTGATGCTAATGATGTTTTGAAGGCTGTAACCACTTAAGTTCTCTACCATTACTCTAAGGTAATGATTAACTTTGCTCTTTTGTGGACAAGAAAACTGAGAAATAAAGTTCAGAATGACATTCCAAAATCCACTTAGTGAGGAAGTGGCTGTTCACGGCTTTGTTTCCAGACTGATTCCAGAGTCTGTTAACCATGGCTCTCCTCCTTCTCCAAGGGGAATTCCAAGTTGAATCCAACCCCTCACGCCCTGCGTGTGCAGTATTAGGGGAACACTGTTCCCTGCCTCGCACCACAGTCCCCTGGCCGCCCTTGGCGAGCAGGCTGCGCACATGCCTGAGCGGGCTGAGTTAATTGGGCTTTAAATCAGCAGGGAGCGAGACAAAAACCACAGGGTGGTTAATTTATTCCTGGTGGTGGCAGCGGTGGCATGCTAGACAGATGCTTGCTGTTAAAGTCCCTGTGTTCCTCTGCCCACTCACTACTGCAAACGCTTGTGCCTGCCTGCCTGCCTCCCGAGCCCAGGTCTCCAGTCCCAGTGTCTGTCCCAGTTTCGCTTCCACTTCAGAGAGCCAATTTCTGTTATTTCACAGCAAGGGTTGGACTGGTTCGGGCAGAAGCTGACACTTGTAGGAGTCGGGGAACGCAAATGGCTCCACGCCATGATCAGTTGGAGAACCAGGGAAGGCAAAAACCTCAAAGCCATGCCCAGCTCATCCTGTGCCTACAAGGTCAACACTTGGGCAGATGTCCCCTCCTCACTTCTGTCTACTTTGCAAGTTATTCAAGGTCACGGCCTTGCTGCTACTCCTTGCGATGACAAGGAGTGAGAACTCTGTCAGTCCAAACAGGACTTAAGGAACGTTCTCTGAAGACCTTGTCTCTCTAAGTTCCTCTGAGGGAGATAGATGGCTCCTATCTTCCCTAGTCCCCTTAATTGCTTGTGAAGTTCCACTCTGTCTGTCAGTGCAAACTTCCTATCCAATAGCCCCTTGAACTTAATCCTTGAACGACAGCACACTGAACGTACAGCGTCCCACCCCCTTGTATCTTCAGGCTGTACAAGATCCCATCAGTTTTCCTCCATGTGAGTGCTCAGCTCTGTTGTACCGAGTCAGGTTCCTCAGTCACTGGGAGCTGAGTCACCCTCAGTATCCCCAGTGGACGCTCGCGCTTCTTGGGTAGCTGTGCATATGCTGCCCTTGAGAAATGCAAATACCCTTTCCATAAAGGGTCCACATCCATATGCTGGGCCACAACCCCTGTAGCAGCTTCAGTGTCCACTGAAATAAGGCAAAGCCTTCACATAAGACCCCGGTCTCACGGGCTCTAAGGGACATGACCAGCCTGGCTCAGGCATGGTCCAGCTTCACCTATCAGCTCTGGCCCAAGAGCTGAAGGAGCATCACACGTTGTGCTGTGGATGGACTTCACCTTCCTCAGCAGCTGCCCCTGTGGGGCTAATACAATCCAGAAACACACTGCTCTGACTCAGCTTGCCATAATGACCTTCCTTTGTGTTTTGTTCCTTTCATGGAGTCTTCTGAAGCCTATGTGCCCCCTTTACCCTGAAGCCTTCTGCCCCCAGTTCAAGGTGATCAAGTGATCTGTTGACAATCACTGGGAAGCTGGGGCCAGCTTGCTCTTGTTCTGGCTGCTGGTAGTCCTTCCTCTCTGTTTTTGGTGATTGCTTCCGTCCTCTTGCAGCCTGGAGCTGTATCCCTCCATACGCATCATTAGGTAAGCACGCCACAGTGAATTAGCTACTCCCCTGTTGCTGGCAAAGTCAGTGTAAGGAAAGGTTTGTATCTGGTCACAGTTGGAGGGCACAGTGCCCTAGTGGTGGGGAAGGTGGCAGGAACATGAGGCAGCTGGTCTCATGCACCTGCAGTCGGGAAACACACGGATGCTGGTGCTCAATCCACTTTTTCCTTTTCGTTTAATATGGCACCCCCAGGTCATGGGATAGCGCTGTTCACAGTCAGGGTGGAACTTCTCACCTCAGTTATTCTAATTTAGAAACCTCCTGTCCAAAGTTCATTTCTGTCACTGTAACACCCTCCAAAATGCAACATGAAAAGGAAAAAGGTTTATTCAGCTTCCAATGAACCAGTTTCAGGTTCATCATTGCAGAGAAGTCAAGATAGGAACTAGAAGTCGTTGGCCATTGCACAGGAAGAGCAGGGAGAAGAAGGCTCTGCACATACTCAGGGCTCAGCTCACTTCTCCGCTCTCATGCAGTCTAGAACCCAAACCCAGCGACTGGTGACACCCACTTTCAGACCTGGTCATCCGACATTAGTCCACACAACCAGGACAATTCCCCATGATGCCCACATGGTAACCTGATCTAGTAGACACTCCCTCATGGAGCTCCTTTGACAGCTGAAACTAACCGTCACTTGCTCTCACAGATGTGTCCAGATGTGTGTCTTCTGGGTTATTGTAGATCCTGCCAAGTGAACAATAAATATTAACTCCACAGTCAAATTCTGTTTCCATTGAAAATAGGCTAAAAGCCGGGCAGTGGTGGCACACGCCTTTAATCCCAGCACTCGGGAGGCAGAGGCAGGCAGATCTTTGTGAGTTCGAGACCAGCCTGGTCTACAAGAGCTAGTTCCAGCAAAGGCTCCAAAGCCACAGAGAAACCCTGTCTCAAAAAACAAAAAAAAAACAAAAAAAAAAGAAAAGAAAAATAAAGAAAATAGGTTAAAATGTCTCCCTAGAAAAGCAGGCCTTTCTTCTATAACTCTGAAAAAAGTAGTAATTTTCATCATATAATTATACCAGGAAAGTCAGTCATACCCCTGGAGCCTAAGAACTTCTACAAAATGGAGTAAGAGATTAAAAATTCAGCTCAGCCTGAGTGCAAAATCATAGTGGTCATTGTCATTGTCACCACTAGCAGGTTCTCAGAGAGGACCACATGTACTTTCATGCAGGAGTTCAGTTACATGTGTCATCCCTAGGACATGTTTAGGTGAGTACTATTAATACCCCCATTACATAGATAAGGAACCTGAGGCTCAGAGTCATTAAATACCTTACTCCAAATTGCATATCTAGGAAGTGACAGAGTTGGGACTTGAACCCAGGCAGTCTGGCCCCAAAGCCCAGACTGCAACAACTCCAGCTTCAAGTCTCTGTCCTCTCATCTGAGTATTAGCATTGGAGACATGGGTAAGCAGAAGCTTTGAGAAACTGTTCTAGATGCCAATAAGTCATGGGCATCCTCATTTGCCGTAAGATTATGAAACCAAACAGCGTGTACCATTGTGGGAACACAAAAAGGATCTACCTGAACCCTCAGCAAAAGTCTTCTTGTGAGAGATAACCATATGAAAAATGGACAATTTATCACTGGTATTATTTCTAACATAACTTAAGGGCATACTATGGCTATCAAAATGAGATTTGATAAAGAGAGGAGATAGAACTGATGGGCGTGACAGCTAAATACATCACAGGTGTCTTTGACAGGATGTTTTAGAAACTGCTATCAGGGGACCAAAGAACAGACCTAAACTGTGTATGGTGGAATGGTGACTCGTGTCTGCCTGTAGTCTTTGCACCTGGGGAAACTGAGGCAAGAAAATTGCAAGTTTGTGGCCAGCATAGGCTACGTAGTGAAACTGTCCCAAAAGAAACAGACAAGAAGGAGGTGAAGGATTTCTCTCGGCTGTCTGTGGGAAAGATGAAGGGATGGCGGTAGAAGAGAAAAAGGAGGAATGGCAGCAGGTCCATGGGCTCCAACACACGTAGAAACCTTCAAAGGAAGACAGAGACCAGCTGTCGGGGTGCCATCTCAGGGACTGACGTGTCTCGTGTCTCAGCAGGAACAGCACCGTCTAGAGCGAGGGACAGCCTCCACCAGGCTGGACCTGCTCAAGAGTCAGTCCCAAGGTTGAAGCTGTTTGCTGTTGCCTGACACACCTGAAAAGGTGCGACTGAACTCAGAACATTGTAGGAGCCTAGCCCCCTTCAGTCTGTATTCCACTGCCCTTGGAGATCTTTAGGAGGTCTCTGGAAGCCTGCTATCCAGGAGACTGCAGTGTACTGAGGCCTTGGGCTACTGGATCCCCCAAGGTCTGATGTAGGGAAGAGACCTTCACGACTGTGCACCACCATTGCTAGGAAGACCCAGTTCCCTGGAACAGCTAACCTTCCAGAGAGCACTAAATCTCTCCCAGGACATTACGGGATAGGCACATTACTTTAAGCGTGGAAATTAAATGACCATGAAGTTCATTTCTCATTTTGAGATCACTTAGAATTATATCCAGATCTACACAGAGAGTGGCCTGGATTAGTCAGGCCTCGGTTTGAGTCCTGATTTTGTACAACACTGGGAGAGGAGAAGGATGGCCTTAGAGGACAGTCTCATGTAGATAGCCTCAATCATTGTTCCTGCAGCCTCCATCTCCAGAAGGTTGGAGTTCCAGGTGTGTGCCAGCACATCTGGTTTATACAGTGCTAGAGACAGACTAGAGATCGGCTCTGGACCTTAGGCATGCTCAGCAAGCTCTCTACCCACGGATCTACATCTGCAGTCAGTATGACTTCTATCAAGAGGCTCCGCCTCTCCGAGGAGCCAGGGTCCTTGTCTGTAGTATAGTAGCATCAGGGTTCTCCAGCTGTCCCACACACTGTGGTTCAGTGTGGAGGAAGGGCTGAGGAGCCTGCATTTTCTCATAGTTCTTGGCCGCTTCCGGTTCTGCTCTGTGGGGCAGGGGTCAGCAGTCGAGAACACTGGTCTAACTTTGCTTCCCTTACAAGTATTTAAAGCAACCAGCAAAGCAAACAAAAACAAAAGAAGAGCGTGCGATGAAGACTATATAGAACACACAGAGCTTAAAATAGTGTCGGTGCTACCTCCCATGCAGCTTAGCTGTTCCTGCCACCCGGGCTGCTGTTTGGGGCCAACCTAACAGCTGCAGTAAAGACCTATTCCAGAAAGCTGGCAGCCTCTCACCTGAAGACCCAGGCCTGCCTTCGGCACAGGGAGATTGTATTTGGGAGCTTGCTGGGTTACCTGTCAAGTGTTCATCTGTCCACAGTCACAACTGCCCAGCGTAGCTCACTCACTGCGTCTGGTATTGGCTTGTACAGCACGTGCGGACCATGGCTGCATCTCTTTCCTTTGGGTGTAGCCAGGTCGTGAGAACTACATTTGGCCACAGTAGTCTGTTTTGGCTGGAAACTCACCAAGGGCTACCAATAAGAGTGTTTCTTAATGCTGTCAGGGAGCTAGGGGTTAGTACTTGTCACCATGCCCGCCTCTCTGTCTGTCCTCACATTGCTACTTAAATAAACCACTGACACCGTGTCTCAAAATCTCTTTCATATTAGAAAACCCAGGCTAGGGGTGTAGCTCAGTGGTATGGGGTCTGCCCAGCCTATCCAATGGCCCTGGAGTCCATCTTAAGCACTACAAGAAGCAAAACTCCTCTAAGTCAACAAATTTATGGTGACCCCTGACTTTAGAAGTCATGTCCTCAAACACACCACTCTATGGCTTTTCCACCCCAAATGCCTGACACAGGTCTCGCTGTGAGGAAGCACTTGTCAGGCAGACATATAAGGGAGCGCCTGTGACAATGACCTGTGTGTATTCCTGAAAAATGTCAAGATTGCAAAAGTCAAGGGAATGCTAAAGACCTATCCGCAGGTCACAGGGCAAAGTCAAGACAATCAAAAGCAGGGTGTGTGTGTGGAGGTGCCAGGTGTGGGGGGAGGGACAAGATTACTTCTACTACAAATAGCAAGGCGTGTCATGAAAGGGTCACAGAACCTAGACAAACAGCAGCAAGGGAGAGGTGGCTCAACTGGAATAGCGGAGCATGCTTGAAAGTTAATTTTCTGATTGTTATTAATGTGAGCTGACTTGTTCTTAGGAAATAAATATTGAAATATTTAGAGATAACAGACCTTAATCCCCTTCCCTGCCCCCATTCTGTCTTCTTCCTTCTCCTAATCAGGGCCAAATGTTATAAAGTATGAATAAACAGGAAATCTGGGTAGAGGCAACAGGAAGCTGTTTTGGACTCCATCCCTATAACTTTTATTAGTTTTTTGTGACAATTTTGTACAATGTATTTTGATCATACCCACCCCCCTCAATGCTCCCCATATCCTTTCCCCTCCTCCCTGCCTTCCTTGTCCACCCAAATTTGTGTCTTTTTGTTTTTCTCCATCAGGTCCCATTTGTACTGCCCATATACACTTGGGTGTGTGGCCTCCCATTGCAGCACGGCTGGTCAGTTTTCTATAGGTCTGAAGTTCTTCCAGAATAAATGATGCCCCCCAGGTCCCACCTTCAGAAGCTGTGAAATGCTATGGGCAGGAAATGTGAGGCCCAGCATAGCAAATAAAGGGCACTGCTCAGACGAAAAGTCAAGGTCAGAAGCCTGATGTTCAATCTCTGACCTTCACGTCCAAAAACCTACAGTCATCCCTGAAAGGGCCACTCCTGCAGATTGGGAGCACCTCGGTCTCCCTGCTTCTTTGTCTCAGCCAGTTACTCAACTCTAGACAGTATTTGGGACCTATGATCCCTAAATGTGGCAACCTGGCCTGTTGAACTATCAGGTTGAAGGACTGGGCAATGATGGCTACAGGAAGGACTCTCTGACTTCTTATGCAGCAGGCCCCAAGACCCTGAAGGAACAGATATCCTTACAGCACCCCAATCTGCTCCATCACAGGGGACCTCGGGGAATCAGAAGCAGCAGTCCGTACTGTTCCTCCCAGATCAGTGTTCTAGCTTCCATCTTCTTGTCCAGTGACTCTCCACTTCTCACCACACCAAGCATAAAAACAAGTGAACTAAGCCATTTCTCCATTTCCTCACCAACTCCTATGCCATTTAAAACTCATTTTGAGTAAGTATGTGCCTCTTTCTCGTAAAGCCATCTTGAGTTATGGAAGCCCCAGCTAAGAGCTTAATAGTGCACAAGGGAAAGGCAGCTTTCTTGTCCTGCCCTTTCTACTATTTCTAGTCCCCAGGACTATCTTTAGGAAAATGATAGACTATGAGCACTTCCTGAGAATGAAAGACATATGTTAGAATGTGTTGGGATGAGAGAGACAGACAGAGACAAAGAGAGACAGAGGCAGATTTGGCTGGAGAGAAAGAGAAAGACACGTAGGGAAGAATGGAAGGATGGAAAGGAGAGAAAGAGAACAAATGAAATGTCTTTTGTGTAAGAGGTTAGTGCAGCTGAGGGTGGTGGTATACATCTGTAATCCTCGCACTTGGGAAGCTGAGGCGGGAGGATCATGTGCTGGAAAACAGCCTGGGCTACATAGTAAGACCCTATGGAGGCTGGGTGTGGCAGTGCACTTAAAAGAAAGTGAGTTCAAGACCAGCCTGGATTATGTAAGTGAGACCCAAGATACCCAGGGCTACAAGACCCTAAGGAAGAAAGGAAGGAAGGAAGAAAAGAAGGAATGAAGGAGGGAGAGAGGGAGGAAGGGAAGAGGGGAGGAAGGTAAGGAGGAAGGAAGAAGAAAACAAGGGGAGGAAGAAAGGATAGTTTCCAATGATAGCAAGTCAGGATGAGTGATGGCTGGGGTTAGGTACCAAGTGATTCAATGTCACCTGAAGATGCAGCAGTCCCTGAGGGACACTGCAGGGACTCCACAGCCCTTGTCACCAGCTGGTAAGCCAGGCCCTTCATGAACTCAATCAAGGGACACACACACACACAGTGTCCTCCGGGAAAAGAGGTTTGACTCTCTCTGGGACATCTGAAGATACACAGAGATAATGTATGTAGAAATAGATATCGGGGAAATGGTGTGTGGGGGCAACACAGCTACACGCTAAGGCCACCACTGATGGCCGCCGGGGCAAGCGGGAGGCAGCAAAGCCGGCTTCTACCCAGAGCCTCAGAGCCTGTTGACATCTTGAATTCAGACTCAGTCACTCCGTCCTCAGAGTGACAATAAATTTCTCTTGTGGCAGCTCAGCTACGTGGCATTGGTTATGGTAGCTGTAGTAAGCTAAAGCAAGCTAAAGACTGAACCAGTGTCATGGTTAGGTATGAAATAGCTTCCATAGATACAAGTACTAAAGCCTGGTCCTTGGTTGGCTGTGCTTGGGGGACATGATTAGGTCATTGGGATGATGACTTCATGAGTGGATTAGCACATTAATGAGTTCATAGCTGAATTGCTATTAGGAGGTGGGCCCTAGTGGGAGGAAGCAGGTCAGTAGGATGACATCTTGTCTAAGGTCACTTCCTCCCCGTGCTTGGCTGCTTTGAGTGAGAAACTTCCCTCCACCATGTCCTTCTGCCGCAGGAGTGTGGCGATACTTTGTGCTTTAGCAGATAAAGCTTGCCTGAAGATCCAAGTGCAGAAGTAGCCATAGACACTAAGCAGTGGTGGCATACACATTTAATCCCAGAATTTGAGAGACAGAGGCAGAAGGATCTCTGTAAGGTCAAGGCCAACCTGGGCTAGACTAGATTGAATCAGTCTAAAGAAGAAACAGAGCCCGGCGGTAGGCTCGTGCCTTTAATCTCAGCACTAGGGAGATGGAGATGGGAAGTGATATGGCTGGGCAGAGAGAGGCTCCAGGAGGGGGCAGGAGCTCAGGATTCTATCTGGGGTTTTGTAGTGACAGCATTCAGTCTGAGGATTTGTAGGGACAGGATCACCCCTTTGATCTGAGGATTGAGTAGAGGTAAGAACTAGTGGCTGGCTGCTCTGCTTCTCTGATCTTTTAGTATTAATGCCTATATCTGACTCCAGGTTTTTATTATAGAGACCAATTAGAAACTGAGCTACATCGTGTGAGCCCATGGATGGTGTGAGGTCGGTAGCAGGGCCTGGTGCGCTGGGCCCGGTCTACCCAGAGTCAGACACTGAGTCTCCAAGACATCTCTCAGGGGTTCCTGCCTCCCAAGATCTGCTTTTCTGTGATTCTGCTTCCATGCTGAACAGGGTGCCTTGTAGAGATTTAAGAAGGGAAGTTCCAGGGTTGAGTCATAAATGGCACTGAGCTTTCTACCTCTTGTGTGTCCCAAGGACATTCAGGTACCCAATGAAGAACCAAACCTCCCAGACCACAGGTGACCAGTCACAAGACTGAGCTATCTGGAAGTGGGTCCTCCAGCTCCGGCCACACTTCCTTAGGACTGTGGCCAAGATGGTAGATATCATGTCTAGAACCTCCTGAGAGACTCCAAGTTTAGTCACCCAGCCAGGTGGCCCTTGATTTCCTAATCCATTTAGAACTGTGTGAAATTGTCATTCTAGGTTTGGTAATGACTTTGTGATGTAATCACTTTCCTTCATGGGTATTAACAGGCTTAATGGCACACACACAAAATTCACTTCCCAAAGAACGGTCATTGCTGGTTTCTGTTACGACAACTCATCAGGACACCTTCAAAGGGCTCGATAGCTAATCCCAGTTTCCAGCTGATCCTCAAATGTCCACTTCCAGCTGCCAACTGGACATTTACACTTGGTGTGACAATGGCAGAATGCCCCACCTTTCCTGGTGCCATTTCATAATTGTGGATGAACATCACCTTCTATCTCCATCTCTCCTTCTTTATGGTATATAGGACTCCCACCTATGGCCATGGATCTTAACTCTCTGGCTGAATTTGCTTTCCTGTGGATGGCACAAGATTTACTTGCAGCACATAACCCTCTTTCTTGCTCAGTGTTGTAACTCCATCATTTGACTAGCTGCTTGTGTGTGTGTGTGTGTATGTGTGTGTATGTGTGTATGTGTGTGTGTCTGTGTGTGTGTGGTATGTGGTGTGGTGTGTGTGTGTATGTGTGTGTATGTGTGTTTTACATAACCAGCAAGCACTCTACCACTCCGCTGCATCCTTGGCTCCTGTTTTGAATGAGTACACACTTTACTTCAGTTAGATTGGAACTCTGTGGTAGCGTTCTGTCTTCACCCTTCACCATTTCTCCCACAGAGCCTTGCACATAGGCACAGTCTGAGAACAAAGCAAGAAATGAATGGCATAAAAGAGAGTGGAGCATCCAGCCAACTGCTTTTCACCCTTGTCGTGATCTTTGGCTCTTCTATATTTAGCTATGCACAGATGCTAGCTGCAAATTAGCATTGGCCATTAATAGCTGGGATGAAGCTGTTTTCTGTGTCTTGCTCTTCTGGCGATTTGTACCCCATGTGGGAAACGACACATGGTATTTCTTTCTCTTTCTAACTCAGTCTATAACATGAGCTGAAAACATGAGGCAATTAACTGTGCAATTCCAACAGATAAACCTGGAAGTGTGCTTCGTGAGTAAGAACACAGCCCAGGAATAGAAGAGCTGGAATTTCACTCAGGATAGGCGTGGAAGCACAGTTCTCACTGTTCAAGTTGACATCAGAGAGGGAATATAACTTAGTGACAATTCCCTGATGTCCCCACTTGCAAGATAGAATGTGGAAGTCGTAAGAAGGGATGCAGCACTGGTTTGTGGAGGACAGCCTTGTTCTGCACTTCTGCATGAGCCAGGATCCTTGGGTGACAGTACAGAGAATGAGTCAAAACAACAGGCCAGCTTCTTAGTGTTGTGGTTTAGTCAGCGGCGTCCTTGCCCAGCGGGCACAGAGACCGGGGTTTGACCTTTAGCGCTGTGCAGACTGCGTGCGTGCGACGGTACATGCTTGTGATGTCAGCCCTTGAGATGTGGAATCAGGAGGATTTGGAGTGTAAAGCTGTCTTTAGCTACACAGTAAGTTCAAAGCCAGCCTGGGTTATGTGAGACCCTGTTTTGTTTTTTTAAAAGGAATAATAAACTATGCTTGAAGAGCTATGATACAGAGCTCAGCAGCGACAGAAAGGCCGACGTGAGACTTTGGACAAAGCAAGAACCAGAGAAGCTCTAGGCTTCTGAGAGTGGGAACTAACCCATGGACGTCTTTATTTGCATGCCCCAGTGGGAGGAGTCATCCACTCCCACGCAGGGTGTTGCATCAGGAAGTCTGACTGCATTCTCTCTGGACAATCACCACCCATGCATGAGATGGGAGCTCCTGCAATAGGGCTGATGGGTCTTTTCAGGACATGTTCTCCTTGCGTGAATCTCTTGAAAACAGTATAAATCCTGTGATTGTAAAACAGTATTCGCTCTATGCCGGGGAGGCCTCAAGAGCCCATTCATTACAGAATCTGCCCCCATCCAGCCATCATAGTCTTCTCAGTGCCAGGGACAAAATCCAGCCTCAAAGCATCTCCTGGCACGGGCTGAGCTGAGACAAGGTGAGTCATAGCGACACTGGCTGGCGAGGGGTTAGATGGGAAGTAACAGGGAACTGTATCTGCATCTTGGTAGCAGTGTCTCCTATGGTCAGAATGCTTTTGTAGTTAAGCATCCTTGAAGTTTTAGGCTGTTGTGAATGTGTCAGAAACTGCGGTACCAGGACATCCTCCCTATATGTGCACTGGCAAAGGGCCTGCACCTTTCAAACCCCTGACATCATCATTGTTTGAACTGTGGTTCTGACACTTTCCCTGCTTTGTGGGGCTCATGCGAAGCAGTACCTTAAAGGGAGACACAGTTGACCGTGATTTGAAAGAGTCCCCTTACTCTATACATATGCCACCATCTCATAATGATTCATGAAAACATCTTTAAAATCTATAATGCAGAACCCACTGAGTGGCTCACTGCCTTGAGCAGCCCACTCCGGTCGCTCTTTGAAGTAAATTTTTGCTAAATAAACTGCATACATCTCTCCACCAAATTACTTCCTTCACTCAACAGGAAACTGAGAGACCCTGCAAAAGAAGCCAGCAGCCAGGGTCTTGAGGCTTCTCTTCCACCTCGTGCCCACATCGTTGTCCAGGCGTATCCTTGGGCAGGCTCTTAGTACAGTGCCAGTGTTTCTAGAGGCTCTCACTGGCTCCCAGCACTGCTGCTAGGATCACCACCCTGAGGCTTCTCCTGGGACAGAATCTGGTTCAGTCTATGGAGGGCTGGAGAGAGTGCCCTCAGGGGGTTAGAGAATTAGTAGATTTAGAAATGAATAACTACCTCTGGGTGGGCATCTCTGCTCACTGTCTGCATTCTTCTCCGCGTGTCTCCAGCTTGCCAAAGCCTCCACCCACCGCCCACAGCAGCACCCATTTCTTCCTGCACCGTGCTCTGCTCCCCTCTTTCTGGTCTCACTTCTTCGCTCTGATGCAAGTTTTCTGGTATCACCGTTGAAACAAAGCCCTGGCATTCACACTTTTCTTGGTCCCTCCCCTTCCTCACAGCAGCCAGTCAAAGGCAGCCCAGATGTTTCACAGTAAGATAGCTCCAAAGTTGGGACCCTGCCCAGTGGGCACAGCTCTCTTCCACACCCAGCCATTTCAAATCCCAAACCTGATTACTTGTTTGAGGTTGGCTACGTTCCCACTACCTGGGTTGGCATACGCCTGTTGATCAGACTGGCCACTGGCTTATTAGAAAGCTGAGAAGGTGGAGCTAATTCCATGCAATTTTTAAGGGATGAGAAGGGAGGGCCATAGTTTCCCTAGAGAAAACAAGGATGCTGTCACTGGGTTGATGCTGAGGGGACTGTGAGCAGGCAACCCCAAGTCTCAGTGAATGCTGCCCCGAAGAGGGGCAAACACATTTCAAAAGAAAATAATACAGGCTTTAACGTGGTGAAGGGAGTTATATGAGAAAGAAGTGTGAGGAACCAGAAATGTCACTTTCTGAGTTTCTTGACTTCTTCCCATTTTTTTATGTTACCAACAAGTTGGTTAATTTTCTTCTTTTGAATAATGCTTTGTTTTCATGTCGTCAAAACAAACCACCATGCATGCAATAGTGATGAACTCACCTGCCCATTCAAAATTAATAAATTCTGATAATGGGGAAGCATAGAATATGTAGTTACTAGAAACATCCTATCTTTCTTAGTCCCTAGGAAGACTCCATCACTTAATAACTGAAGTCCCTTGGTATGTATGAAACTCCACGGGCAGAATGGCTGACGAGTTGGACCATTGTACATATGTTAATGGTCTTTGGGGCTTGGAGAATAATTCTTCAGGTCACATAGCCCAAAAAGTTTCTCCATGCTTCATTGTCGTGTGTTTATGTACTTAAAGGGATTGTCGCAAGATCATGCATCTCATTTCTAGCTGACAAAATCAACACTGAAGTGTTGAACCCACTTTTGTGATCACAACATTTTGGTCTTTTTCATGTGCAAGAGGGTGCTGTATGGTCTTGGGTGTAGGGGAAATGGGGAAAGTCTCTCTGCCCAGTATATGGGCTGGAAGGGAGCAGGTAAACCATAGCAATAATAATTTCATAAAAGGCAAAGTTGGCTTCTTATCCAGCACGTAAGGAGCTTGACAGTCCCCCATGTAAGAAGCAAAGACTGGACAAATACAAATCCATCAACTCTTCTCACATCCGTCAGAGACTTGTGACTACCTGACACCTTAATAACTGGAAGAGAAAAGTGGTTACACCGAGTCACAGCCTCCTCAGGGCGGAAGTCGAGGGCTAGAGCCAGCATCCGGGAGCACACTTTCAGCTGCAGTGGACTGCACACACTCGTTAGCAGAGGAGTTGGGGAACCCGTCTAGATTTTCTGCTTTCAACCCAATGTCTGCATCCTATTACCTTAATATGTAAACAGCTAATTCTAGAACTACAGGAAAAAAAAAACGAATGTATTCTAAACAAAGAAGCTTTTAAGTGGCTTCCAGCTGGGGGAGAGACTGGGTGAATTCCCAGTGGTGTAGTCTGGGTACAGACTAACAAGGTGTTAAGCCCACTTCCTCTATTACTGACGAGAAGCCACTCTACCTCTACCTCTCTCTTTCCTCTTCTGGGGAAAGGAGCTTTAAAAACAAACAAAAACATTGCCTCTGGATAGGGTGATTGACACTGCTAAATTAAATGAACAAAAGATTGATGTGCTCCACCACGCCCAAACCCCTCAAAATCCATACATTCTTTTGTTGTCTGACTCAGAAAATGGTACTCAGTGCATCTAGTATAGTACAACACGGCCGCTGTCAAAAGAAAATTCTTCGTCAAGTGTTTTAGTCTGTTTTCTGTTGCTATGATTGAATGCTACACTCTCTAGCAGGCTTTAAAGAATAGATGTTCAGGCCAGATGTGATGGCACAGGCTGTAATCCCAGAGCTTGGGAGGTTAATGTAGCAGGGTCAACAGTGAGAGGTCATATTGGGCTACAAAATAAGACTGTCTCAATCCCTGTCTCCAACAAACAACGAGCAAAAGTTTATTTAACCCAGGAGAGTAGACACTGGAAGATCCAGGACTAAGGGGTCACACCACTTGTCTGTCTCCTTGAATCTCATATCCACCAGGATACTCACCTATAGGATTCGATCATGGCAGAAATGCTGCACCTGTGCCTTTTTTGCGTCCATTGTGCCGATCCTGATTCCAAGCGCCTTTCTCTTACTTGTCAGCTACAGTGTCCCAACTGGTCTCTCTGTCTTCCCTTTGCTCCTGCAACCCACCCTTCACAAAGTAGTCATTTGTAATGGTTGGGTGCGATGGGGCTGTGTAGTTCTCTAGTGTAAACTTGACTGCGTTAATTCTTTAGTTTGATCCCACCCAATGGCTTTCCTCCCTGTGTACTTCCAATGCAATCCATAATCTACACCTCCCTAATTTCACACCAGCCTGTGTCTCCCCTCCCACTGCCCATCTCATCCTCACACCAGAGAATGGATCCTAGAAATCTGCTTTCCACCTTCCAGAATAATCCTGTTCTGGGTTTACACACTGGAGTGGACTTCCTATGTGTGGACTTAGAACTTAGCTGTGAGACTTCATTGTTTCTTCCTTAGGGTTGTGACACAGGCAGAGAAAGAGAAGCACTGGGTTTGCACTGTAAGTTGCCTGCTTCCAGGTCTACCAGGACCAGCACCTGCCTCAGATAACTGTCTGTTTAAGGAACATGGGGGAGAATGTACCAAGGGTCAGGCCAGAGGACTGCAGAGCTTGGAGCCCCAAGGGCAAGCACTCATTGTCCTAATCCACTGTTTTGACATGGTATGTGGTGTCATAGCAAGGGATCATGTGCACACTCAGACCCCATCTTTGCTTCTTCCTCTTGGTTCCACTTGAGTCTTTTTCTTGTCCAATACAAAATCTCTCAACCTTGACTCTCTCGGAAGTCGGGGCTGGATACTTCTCTATAAAGCAGCAGTGATGGGGTGGAGATAGGCATCCTATGTCCTGTACACTTTAGGGAACTTAGTCAGCATCCCTGGCCCATATTCACTAGATGCCAGTATTGGTCCCTTCTTATCCCCAGTTGTGACAACCAAAAGTACCTGCAAACACTGCCAGATGTTCAGAAGGAGGGGCAAAACTGCCCCAAGTGGAGAGCTAATAGTTTAGAACATTTTCTTCCCCAGTCCTAAAGCTAGCTCCTTCCTGACCTTTAGGTACCACCTCTAATGCAACTCCTTGGGTGGGCCCATGTGTGACTGCAGTGACTTGCTCATTGATGTCTTTACTCATTCTTCTCCCTCCCCTCCTCCACAGTGCAATACTGAGGCCCTTGGAAAGCAAGACTGCTGCCTGCTCTGCTCGACTTTCCCAGCATGAGACAGGCGTCTCATAAATCCATCCCACTGAATGAAAGGTCAGAAGATAACAGAGATTGTAAAGCATCGGATGAATGAATCATAAAAGTGAAAAGGGAAATAAAAGTCTCAGGAAAACAGGTCCCCACAGAGTTTGGCAGCTGGGGAGTGTCTGAGCTTCGAAATCACCACTCTGTAACTGCTGCCTTCTGAGTCTTACACTGAACGACCGACGGATGACACAAACGTTCTGGGAGTCCTGGCGGGGTTGGTTGACCAAGAGAGAACCCTCGTTGACCTCACGATGTCTTTAGAATGGGTTTGAACAGTAAAATAGTTCAATGGGTGTAATTGATTTCCGCACATATCTGTCTATCCCCTCCAATCTCTTTGGTTCTCACTGTGTCAGCATCCCCCAAGGAGCCACAAGTGAATAGGTAGGTGTGCATGAAGGTGTGTGCCAAATAAGCCAGACAGGAAGGGGGAGCTCACCCGGTCCTTGGTTATTACACATGTGATTTAATCTCCTCTCCATCATGATGTCTCCAGTGACGGTGATAGAACTAGTTTCTCAGGGTGCCGGCTCACCCGAGAGGTAAAGGCATCACCTAAATACATAAGCAGCCACTTCAAACGGTCTGCTGAGACTTGGGTGGTTCAAAAAGAAGGTAAGAGGAAGGGACCTCCCACCCCCATCCCTGCTCAAATTAAACTTTGATCTGCAAGCTGGTCAGATAGGAATGCCAAGCTATTCTGGTGGAAACTAGTAAGTGCCTGTAGTGTGTGTGTGTGTGTGTGTGTGTGTGTGTGTGTGTGTGTGTGTGTGTGTGTGTACACGCACGTGCTTGTACGTATGCACACAAGTCCAATGGGCCTGGGGACATAAAATAGGAGGGTGGAAGACAAGATGAATGGCTGACAAGGTAGTCCAGAGACCAACCTTGGCAGGTATGCTGTGATTCAATCTGATTGGATCTGCTACTGACTTGCAAATTCTCAGAGTCTCGCTGCTCCTGTAGAAGTTTGCCCAGATGTCTGATTTCAATTCCTTTGGTTCCAGTTTAGTCGTCTCCCATCTCATTCTTGCCTCCCACTGACAAGTTCCACTGATGAGTCGTCAATTACTTTATCTTGACCCCTTCCTGGGAGTCTTCAGTTTCTGTCAGCTCCTCTTCCTAGGAGCCTGCTTTCTGTGGCTCTGCCCACGCAGGGCACAATTGCTGACTCAACCTCCTTCCTTACATCTGGCCAATGAGAAGCCTTCCCTCTGAGTAGAAGAGGAAGCAGACAGACTTGGTTGCAGACTCAGAGTTCAGGCAAGGCTGCCCTCAACATATGCTTCTTTGGTGCAATGATTATTTTGAGCTAGGTGCCAAATTGCAACCAGCGCTCTCCAAACTATCTCATTAAAATCAGTCCTGATGTGAAAGGAATTCACACATTCTAAATCCTTCCCCTGTCAGACAGGGAAGGTGGGTGCTTATCATGATGTTGCGGTTTCTCTTTTGTGTCTACTGGGTACACAGAGAGCAAAGAAGGATGATTTATTGAATGGAAGAGAGAACTCTCAGGTGCTGGGGAAGGTAGAGTTTGGGGAATTCAAAAGCTTTGGTGGGCTCTGATTGGCTGCTGTGCATATGCAAAATAGGCGAAAGGTAAGGACCAATCAGGTGAGAGATTGCCAGACTGGGAGGTTCTCTATCAGTGGTATATCCTCTCTCTTCCTATTCCATAGGAGAAGCTGGGGAGGTAGAGAGGAAGAGAGTGTGAAAGTTTATATCCCTCTGTTCTCAGGATTCATTTCTGGCCATTGACTCCAGTGACAGTGAACTGTAAGGTGGCACCACCCGCACACAAAGCTCGCCACCCCCTAATATCTGCTTACAGCCAGACCCTCTTTTCAAGGGTCCCTTGTCCCTCTCCTCATCCTTATGAAGATACCATATAAACTCCCAAATCTTAGAGATACTGGCCTTTCTTCTCTGGGATATGTGTGCATGGGATGTTAAAAATCAATCTGCCTGTCTGCTTCCTGGCTGTGTGAATCTTGCTGTGGCCAAGGATTCCGTAGACCCAGTGTGGACCGCACCACGGGAGGGGGATGTAGGATACTCCTGTCCTATAGTGCCCAAGAAGAATCTCTGAACCACATAGGTCTGGCTGACAGAGTTCATCTGGTGTGGGCAGCTTTGTAAAAAAAGTTGGAATTTTACCAGTATCCCAGAGGTCTTTATTCCTCCCAGAAAACTGGATGGTCTGACCACCGAGATCCCAGGAGGAGCGATTAGCAGGAGTTGAGCTACGGCCCCTTAATGGGGGCCACTCTAGTTCCCAGCATCCTCTTCTAAGCCCCTCTGAGTCCTGCTGACTTTATTTTCTCATTTCCTCATTCGTGGGAATGGTGTGATCTGGGTTCCACTCCAGAAAGGACAGTTGATGCCACCCTGGCATCCATCCTTTAAGACCTGTTGGGTCACCCTGCTAATGGAAACAACAAGATACCTGTGGGGCTGCTGTGGGCTGGACTGTCTCCTCATCCATCCGTACACTGAAGCCCTAATCCCCAGGGCCTCAGAGTGTCCCTATATTCAGACACCAAGTCTTAAAGAGGTAATGGGGTCAACAGGGAAGTCAACATGACTGAGATCTTATTAGAAGAGGAGATGCCCAGGTATGTGGGCACTCCCCTGCAATCTCAGGACTTGGGAGCTGGGCACAGGAAAATTTCTAGTATGAAGATAACCTGGGCTACATAGTGAGACTCTTTTGAGGAGAGAAGAGTGGGAAAAGAGGGGCTAAGAAAGAGAAGAAGCAAAGGACAGGAAAGGAAAAGAAGATTGAAAGGGGGGGAGAGGAAGACCCCAGGACACCAGGGAGGCCTTGCACACAGAGAATCACACAAGAACAGAGGCAAAGATGCTTTCTTTCTCCATGCCATGAAGAGAAGCATCAGAGGAAATCACTACATCCACCCCTTGGTCTCCACTTGCAGCTCCTCCTAGCACCGTGAAGCAGAACCTTTCAGTTGGCTCGGCCATGCAGTGAATGGTTCTTTGTCCCAGTAGCTGTAGGAAACTGCTCACGGTACCAGATTGGTGAGATTTCCTCTCCTAGCCGCTCTTACCAGCAGCTAGCCAGCTCAAAGTTCTTCCCATTTCTTACAACCAAATAGTCCCAACTCATCAGCCTGCATCCTCCAATGTGTCAGAGTGCTTCTCTCATGCTGCCAGGCTCTCTGTCAGCTGTCATCACGGTAAGTGCTAGGTGTAGAGGTTTGGAAATTATGTGGGTGAGGCAAGGCCTTGGGGTGGGGCTGGGAAGTAGCTTGGTGATTAAAGCCTGCACTCAGCATAGATAAGGTTCTGGATTCAAACTCAGCATCACACACACACTTCAGAGCTTTGAAAATCGGAATTGGGGCATGTCTTCATGACTGGCTGATAGGTCCAGACACTGCACTGGAAAGACAGTAACACCCACTGAGAGCCCTGGATACTCGCCTGGAAGAGCTCCAGGTGTGGAGATCAGGCTGATGAGTAGATTGTAGAGTAGTCAAGCAGATGCCTGGCCCAGGGAGGGTGGAGTTCAGTCTCCAGTGTCCAAAGCATAGACTCACAGGGAACTCAGATATGCTTCTGTGGTTTTGAAATTGTAGGATGCATCAGGAAGAACTGATTTTAAAGGCTTATTTTATGTGGGGGAGGGCGTATATGCACATGTGTGTAAGTACCTGTGAAGGCCAGAAGAGGGCATCAGACCCTCTGGATCTGGAGGTTCAGGCTGTTTATGAGTACCTGTCATGTCACCTGACATGGAAGCTGGGAAATGAACTCAGGTGCTCTTAACTGCCAGGCCATCTCCAGCCCAAAGAAGAATCTACTTTAAAGGGTTGATTAGGGGGTTAGCCTCTTGCAAATGCTTAATGCGTTTCTAATGGGTATCAATAGCCCTTCACAGAGAACATAGCACTGTGGAGTCTGTCATGGCGAGGCTGATGACAGAACAGACCATTTCTCCTTAAGCACAGGAGACAAGAGCAAGCGCCTATAAGGGAATGGCAGACACTGGTGTATGTCTGTCCATTATCTTTCCTTCATCTTCTTTCTTGTTAGTGAAGTCATCTGGTAAGAAAGGACGGAAACACAGATGTGTTTTGCAGGACCAGTCAGAGCATTCACAGATGACCAGGTCCCTCGAGATGGGGCTCCTTGGAAAGAGACTCTCAGCCGTCAACAAGTCTCAAGAGAAGACAACTTTCTAGATGCCTGCTGTCATATCCTGTGTGTGGTCAGGAACTGCAGCAGCCATCTTGCAGCCATGAGGTCATGTGACCAAGGAACCAAAGGGCCAAGGACTGAGAATTTGAAAGTGTAAGATGTAGTTCATTTCCCGACCACCCAGACCCAAAATCATTACACAGAAATTATATTAATTACAACCCTGCTTGACCAACAGCTTAGGCTTCTCATTAACTAATTCTTACATCTTAAATTAACCCATTTCTATTCATCTATATATTGCCGCGGGACTCGTGGCTTACTGGTAAGGTTCTCCAGCATCTGTCTCCTTCCACAGCTACATGGCGTCTCTCTGACTCCATCTTCTTTTCTCCTCTATCTCTGCTTGGAAGTCCCGCCTTGCTCTATTCTTCCCTGTTAGAGGCCCAAGCAGCTTTTTTATTCATTAACCAATAAAAGCAACACATGTACAGAAGGACTTCCCTAGTTCCAGGACAAGCTAGAGAGATACAACTGTCTCAAAAAAGCAAAACAAAAGCAAACAGAAGGACTTCCCACACCAGCAAGAGACAGGTTATTAAAGACATTTACCAGTAATGAGAACGGTAAGGAGATAAAGGAATAGGAATGAAACCAGCCCAGGTCCTTTCAGAGATAGCTGTGGGTGTGAAACAAGTGAACAGGAAAGAAAAGGGACTAAGTGTAAGACGTCCCCAGGTGGGTCCTGGTTCTGGTACTTGCCTATGACAATAGTCTTGGGTCAGTAGTTTAGCTTTTCTGATCTTTGAATGCTTTTTCTCTTGAGTTTAACTGTGCCTACTTTTTCTCTCATCCCCAAATCTAAACCTCATAACCTACCTTGCAGTTTTATTGTTAAAACCTAGTTCTTTAGGAAAACGAAGTAGAGCTGGGGGACGGGCCAGCTGTGAGGTGCTTGCTATACAAGCAGGAGATCCTGGTTCAGATTCCCAGCACCCAGGCAAAAAGTCACGTGTGGTGGTGAATGCTTGCAGTCTCAACACTGGGTGGAGGAGCTACCAGGAGAGACTTGGGTGGATCCTTGACATCGCTGGCTGGACAGCCTAGCCAATCAACGAGCTTCAGCTTCAGTGAGACACCTTGTCTCAAAACATACAGTGGAGAAAAACTAAGGAACACACCTACTGTCACCCTCTGGCATCCATACACATGCACACGTGTGTGACTGTGTGACCTTCCCCCACGTACAAAAACTTAGGCATGGGGCACACACATACAAAAAGTAAAAGAAAAATAAATATACTGGCTTTTTTAACTATTATTTTTTTGTATTTTTCTCTTAAACTTTGCCTAACTTTTAAACAGTGTTGCAAATTATACTCTCGGCTGACCTAACCTAAGAATAACCCAGACTCACACATGCAGGTGGCCCTAACGAGCCTTTCTTATCGTCATTATCTTTGATGCAAAACCACTTAAAGGCTCAGTCTGTGAAGTTACCATACAGAGGCAAAACTTCATCTGTCCAGTTAAAGGCCTCGCCAGGATCCCCAGCTCAATGAAGACCCTCTGGAACCAAGCCTCTGAGTCTTAGTCCTATTTCCTGTGCGTACCCTTGTGTGTGCAGGTGCATCCCAATGTGAGAGGCAGGAGCAAAGGCACACATACCCTCTTGTCTGTTAGAGGACTGAGGGCAACCTCAACTGTTGTTCTCCCAGAGACAGATGCTCCCCGTTTTAGACATTGTCTCTTGCTGGCCTTACCCCATTCAGCTAGGCTGACTTCCTCTTTTTGCTTTTGTTTTAAGCAATAGCAAATTTTTTATATATATTTTCTCCTCTGCTTCCCTCCCTTCTTCCCCCTCCCCTTCTACTCCTCCTATGATCCCCACACTCCCAATTTACTCAGGAGATCTTGTCTTTTTCTGCTTCCCATGTAGATTAGATTCATGTATGTCTCTCTTAGGGTCCTCTTTGTTGTCTAGGTTCTCTGGGACTGTGATTGATTTGTAGGCTGGTTTTCTCTTGCTTTATGTCTAAAATAGGCTGGCTTTCTTGAAAGCCCTGGAATCTGCCTGTCTCTGCCTCTCCAGCACTGGAATTCCAAGGGAATACTTTTTAATGTGGGCTCAGAGGTTGAACTCAGATCCTACTGCTTGCCCTGTAAGCACTTACCAACAGAGCTATCTATCAACAGGGCTATCTATCAATGGAGCAATCTATCTATCACCGAAGCTGCCTAGGCTCATTCTTCACAGACTGTCACCTGGTGGGGCTGCTGTGCTAGTCTCAGTGGTAAGGATGGCCCCCTCTGGCATTACAAGAAGTACAGCCCAAACAAGCATTGCGGCGAGGGTTGAAAATGAACCAACCTCAAGAAGATCCTCCACGGGGCTAAGGCTAGTTTCTCTGCAGTCCCCATCTCTCCTATTGGTCTGCATTTCACCATTCATGGCCCATACAGGAAGCATGGTTACCTTGGCTCCCAGCTTTGCACTTCCACTGTTGTAAATAGAGGAGAGGTGTGCGTTGTGTTCCCCAGCCACTGGCCCGCTCAGCTGCTGGTTGCCTGCACCCAAAATAACCACATGAGGATGGTATTCATTTAAACTCTGCCTGGCTTATTATCACTAGCCTTTTCCCGGCTAGCCCTCACCTCATAAACTAACCCATTATAAAAGTCTGTATGTCACCACGAGGTGGGTGACTTACCGGATGGAACTTCCTTCTGCTACGGGGGCCTCATGGCGGCTGGCTCACTTTCCTTCTTCTCCTCAGAACTTCCGTTCTGTCTACTCCGCCCACCTAAGGGCTGACCTATCTTATAAGCCAGGCAGCTCTTTATTCAACCAATAAGAGTATTACAAAATACAGAAGAACACTCCCACATCATTCCACACTTCAGCTGTCCCAGGAAGAGTCATGTCCCCCACCCCAGGGTAGTATGGTGTCAGCAACAAGAGGATGCAACAGTCCTGTGCCATAGGGGGAGTCGTCTCTCCTGGGGCCATGGGGAGCATTAGCAAGGCCTGGGGAGGGTAGCCAGAATGAGAGCCCCCAGCAGTATTTGCAGAGTGCTTGTTACATTTTCCTGCTGATTCTTACAAGGCATCTAGACGAAGGCAGACCATTGCAAAGTAGCAGGTGATGTATTTAAAAGTAGCGGCCATGTTATTAAATATTTACGACCACTTAGTTTGATGTAAAACCATCCATCAGTTATTTCTGTTGAATCTGTCTTGTGTCCACGAGTCCTGTGCATGGAAGGACTTCAGGCTGCATTCTGGCCCTAGCCTTTGTCAGGGCCTTCTGCCTGAGGCACCGGGGTGACATCCTACCGCAAGGAAAGGGGAGACAAGAAATCTGCCGTGCAGGAACCGTCCTGCTCATTGACAGTGAGAACTATGGAATTTGCCCTCTGCCCTGCCTCCTCTTTTAAGATGACTAATTTGAAGTTGTCAAAGCATTCAGTTTCCCTCCAGCCTTAGAAATTCCCAGAGGGGACTTCCCAAATGAAAGGCAGATTTACAAGAGAAAAGCAAAAGCACAGGCAGCCAAGTGGAGTGTTTGAGTCTGTAGCCCTGGTGAGTAGGTGGGAGGCTGAGTGACTCATAAAGAAGTGGCTTCCACTCTCACTTAAGCACTTCAACCCAAAGAAGGGGGTGCGGGGGAGGGAGCCATTGGGCCTCCGCTGAAAGCTGGGGAAATGGTCGACTTTGCTGTGTGGAACTGCAGCTGGCACCCTCTCCACTGGACAGAGCTTCTGGTTGGGACTGGGGATGCGGCTCAGTTGGTTGAGGGCTTGCCCAGTGTGCACCAAAACCCTGGTTTATGTAGCAGCAGGGCATAAAACCAGGCATTGCAGCAAACTTCTACGATCCCAAAACTGGGGAGGTGAGGGTAGAAGGAGCCAGAACTCAAGGTCAGTTATCCTTGGTTACATGGCGAATTCCAGGTCAGCCTGGGCTCACAAGACTGTGTTGTTATTGAAAGCTCATTATTGTTTTCAGCAGCCATTAATTATGAATTATAATATTTAGAAATATACCATCATGTCCAGATTAACTAACTTGAGAATAACACAGTAAATGACAGCCAAACACACATACAGGAAAAAAAAAAAAGAGAGAAAAATGAAGGAAAAACCCCTCCCATCTTGCTTTGTCTGAAAGCCTGACTGGAAGGGAAGGAGACTTTGCCCTGAGAGACCACTAGAGCAATACAGGGGTGACTTTCTCACAGCACTGTCCCTGCTGTCCCTCCCAGTCTCCACCCCCACCCCCTAGAACCGCTATCTAATGTCTACCCCCACCGATGAGATTGCTCTTTTCTTGGATTCTGTATAAAAGGAATGAGAACAGGAAGGAAGTCCTTCCTCATGTCTCAGAATCGTCACTTGCATGGCACGCAGCTGTCCCATTCCTTTCCACTGCTGAATATTATTTCATTGCATCACTCGCTTCCCCATAATTTTGCTCTTCCTTTTCCCAAATACGGTTTCTGGGTCTTATGCAAACAGGGCTACATGTGCTCTCATTGAATTCTTCTTGTGCGGTACCGTCATTGCTCTTGAGGAAGGACCCGAGAGCAGAACTGCTGGACAGCACTCTAAAGTGCTTGTCCCACTTAAGGCTTAGCAGGAGTATCGGGGACTCCTTGGACATGTGGGCCCTGTGGGGTGATTGTTTCCTAGGTGAGAGGGGACTGCCACATGTGGGAATCTAGAGGTGGTGGCTCCTGGCTGACGGCAGTGGGCAGTCCTCAGCTGTTCACTCTTGGGTCTTGTCTTAGTTGGTATTTCACGGCTGGGAAGAGACACCCTGGCCACAGCGAAGGAGCGCATTTCATTGGGGCTGGCTTATAGTTGCAGAGGTTTAGTCCATTATCCACACGCTGCGGAGCATGGCAGCCCACAGGAAGGCATGATGCTGGAGAAGGAGCCGAGAGTTCTACATCTGGGTCTGCAGGCAGCAGGAACAGACTCGGGCCTGGCTTAGGCTTTAGAGATGTCAGTGCCCACCCCCCAGTGACACACTTCCTCCAACAAGGTGACACTTGCTGTGCCACTTTCTGATGACTAAGTATTCAAATATATAAGCCTATAGGGGCCATTTTTTTTTTAAAAACCACCTCAGGTCTTAATCCCCACTGCCCTGCTCCTTATGGAAGGAGGCAGACACCTGCAGGCTATACTTCTCAGGATCCTGGCTGACTGTGGCTGATGGATGGTACTGGGTCTATGGGAAGATTATGGTGGTCACTAGGAAGTACTAGAGTGGATGTGGCCAATGAAAACTACTGAGGTGGGTGTGGCTAGTGGAAGGTGTGCTGGAGTAGGTGTGGTCAGTGAGAATCTCCTAGGAGGCAGAAGGGAGGCAGAAGACAGGAAATATCTCCCATCACTGCCTCTGCTGGACTCTCTTGCAGCACTGAACACTCCCTGCTATGATTTCCATGGCACAGACTCACCAGGACTGTCTCCAGCCCCTCACTACAGACCTCCCCACCCACTCATCTCTGTCTCATTGGAGGCCACTTGGATGCCCATAGGTACTTGGATGTGACCTGGAGCTGGTGAGAAGGCTTGGGGTCACACTCTGCTGAGCTGGGCTTCCAGGAGTTCCTGGGAGAAGGGACTGTTAGCATGGCTCACCCAGCAGTGAGGGAGGGAAGAATGGTGGCCTTGTTACTCCCCACATTGAAAGATATGAAGTTGTTTTCTTCTAAAGTCCCTTTCTGATTTTGAGCTAACTTCACTTGAAACTATAGAAGTGGTAAGAGAGAGCAAGGCATTCCCTGCCAGGCAATCCCAGCTGTGGCGTTATGTAAACCATGGAGTGGCAATGACACAGACACAGGCCAGCACTTGATTCCAGTCACCCCAGTTGGCCTGAGCTTCTGTAGGTGTCTGTGTACATGCTTCTTTGCCATTTTGTCATACATGTAGACTAGCATAGTCACCTTCAGTCAAAGCAATACACACACACACATACACACATATGATGTATACATATACATACACACACCAACACATGCACATATAAGACAGGAATTCCATGCACATGTGGGTCCATGGAGCCACCTTCCTATAGCCACATCAACCGCCCTTTCAGCTGACCTATGCCTTCCATTCTCTGGCAACTACCCACATTATCTTTTCTGCTGGGCAAAGCTCTATTCTGACCAGTACTGATAGGGCCAGTGACGGGCTGAGATGAAGCTCTTCTCTATGAGCTTAGAATCAGCGAGGCAGACCAGAGGCAGAGACAAGAGAGGCATTGAACAAGAGGGCCATAGAGGGTAGTGTGTGCTCCTAGGATCAGGGAGAGAGGGACCTGGTGCTGGCTTAGAGGGTCTGGAAGGCTCTGCGTCTTCTCATCTGCGACCTCCCTCAATGGAGACACGATATGCCGTCACCTGCCTTCTCATGTGCATTCTACAGCCTCAAGTGTAAGGGAAGCCTCGAGTTTGCCCACCGCCTACTCTCACACCCATCTAGGGAGGAACAAGGCTCAGCGTGCAGCTGCCACAGCTACTTCCTGTGCTGCTCCTAACCCTGCTAAGTAGCAGTCCTAGGGCATGCTGGGTAAAATACAGAGTCCCAGCTCTTACCCCAGAGCTGTTTCATATAGTTTTTGGTGGGTCTCAGAAAATGGCCGCTAGTTTGTATCCTGAGTGCCTCTGACGACAGCCATGGGTGCCACAGTCTCCATCACTGGGCTGACTGTGGGCCGCTGTTTGCCTTGTTCCCACACCAGCCATGGCACCCCCACAGCTGCTGTTGCTGCATCCACCTGTGGTTGTCTTGTGTCCCGGGTGAACACCATTCCAGGAGAGTGGCCCCTCTGCATCATCTCAGCTGTCTTAGGCACCCTGCTGCCTTCTTTATCCTGGAGCCAGGTACATGGCCTCTTCTCAGCCCCGGGGATGCCAATGCACCAGCCAGCACCCAATGCACTCTGCATTTAGATCTCCTTCCTGGCCTCTCTTTTCCATTCGAGCCTCTACCTAGACCACATGTCTTGGGGAGAGAGACTCAGAGAGTTTGCTCCTGGTCAGAGCTCCACCAGACCATGAGGTTAATTCTGTGCAATTTCTAGCATGCCATTCCTTCCTGTAAATTTTTTGGAAGCCACCTTCCTCCACCAGAAAACACACAATAGCTATATAAATCTACAATACCCATAAGAAAACTGGCTTCCTCCAGTGTGATACACGCCTTCTAACCATGGTGACAGCATTCCCATCTCTGCTTCTGGCTACATTAAGAACTTTCCTGGGGAATGCTTTAATTAATATGCTAAATATTAATTAGTGTATCTTTACCCCATCGAGGCAAAATATAGAGTCAATCTATTTGGTCCCTGTTTGAATCCTCAAGCTTTTGGTAATATTCACAGTAGTTGATTAGTTAACATGGGAATGGCTTCTTCTCTTACACAGCCTTCCAAACCTTTCAAAAAGAATTCTTTCCAAGTGTCTCTTTTTACCTCTGTCTTACTTTTCTATTCCTCTGATAAAACACCATGACCAAGACAGTTTATAGAAGAAAGAGTCTGTATGGGGATTACAATTCCAGGGGAATAAGAGTCTACTGACATCATAGTGGGAAGCATGGTAGCAGACAGGCCTAGCGACTGGAGCTGGAAGCTGAGAGCTACAGACAGCAAATAGAGAGCAACCTGGGAATGGTATGTGCCCTTTGAAACATCAAAGCTCACCCCCAGTGATGCACTTTCTTCATCAAGAGACCTCGTAAGTCTCTACAAAGAGGGCCACCAACCAGGGACCAAGTATTCAAATGCCCAGGACTATAGGGGACCGTCTTAGTTAGGGTTTCTATTGCTGTGAAGAGACACCATGACCATGGCAATGCTTATAAAGGAAAGCATTTCTTCGGAGTGGTGGCTTACAGGTCAGAGGTTCAGTCCATTACCATCATGGTAGGGAGCACGGCAGCGTGCAGGCAGACGTGGTGCTGGCTATATCTTGATCAGAAGGCAGCAGCAAGTGGACCGTGACACTGAGGTAGCTACAATGATACTTCTTTCAACAAGGCCACACCTACTTCAACAAAGTCACACCTCCCAATAGTGCCACTCCTTATGAGCTTATGGGGGCCAATTATATTCAAACTAACACAGAGACATCTCATTCAAACCACTTACCGTGCCCCTAACATTTTGGCCATCTTTACCGTAATACAGATCATAAAGTACTGTCATTGCCTGGTTTCATTCCTCTATTTGAGCAGTTCTCAACCTGTGGGTTGGGACCCTTTTGGGGGTCACATATCAGATATCCTGCATATCAGATATTTATATTTTGATTCATAATAGTAGCAAATTATAGTTATGAAGTAGCAACAAAAATAATTTTATGGGTGGGGATTTATTAAAAGGTTGCAGCATTAGAAAGGTTGAGAATCATTGTTCTCGTGTGTGTGTGTGTGTGTGTGTGTGTGTGTGTGTGTGTGTGTGTGTGTATGTAGGCCAGAGGTTGACTTGATTTCCTTTGGACATAGAGCCCTTCACTAAACCTGAAGTTCACTGTTTTGGGTAGACTGGGTAGCAGGAAAGCACTGGAAATCATTTGGCTATGGATCTCCATAAATCTTATTTTGTTCATTTCACTCATTCTTTCTCTTTTCATCTTTTCCTTTCTCCCTCTCCCCCTTCTTCCCTCTTTCCCTTTCTTCCTCATTTCCTTCCTTTCTTTCCAGGGTCTCTCACTTGCCTAGAACTCACTGATTTAGCTAGACTGACTTGCCAACAATCCCCAAGGGTCTCCTTGACTCTGCCTCTCTATTGCTGGGGTTCCAAGCACACACACACAGGTCCAGTGTTTTTTATATGGATCTGTGATCAGAACCCAGGCCCTTGTGTTTGTACAGTGAGCCCTTTATCAGTGGAGCCCCACCCCCCAGTTCTCTTTTCTCCATTTAAATCTACCCATCCCCCAGCACACTAATAGACTCTAAGCCCGCCAAGAGCAGGTCTGTCCTGTGGCTAGTCTGGTTCCCATTGGCTGTGGAAGCAGGTATTGAACATCTGATTGGCACATACATCCACCACAAGCCTGCCTGTCCCACGCCTGGGAAGTGGAAGAACTATTTTAAGGTCATCCCTTAGCTCACTGCAAAGAGCAGAGGTCCCTGCTGTGGTGGCAAGCCACTTGTCACTCTGGCCCCATTAGTTGATAAGGAAATGCATTTATGGCATTGTCTTCTGAAGAATATCTTCATCCAGCTTCTGCCAGTTTCTGATAATGCTTCCCTAACAAGCCTGGGAAGATTCCAAGGCTGGAGGCAAACAGGTGCCCAGTGTCTGAGACTTCAGCATCCCGGGCAGCCCCTAGGCCCAACCTCCCTGCCTTCCCCATCAGAGCCATGCTGAATAATAAGATCCACAAATCTTTTGTCTGGAAAATTATCTTCCTGTAACAGTGGAAGCTGTTACCATGGAAATAAAATAGCCTATTAGCCTAAATCTACCCAAACACGGGAGAGACCCGGCTGGATTGCCATGGCCCGTCATTAATAAGGAGAAAAGCAGATTAACCTTTAAGAGAATGGACAGGAATGGCAGGGACTGTCAGGATTATGAGTTTTCATGTGGAGTTTATCGGGACATCCATCTCTGCCTGGAGCAGCCATGCTGAGGGAGGAACTCATGAAGACTCAAGTGGAAATGAGACCTGCCTGCCAGGCCTGGGGGTGTGTGTGGCATGTCCTGGTTTCTGGCTCTTGGCCACGGTAGGTCCTCCCTCTCCATGGCCCCACCCCACCTCCACTGCCTCCCTGCTCACTGGAGAGTTGTTGAGCAGGTGCTGAGAGAGGCAGGGACCTGCAAAGGCTCCCATCCCGCCTCACAGCCAAAAGGCCAGACAGAAGCTGGAGGTAGATGGAGCCAAATCCAGCCCAGCCTGGCCTGCCTCCTCTCCCATGGGCAGCCCAGATGCCAAGTTCCTGAAGCTCAGGCTGCCAGGAACATAGTAAGCTCTGTGGCTGGGTATGCAGTTGGCTGGCACCAGGCAGGGACACCCTGTGATCCTAGCAGCTTATAGAGAGCTAGTCCTGCTCGGTTCACTGCCTGTACACCTGGACGGCCGGAGCTATCGACAGGCATCCTCACTCCAGGAAGGTGGACTGTGCCAGGGTCTTACAAGCCATCCAGAGAGACTCAGCCTGGGGAAGCCCACACTGACTCCGGACAGCAGGGCTTAAGCCCAGGCTTTCTAAAAAGGAAAACCTGGTTCCAGCAAGGAAAAAAAGTGAAGGAGTGTCTCTACGAGCAGCAGGCATCATGATTAAAAGCTGTCCTGCCACTGGGACATCATTACACACGCAATATCTTTCCTAACCCGTTGCTGACATCAGTTCAAGACACCTGCTACTTCGGCAGCAGCCTTGCTTGCCTTGTGGCCTGAATCAGAAACACTGCCTCCTGAGTGTATCTAATGCCGACATAGGGATAACTTTGAATCTTCCTTCCATGTGCAGTGGTGGCCAGATGCATGAACAAACGAGTCCTGGGTTCAGTGGTTTTCAATGGAGGCCAGCAGACGTCCTATGCCTGTCATGGTCCCATCAGAGACACTAATTCTTTCCACCTGACAACTCTCTGTTCCTGATGACTTTCAGATATTCTCCTGCCTCTGAGCTTCTGGCTGGGAAGTGATGAATGCATGAGGAAGGCCAAGCAGGGAGCTTCCAGAGAGTAGGCCACTGCAATCATCTACCTCAGGGAAAAGGCAGACCTTCTCTGGGGAGTGATGGTGAGAAAGGGGGACTATCCAAGGCCAAGGAGACCTCAATAGGAGGCTCAGACACACCTATGTTCCCAGCTGGCAATAACAGATGTCTAAAGCCAGGTATTCCCACAGGCACTTGCTCCTACACACTCACAATAGGGCAGAGGACTGGACATTGTGTCATCTGACATTGTCCAAGGTACACTTGAGGAATTCAGGATCCTCAGAAAACATATGTTTGGCATGCAATAAAAACTTATTCCTCCCAGAATTCATGAGAAATGGGAGTATTAAATGTTATTGGAATTAACATTTTCAGTATTAAACTGATAAATCTTGGGTTCAAAATCTTCTTCATCTAAAACATTGCAGAGCTTAAAAAGTGCTTGACTGCTGGGCGGTGGTAGCGCACACCTTTAATCCCAGCACTCGGGAGGCAGAAGCAGGTGGAGCTCTGTGAGTTCGAGGCCAGCCTGGTCTACAAGAGCGAGTTCCAGGATAGGCTCCAAAGCTACAGAGAA
>JAQHUG010000079.1:5019466-5044572 GCA_028555095.1 Dicrostonyx torquatus
TTGTGTGTGTAAGGCTTTGCCCATATGGAAGTGAAAAGATTTATAGCTCTAGACCTGTAACTCCCACCCAGAATCAGTCACTGACGCTCCCCAGCGTCTACTAAGCCTGTAAGCAGATAAAACCCCACTGTCTAGCTCCCACCCTGTGGTCAGAGTTGCCAAAGAGAAATCTGCTAACACATTTTGCTTTTGTTTGTTTGTTTGCTCATTTTGGTTTGGGGGAGGTAGGGTCTTAATGTGTAGTCCAGACAGCGTGAACTCTCTGTGTAGCTCAGGCTGGTCTCAGACTCAAGACCTTTCTTCCTCGGTCTCCCAAGTGCCAGGATTACAGGTGTCTGCTGTTACACCAGGCCTGGAGTCTTTCCCCAGGAATCAAGTCTCAGTCAAACAGAATTGCACAATGTCTATGTTTATCACTGAATGAGTCCCAGATCTGGAAGTCAGTGTTATAAGGAGTGTAAGCTGAAGAGATAAGTCCCTCCTGACACCGCATGTGTGCTCCCTGGATGTTGTACTCTGAGGGGCCCTGACAGATACCTTTTTCAAGATGCTCAGATTCAGGCCAGGGAGATAGATGGTTTAGTGGATAAAGCACTTGACAATCAAGCATGAGGACCTGAGTTCAGGTTCCCCCAAATCCAAGTAGAGTCCACACCTTACCGCGAGTGTCGGATCCCAGCTCCCCTACGGTGAGATGGGAAAGATGGGGTGAAAGAAACAGATGAATGTCCAGAAGCTTGAAGACCAGACAGGTTGGCACACAGCAGCAGCAAGCAGCCAATAGATCTCAAACAAGACGGAAGGACCGACACTGAGGTTGCCGTCCGCTATAGATGGACGTGCACACACACGGGAATTATGATTGACTTTTTAAAAGCTCCTGCTCTACAAGGCTGCTGCACTGAAGGGGAAATGTACACCGACAAGAGTGGGCAGGTGAGGGCCGAGGAAACCACTTCAATTCCTAAAACGTTCACATCAAGTGGCTGAGGAAATACTAAGGAAATCACACTAATTAGAATATGAAGCCATAGGCTGTGCATATTGGATCGGGCCATTGCCTATACATAAATAATCGTATTTTAGTTGCCGGTAATGTGAAGCTCTTGGGAATTTTAAGCCCCAAAGGAGGGGGTGAGGATGCTCTGCTTTCAGAAGACGAGCCTGATATCTCAAAGCATATGAATGCCAGTTTCCCTTTGCCAGCCCAGGGTGAACCTACATGTGGGGTCCTGCTGAGGATGCCTGTCAGTTTAACAACTGTCACCCAGGATCAGGAGTGTTTTGGCCAAGACGTCAGAAAACGGAAGTTAGAGATGGTTTCTTTAAGTGCAGCTCACATGGGAAACTGGGCAAACAGCTGTCTGTGATTATGACTATTCAGGGGGCAGGACAAGGGCAATCAGGGACTGCGGAGCATGTAACTGAAGACAAACTCTCCTGAGGAGTCCCGATTGCCAGTCACTCGACAGACACACCCCTCTGCGGGCACAATGAGCTATCTGGGAGATGGAGAATAGGAGCTTGCCTAGCTTAGTGACTGCTTGGTGGTGCACTGTGGGGAACTTAGGGTTTCTAACACAGTGAAGAGACACCATGACCACAGCAACTCTTATAAAGGAAAACATTAATTTAAATCATCATGATGTCATCATCATGGTGGGACATGGCATGCAGGCAGAAATGGTGCTGAAGAGGTAGCTGAGAGTCCTACATCTTGCAGGCAACAAAAGTGGTCTGAGTATCACACTGAGCAAAGCTTGGGCATATATGACATCCCACAGCCTGCCTCGGGCTGATGCACTTCCTCCAACAAGGCCACACCTACTCCAACAAGCCACACCTCCTAATAGTGCCACTCCCATAGGGGCCTTTTTTTTTTTTTCAAACCACCACAGTGGCAATATTCCCACAGCCTTGGGGCTGAGTTTGATACAGATTTGTTGAAAAAAGAAGAGAAGCTAACAACGGACCTTGCGCAGTCGTTAGTGCATCAGAACATGGCTTGATGGACTTAATCTTTTTCATTAAGTCCTGAGATAGGCAGAATGTGAAACCTGGGCTCTCCGGATTCTTGGCTCGTGGCTGCTCAATCAGGCATTCTTGTGTATGCTGGAATCGTGTGTGAGTATCTGCCAATTAGGAACTGGAACCAAGTCCGAGAACTACAAGACCTAACTCTTACCAATAACTAAATGATCTGGAAGCTGAGTCACCTCACCTCTGGCCTGGCAAGTTGCCTAGAGAGCCCTGATGAACACACTTGAACTTCTGATCTGCAGAGCAGTGAGCTGTTAGCCTGATGTTGTTTGTGCTAATTGGTCACACAGAGACATTTATTTTCTAGTAAATCAAGTGTGACCATAAAAAATAAGCCAGAAATTTCTCAGGGCAGCTGTGGGACATGGAGCTCAAGCCATCCTTCCTAGCCTCAAATCCCAGCTCTGCCGCTTCAGTGGCTAAGTGAGTTGGAGCTGGGTCTCCTCCCTGCCAACTGGGAATGGGTGCATAGTGGGGCCCTGTATTGGTTCTTTGGTTCTCATGGCTGTGATGAAACTCCCGATGAAGGAACTTAAGAAAGGAAGCACAGTTTTGACTCATGATATGAAGGTTCAGTCCAACATTGTGTCATGGCACCCCCAGTTGGGAAGTCTGGCAGCAGGAGCTAGAGGCAGCTGGTCACATGGCATCCTCAGGGCAGCTGGAGTGTAGCAGGCTTGTTATTCTGGGCCACCAACCAGCTCCCAAATCATGACATGGAGACTTCTTCTTAGTTATGAGTTCTCTTCCTTGTTTCTGGCTAGCTCTTTTAACTTAACCTGTTTCTCTTTATCTACCCTGGCCTTGGGACTTTTTACCATTCTTTCCATACGTCTTACTTTCCTGCTTCCTCCAGAGGCTGACTGGCTGATGGCTGCATGGTTTCTGGGCCCAGGCTTCTCCCTCTTTTTGTTGTTCTCTTCTTTCTTCTCTTCTGTTTACTCTCTCAGCCTGGCAGCCCCGCGTATCCCTCTCCTGCCTAGCTATTGGCCATTCAGCTTTTTATTAGACCAATCAGGTGCCTTAGGCAAGCAAGATAATTAAACAGGTGCAGCACACACAAATGTAACACATCTTTACATCAATACCAAAGGCAGCAGAAATAAATGTAACACATTTTCACACAGTTGATGTTCTGCAGCATAAACAAATATAACACATCTTTGTCCAGTTAAAATAATATTCTACAACACAGGAGCCTGAGGCAGCTGGTCACATGGCATCCTCAGTGGGGCGCAGAGAGGAGCACTGCCCATCCCTGTTTTTTGTGTAGCCCTGGCTGTCCTGAACTCACTCTGTAGCACAGACTGGCTTAGAACTCAGAGATCCACCTACCTCTGCCTCCTAAATGCTGGGATTAAAGGCGTGCAACACCACCTGCCTGGCTTCCCTTTCTTCTTTTTATTCAGTTAAAGAGCCCAGCCTAGGGCATGACCAAGGTTTCCTGCTCAGTTAACCTAATCTAGAAATCCCTCATGAGTACGCTCAAAGGTTTGTTTCTATGGTGATTTTAAATCCTGTTGACTTGACAATCAAGATGATTAATCATCTCAGTTCCCATACCCTAAGTTCCACTCTTCTGTGGATCCAGCCACCTGTGGTCACTTGAGATATTAAATGGGAGATTCCAGAAATTAATAATTCTTAAGTTTTGAATTGTGTTCTCTTCTGAATCTCACCCCATCCTGCTCTATCCTGCCTTACCAGAGACATACCTGTGCCCCATGTGTAGATTAGTAGTGCAGTGTAGTACAGTGTGGAATATAGTACGTATAGTATAGTGCAGTGCAGTATAGTATAATACAGCATAGTACATTATAGTGCAGTATAGCACAGCACAGTATNAAGTACAATACAGTAGCCAACTAAGTATTCACATTTCTTTTTGTATCATAAAACACAATAATAGCCATGAGAGAAATTTGAATCTTCCAAAGAGAAGTAGAAATGATACCTTAAAGCAGAAAATGTGAAAGTTCAATAAGATATTTTGAGGTGGTGGGCATTCACACAGCTTTCATTATGTACATCATTATAATTGTTCAATTTTAATATTGTTAATCTCTTCCTGAGTCTTATTTATATGCTGAACAGTTTGGAATGTATATGGAAGGAATGTAACATAAACTGGCTTCAGTCCTACCTGTGGTTTCAAATATCCTTTGGGGGACATAGAAATACATCCCTATAGATAAAGGGGACTTCTGAAGACCCTCCCCACAAGGTCAAGGTAAGAGACAAGGAAGGGAGAACACAAAGAGTGTGCCTGGCATGTGGTACCTCCTTAGGAAGCCTACTGTTATTACGACTACGAATAGTCTTAGAACGTCCCCAAAAGCCTAAGGCTGCCACTTCGCTGTGCTGTCACCTTCTGTCCAGCCCTGCTGGCTCCCGTGTCTTTCCGTGCCACTCCAGGGCTCCCGGGGTTCCTGCTCTGACCCTAGAAAGCGAGGCAAACCCACTTGTGGCACAAACCTGTGCAGGCAAGCTGACACCACTCATGAGCAGACTAGGCAAGTCTCCTCCCGAGCCCTCTGCTAGTTCTCTTTGGAGAATTCACAGGACTGGTTGGCACTGGCTCAAAAGGAAATGTGGATGTGAAGACCCTGATAGGCAAAGGACAAGTGGCCAAGAGGAGCTCTTGAGCTTCTGATCCACTTGGGGCTGCTGTTGCTTCCCTTCTTCAGAATTCAGTGGACAACACAAGGCCTGTCCCTCGGTGACCCCAATGTCCAAGCCACCTGATGCTCAGCATTGTAAGAGCCAGGCATTCAAGGGTCCTCTTGCCTTCTTCTGTGCCCCCCCCCCTAAGGAGCTCTCTGCCAAGGAGGGAAAATGCCACTTCAAGCCCGAAGCCATCTCCCCACTGGAAGCTCTGGGAAAAGGGCTGTGTTGGGAGGGGCAGGATGGCTGAGTTGCCCTGTAACCAGGGACTGATGGCCAGGGAAGGGGACCCTGTTTGTTCCCTTTTACCACATCTCTGAGGAACATTCTCGGTGGTTGGTGGGTAGGGAGGGGCAATAGGAGAAAAGTCTTCTCCAGCCATATCTCCCTCCCTCAGACTGACTTCCCCAGCTGGGCAAGTGCTGGCAACAGACGCTTCAAGGCCTGGGCCTGGGGTTCAGCCTCACTTTGGAATAAAAGTAGAGGAGTGGACCAGGTGGCTAGAACAGGGCTTGATGAGAATGTTTTGAATTATTGATTTTTGTGTGGCTGTTTTTCCTTGCCCTTCCTGTTCAAGGCCCCTCTCTTCTCTCTTTTCTTGCTTCCTTCTCCCCTCTCTCCCTCTCCTTTTCCTCTCCTGTCTCTCCCTTGCTCTTCCCTCCTTCCTTCATCCCTTCTCCTCTCCCAGCTCTCCCCTCCCCTTTTCTCTCTTCTCTCTTTTCCTGTTCCCTCCTTTCTCCTCCCTCCCTTTCTCTCCCTTCCTCCCTTTTGTGCCTCTTTTCCTTCTCTCTCTTCCATCCTACCCCCACACAACTTGATTTCTTTTTTCTTCATTCTCTCTCTTCCTCCCGCCTTTCTTCCCTCTCCCCTCTTGCATTCCCTTTCTGCTGCCTCCTTCTTCCCTTCCTTCCCTGAGCAAACTTTGGGCCTCTAGCATTGACTGAGAACTGTTGTCTTTGACCTTGCTGCAGACTGGTGGAGTCTAAAGCTGAGTGACACCCTGAGGGGGTAGAGCCATATGTAAAAGCCCTCATCAGTCAGTCAGAGTCTCCCACTGCTTTGGGGGAAGCAACCACTATGGAATGAGAAAACAGTGCAAAGGAGGTGTAAAATTTGTAGTTTGATTTTAAGGCAAGCTATATGTGTATATACATGAAGAATAAACACACTCTCCCTAGTCCCAGATACAGAGAAAGACTCCGCCCTTGGAAAGAGAGGGAAACATAGGACCATGGGGCTAGATCCAAGCGAGACAAGGGGCTCCAGGTCTCTGGGAAGGCTGCCATCCATGCTGTGCCAGGCAGCCACATGGCAGCCAGGCTGCACCCAGGCATCTTTCTCATGGCCATCTGCTGGGAGACACTCATGGCCACATTGCCAGCCAATCACACAGAAGGATGTGGTTCTCCCATGCCAGTGTTTGCCTCAGACTGTGTCTGTCTTTCTGGGGCCCCTGAGCCACAGCCTCCTGCAGTTGAGTATGGGGCTGCAGACTGTGGGAAGAGCCACGATCCCTGGGCCCACTGGTGAGCAGCAGCAGCTCCGGCTCTCACCCCTCTCCTCAGCACACACATCCACCAACCTTCCCTACGCTTGTGCTTTGATTTACTCTGTGTAAGACCCACCATGGGAAACCAGGGCTCAGCTTCCAGCTCCAGCCTTCAAGGAAAGAGACAAAACATGAAGCCACAATTGGGAGTAATTGCAGAAGTTGTTTAAAAGAAAACATCTTTCCTTCCATCTGTCCTCCCCAACCTTCCTTCATTTGTTCATTCATTTGTTCATTCCTTCTTCCTTCCTCCTCTTCCTCCCCCCTCCCATTAGCTAGTATGCACAGTACAAAGTCTCCTACAAGAGCAGAATTACTCTAGGCACTAGAGATGTGTGTTGATCACTTCAGACAAATATTGACTCTGTGTAACTCACTCTTCTGTTAAAGAGACTGTATATACAGGAGAGAAACAAACAGAGAGGCCCCACCCCTCCAGGGGCTTATGGGCACTAATTGATGGTTGGGGGAGGAGACATTTTCTTCAGTGGTATAGCCACTGGGAAGTTGCCCGTGCTCTTCTAAATAACCTTAATTACACTCATTGGTTGTAATGGACATAGAAGTACAGGGGGGCTAGTTAGGAAAAGGAAGAGAATCAGTGGGAGGAGGAAGGGTTAAGAGAAGGTAATTGAGGATGAATATAATGAAAATATATTAAATACACATATGTAAATGTTATAATGAGGGCCAGGGAGATGGCTCAGTTGGTTAAAGGGCTTAGCCCAAAACTCCTCATGATCCAAGTTCAATCCCTAGAACCCACATCAAAAAAAAAGGTGGGGGCTGATATAGTCACAGTGCTGTGCATCCTGGGAGATGGCAGGTGGAGACAGGAGAGTCATCCAGAAAGTGTAAGCCAGGTAGTCTGGAGTACACCACCCAACAGCAGAAATAAGAGAGAGCTGTTCTCAACAAGGTGGAAAGGGAGACTAACTGTCTGTCTGTCTGTCTGTCTGTCTGTCTCTCTCTCTCTCTCCACACACACACATACACACACACACACAACTGAATAAAAATGTCACAACAAGAATTATCATTATGCATAGCTATTATATGCTGCACTGGCTGGTTTTATGGCTTTTTGACAAAAACTAGAGTCATCAGGGAGGAGGGAGCCTCAGTTGAGAAAATGTCTCCATAAGATTGGGATGTAGAGCATTTTCTTAATTAGTCATTCATGGGGGGTAGCCCATTGATGGTCCTGGGTTCTGCTTATAAGAAAGCAGGTTGGGCAAGCCTTGGAGCAAAGCCAGTAAGGAGTATCTCTCCGTGGCCTCTGCATCAGCTCCTGCCTCAAGGTCCCTGCCCTGTTTGAGTTCCTGCCCTCACTGCTTTTGATGAGGAACTGTTATTTAGAACTGTGGGTGAAATTAACCCCCTCCCTCCCCTGACTTGCTTTTGGTCATGGCGTTTCATCACAGCAGTGATAACCCTAGCCAGTACACATACTAATGAAAAACTTTAAAAACAAAAATCAACTGTGAGGAGTGTTTGGCTTGGAAGAGGCCGAGGCCTTTCACATCCTCATCTCCATACCACCGACAAGCCATTCCTGTGCCCAGTGGCCCGGAGTCTACAGTAAGCAATACACTACACACTACAGACTTTCTTCTGCAGCTCCACATCCCTGCCAAGAGACACCAAGAGAATGGTGGGGTCACAGCTGTCCAGAAGAACCAGCTCACAGAGGTACTGAACAGGGCTCTATGTGTAAAGCCAGGCAGGGCTGGAGCCTTTGCAGGCAGACTCCCGGCTCTCTGGCGACAGTGCCCAGCAGAGGCTGCCAACTGGCTCTGCTAATCACCTGTCGCCAAGAATGGGGCGGGAAGCAGAGAAAGAACTGAAGAGACCCGGACAGAAGGCGCTGGGCCGCAGCGGGCTGGCATCTCAGGGATGCAGGCTGCCCAGCTGGCCCCCTAGTAATAGCTCTGCTCTTGCAAGGAATAATTTGGCATGTTCCTGCCTTCTTCCTCCCAAAGGCTCCCTGGGCCTGCTTGTTCCTGCTCAGAGCAATGAACTTCTCCAGTCTCCAGTTTTCCCCAGAGCTCCACAGGAATTGCTGAGGGTGGGTTTGGGGCAGATGCAAAGAGAGCGGAAGCCAGAGGTTTCTTTCTAGGCCAACGCTTATCCAGTGGAAGCTTCATATAAGCCACAATGCAACCGTATTTTTAAAAAATTTTAAAAAAGAAAACCCAAAGATATAATTTTGGTGACATGATTCACCAAGCCTGCACTGTCCTACATCTAAATAGAAAGTATTGTGACACTTTATGTTATCTCTTTGTATCGTCTTCCCAGACTCTAGAAAGTGTGTCCAACCTCTTACACTGAGAAACTGCATCATCATCTATAATGTTCAGCCTGGAAAGCTGTGTGACCCAGCTACACACACAGAGGGGAAAAGACTCTAAGATCTCGTAATGGCTTAAGTAAGTTTACCATTTTGTCTGGAGCACATTTCTAGCTATCGTTGGTCTCATTTGGCCCAGAGGCCACAGTTTGTACACACCTGCTACCGTGTGTTTCATGCCCATAGACCACTGCTCTCCAGACTGGTTACATCGCCCCGAAATGCTTCTCCTGCTGAGGGAGGCACTTAACAACGTCCCCAATTTGTCTCTTCTCAGCCTCAAAAATCTCTGTGTGTCTCAAGTGTCTGCACTTGGCTCCACCTGGTGTCTTCCCAACCTCTGGTTTCTGCATGTGAGCACACTGGGGAGGAGGAATCCCACTGAGACCGAGTTAGCATCCCTGGGCCTGCCTGGCAGCTGGTGTAGATTTGCTTACTGCAAGTTCACAGCTTGGCATTCTGATTTGTGCCTCAGACTCCCAGGAGCAGGGCTGGGAGGGGTGTGATTTGGATAATGTGAGCCACTCTTCAAGTCTGGTCAGCTCACGATGTGTGTCCTTTGGAGAGGTCCTAGGTAGACAGAAAAGGTCAGGGAGCCACACCAAGCCATTCCACCATGAAGCTCCAGCTCAGCAGCGGCCTGGACTCTGGCTGTCTCTCTGCCTCTTTAAATGCACCCAGGAGTTCTGGGACAGGGCATCTAGTGCAGATGCTTTTTGCATGGTCAGCCCCTCAATATCCACAAGGAGTGGATTCCAGCCTTCCCTTACAAGTGTTCCAGTCCCTCGTGTAAGACAGCGTGGCATCTGCCCAGAGCCCAAGCACATCTGTCTGTGTACTTAGAATCATCACTACTGATCACACCTAATGGGATGTAAATGCCATGTTAATAGTTATTACACTGTATTGCTTAGTGAGCAATGAAGAGAAAAGATGCTCAGAAAAGTGGTGTGTGTGTGCGTGCGCGCGCGCGCGCGCGTGTGTGTGTGTGTATAAGCCAGAGGTCAACCTCTGCTGTCACCTCTCTATCTCTTTCCACCTTATATTTTGAGACAGAGTCTCTCACTGGCCTGGAGTTCACTGAATATACTAGGCTATCAAGCCAGCAAACCCTAGGGATCTAGCTGTTTCTAGCAAGAGCCACCACACCTGACTCTTTGACATGAGTTCTGGGGCCCAAATTCAGGTCCTCACACTTGCAAGGCATTAAGGACTTTATTGACTGAGCCATTTCCCGACTCGGTCCTAAGGGAAGGAGCAGAGATATTTATTTTTCTGCTCCCATCTGCAATCTGTTAAGGGCTGTTTACAAGGGCTTCAACCAGCAAAAGGAAACTCCTAAGCACGGGAGCAGAGGGGCTGGCAATGAGCAATAGGGTCAGTAGGCACTGAGGGATAGCCTGGTGCAGGCCCCAAGAACTTCTGTGTCCCTAGAACCTCTGCATTATGAGCTGAACCAAGCTTAGAGAGTGGCTCACATTCTCTGAGTCCCCACCCCACCCCCACTCCACCCTGCTCCTGGGAGTCTGAGGCACAAATCAGAATTCCAAGCTGTGAACTTGCAGTAAGCGAATCTGCACCAGCTGCCAGGCAGGCCCAGGGATGCTAACTCGGTCTCAGCAGGATTCCTCCTCCCCAGCATGCTCATATGCAGAAACCAGAGGTTGGGAAGGCATCAGGCAGAGCCAAGTGCAGTTTAAAAATCTCTATGGTATAGAAGCCCCAGTGGTGTGATTGACTGGCGTATGGTACTTATATAAAGGTCCGTGTCACCTGTATGAACACAACTCTGGTACACAAGAGGACAGAGGGAACGTTGATGGATAGGAGGTCAGTCATATTTTTCTAGCCTTCCCAACCATGGTCTCTGAGATCAGGACAGCAGTGTGGGAAGCTCATTTAAAAAGGAAGGAGGCATCAGGAGATAAGTAAGGATAGACAGAAGTAAGAAACAATGCTTTCAAGCCACCAGCCCTGTGACTGATGGACGCTTGGTCCTACTTAAGAAATGCCTGGAATCTGTACAGCAATGTACCTCTGAGATGCTCTGTCCCAAGGGAGGGAAGGGTATACTTATACTTACACACCCATTTCCATTAGCAATTGGTGCAGGGCTGCTCACAAGGAAACCAGCAAAAGGCAAGTCCCAGGCAGGGAAAAAGGGTTGCTGGCACTGCACAACCAGGTCAGTGGGTACTGAGGCAGTATCGAGAAGAGCATAGGTGGGGCAGAGCAGTGTCTGTGCAGGTGAACATGATCCATGAACTCCTGACTTTGACCAAACCAGGAGCAGACTGGCACCTCTGCCTCTGGCATGCCTTCAGAGCCACCCTGCTCACTTTAGGCCAAGTATCACGCAGAACAAGGTTGGAGGGAGCTCAGTTTCAGGTGATTGTCCCATAGAGTGACTGGTTCCAGACTGTGACCCACAAGAGCCTTTTGAGTGGATTCCTGGAAATGTCTGTCCCAAACTTACTCTCTGTTGGTGACTGTTGGCTGACTGTAGGCACAGCAGGAAAGCCAGGCTCTTGGAGAACACTGGAGTCCTACTTTTCCCTTCCTGGGTTTCCAGCTTGACAGGCCAAGCCCGACTGGGCTGACAGACTCCAGCTCCAATGTTGAGCTATTTCCTGGCATCTCTGTGTTGAGAGCAGAGCTGACTACGGGGGCGGTCTGTCACATGAGGAGGGCCCGTCAGGCTCCTATTATCTATGAAGATAGGGTTGTATCCACTTCTACCTATCTATATATCCACTTAACCATATACATGTTATATGTATGTATGCATGTATGTATGTATCTCTATATCTATCCATCCATCCCATTTTGAAATGTACATCCTCATGAGGGCAAGATCAGAGAGAGGTCTTAATAGTTCTCATGGGGCCTCATTTTATTAAAATCAGTGTGTATGAGTCCTTGTTTGGTCATATTTCTTTGTAGATTACCACGCATCTACATACATCTGTGAAAAACGTATATTTCGACCTCATTTTAATCTTTTTCAAGGCAGCATGCATTTGGGTAGTGAAAAGGGAGAGAAAAAGAAAAGGGAAAGGAGATGGGAGGTAAAGGAAAGAAGAGGTGAGGAAAGAAAGAAAGAAAAAAAGAAAGAGTAAGACTAAGAGAAAGTAAGCTTCAAATTGAAAACCAAGCATGGTGCATCCCTTCAACACAGACAAAAGAGTAAGCGCCTTGGTTTTCCACAGTGCTTCACAGTTCCAGGCCTATACTGGCTCCTTTCTTGGGACCAAGGGCTAACCAGCACAGTTCTCCACTGAAGCCCACGATGCATGGGGAAAGGGGAGAATAGCACGCTAAGTGGTACATGCGTGCCATTTCCCAGAGTACTGCAATAGGAGAAAGGTCCAACCACCCCGTGGCAGGAGGGTTGCTGGCCCTCTTACCTGACTTCCCTCTCTCTCCTGGCCTGTATCTCTCCTTCCTCTCCAGAGCCTCCCATGCCTTGTAGATAAATGGTTTGCCTGTACCTAATCCTTGTCTTGGGTCCACTGCAGGGACCCTGCCCAAGGGAGAAGCCACCTGGTTTTCTTGCCATCTGGAACAGTTTTAGAAGGGCAGTTTAATGTTCCACGGCTCACTGTTCAAGTCTCAATTCAAACACCCACACTTCAGAAGTTGTCCCTATAGGCACCGGTCCCCTCATGATCTCTGTTTCATGTGTGAACTTGGCTAGTAGCATCTGGTCCCGATTTAGTCAGTGGAGCACTTGTCTAGACACTACTGGAAAGGGGATTTGTAGAAATGATTAAAGCCCATATGCAACTACTTTCAGTAGCCCAGTCCATAACTGGATTTAGGGTTCCAACTAGAGAAACGGCCTTACCAACAGCTGAGAATGCCAGGAAGAAGACAAAAGTCTGTCTTTAGGGCACAGCTCCCATTGTACCTTGAAGCTTCCAGATCACCTTCCTGACAGCCAGCTCTAAAGATGCTGTACTACCAAATCCCAGTCATTGTATGAACCAAATCCTTACAGCAAATCACACAGTGTTTATGTCTGATACTTTCTCCGAGTGGCACAGCATCCCATCATCCCAGTCTTCTGCAGATTGCTTTAAGGGTTCTTTCTGATTTAGCAAACAAGAATCTAGGATGTGGGCTGCAGAGATGACTCAGCAGTTAAGAGCACTGGCTGCCCTTCGAGGGGATTTGACATCTTCTTCTGACATCCCCAAGCACAGCAAGCATGTGGTACCCAAGCATACATATGGGCAAAGCACTCAACCACATAAAATAGAAAAAAAAAATCCAGGATGTAATATAATATTGGGAGGATAGAGATTTTCTAAAGTACTTGTAGTTTATCTGAAATCCAAATATAATTGACTATCCTATCTCTGATCATCCAGCAATTTCAACTTATTTCTTCTTCAGCTGCTTGTTTCTGGCCTGGCTCCCAATCTAGTCAGTGAGCCCTATGAGCACAGGAGACATTGTGCCAAGTTCATGACTGTTTCCCCAGGTCCCAAAACAGTTCCTAATAACAGAGCCGGGGCTTACTGGGGATTTGTGGAGTGGATGAATCAATGAATGTAGTTACATCATCTGCATACAGACTTGCTGCCTTGAGAATCCCAAGTCATCCTACAGATGTACAAAACAGGGCTGGTGCTGGGTGTGGTGGTGCACTCCAATAACCCCCGCACTTGGGACACAGGGGCAAGAAGATCAGAAGTTCAAAGCCATCCTTGGCTACATAGTGAATCCAAAGCCAAGCTAGGCTACATGAGACACTGTCTTTTTATTAAAAATTAAAAAAAATGGGGATGGAGTGATAACTCAAAAGTTAAGAACAGTGGCTACTCTTTCAGAGGACCAAAGTCTAGTTCCCAGAAGCCACAGGGCAACCCATGACCATGCATAATGCCAGCTCCACAGGATCTGACACCCTGTGGCTTCTGTAGGCACCTACATATGTGTGACACACAAATCACACTGGCGCAAACATGTAAATATAAAGAAAACTTTAAACCAAATAAACAAATGGTGAAATAAGGCATCCGTGGTTGTGGTGTTTGGATGAGATACCCACTTTGGCTCTGTATAATTGCTGCGATTCCTTGGCTATTGAGAGAGCTCTGCTTCTGTCGTTTTATGCAAATGAGCAGAAGATGAGAAACGAGCATGTTATGACAGTGATAGACTTGTCTCCCCAACCACAGAGGGTGGAGATATGAAGACCCTCCCACCAAGTCTCCAGCCTCAGTCAGAAGCCTGCCAGCTCTGCTGGGAGGAGGGGAAAGGCACCGTAGGTAGGACACCACCTATGCTGAAACCGGCCCCCAGGACCACTCGGTGCTGAACTTGTGTTGAACTTGGTTCTGAATCTGGGTCCTTTTTCCTTCTTAGCATCTGGAGCCAGAAGCTCCAACAAATGAATCTGTTGTTTGATTGGAGGCACTAGCCTTTTGTTCTGCCAACACCTGAGCCCAGCTCAAGTGACACTTCTTCCCCACCACCTTCCAGCCTTCTGACTGCCTTCCCCCCAGCCCCACCCCCAGAACCTTTCTGGCTTTCCCTGCCTACTCCTAGAACTGTGCTGTGTAGAGGGATGAAAGCACTAGCTAGCCTTGCAGGACACACCTGCGCAGCAGGCAGCCTTTTCTCAGATGGCAAATATCTCCCATTTCCGAAAGGAGCCTTTGTTTACCAGAGGCTTAGGGCCAGCCAGGGTAGAAATTAACCTGAACTGATGTTACAAGAACTGGCTTTGAAACCTAGCTCTGGCCACAGCAAACTGTGGGCCCCCTGATAAGCCATCTTACTGCACTCTGAAGCTGTTTCTTTGTCATCAAATGGGGACACAGAGAGGACACTGAAGGACTTGTGTGTATGGTCCTCTGAGATCTTAATGAGGCAGACCTTAGCAAAAACAGTGTTTGAATGAATGTCTGAACTAATTTACAGTCTTCTCAAGAGTGGAAAAAGAGCATGAGGAATTCTCTAGATGAGAATATAGATCTTGGATATTGGAAAGAGTGCCTGAGGCTTTGGATGGGACAGGACACCTGCCTGACCCTCGTCTCCCCTACCAAGTGGGCCTGGCCATCTCTGTGCCTAAGCGAACTTGATGCCAGCCTGCTCTAGCACCAGAGCATCCTGCCATCCTGTCCCCATCAAAGGACTGCCCCCACCAACCCTGTCCCTTTTCTTTGGGCTAAATGAAGGACTCCAGAGACCTGCATGGTGAGTAAAGGTGGGATGGGGGGAAAGCAGTGTTTGACTTTGCACCCAACACTCTGCAAAAGTCCTTCTCATCTGTTGCTTTTTCTTGATGCCTGTGTGATACTTAAGCTGCCTTTCCTGGGGCTATAATAAAACACTCAATAAAAGTCACTTAGGAAGAAGGATTGTTTTGCTCAAGGTTTGAAGGGCCAGCCCAACATGGTGGAAAAGTTATGGTGGCAGGAGCCTATGTCAGCGGGTCTGTCACACTGCATCCAAGTCAGGAGACAGAGAGATAAATGCCAGTCCTCTGCTTGCTTTCTCTTCTTTTTACTGAGCTGGGAGCCCCAGGTCATGGGATAATACTGCCAATATTTAGGGTGGCTTGTCCAACCCTAATTAACTTAGGAACCTAATTTAGATAATCCTCCTGGGCATGCTCAGAAGCTTGTCTCCTTGGTGACTCTGAATCCTGTCAAGTTGACAATCAAGTCTATGACATATGATAACTGAAGTCTGTCGCATAGAATGACTATGACACTGTCCTTTGACTTCAGCGTGGCTGACACAACCCTGTGTACCACCACACTCCCCTGTATGCTTCAAGACAGAAGTCACACTTCTGGCTCCTGCACACGATGCCTCCTATCAGTGGTGCCAACCAGAAATGGCTCCAGAGGGACAAAATTGTCTGTAGCTAGGCATCCTTGCAATAGCTGTCAATCTCAATCATTTTTTCGTGGGCTCTCAGAGAGTTAAAAGCCCTGCACAGGGGTAATTTTAAATTATTTTGCTTTAAATTATAAGGAAAATTGAGTTTCCCCTTTGAGATCCTTTGACACTTAAAAAAATATTAACTGCAGGCCAGGGAAATAGCTCAGTTGGTAGTGTGCTTGCCCAGCATGTATGAAGCCCTGGGTCTGATCTCCAGCAAGCATGGTGTAATCCTATAATCTTAGCACTTGAGAGAGAGAGAGAGAGGGAGGAGAATGAGGAGTTCAAGGTCTTCCTCAGCTACACACCGAGTTAGAGGCCAGTGTGGGCTAGAGACACTGTCTCAAAAAAATATTAACTGCTATCAGTAGCAGAATACTCTTCATTTTATGGTTTGAAATGTTCCCCATAGGCTTGTGCGCTTAAACACCTACTCCCTCGCTGATGATGCTGTATTAAAAGGCAGTAGAACTTCTGGGTGGAGGAAGCTTGAGGGATGTGAGGGGAAGTATGAGGAGGGAGTGGGGCTAAGATTTTGCAGCCTGGCTCGGCTTCCTGGTCACTCTCTGCTTCATGACTGCAGAAGCAATGTGACCAGCCACTTCCTGCCTGCCCACATGCCTTCTTCACCATGGTGGACTGTATCTTCTCAAAGAGTGAGCCATAATCAATCCTTTCTCCCCAATGCTGCTGCTTGTCAGTGATTTGGTCATATCAAGAGCATGCAGGTACGGTCTGACATCATTTCATTCTGGACCTAAGAAAGCACAAGCACTTCAAAGGTGCATGGTGTAACCCAGGGTGATTCGAGGGGGGCAAGGAAGCTACAAACCCAGGATATATGTCAGAAGATTCTAAAGCCACCCACTCAATCTGTGTTATCTATCTGTGGCGGTACATGTTAGCTGCTGACAATGGCACCCATTTGTGATTTCCCAGCTTCTACAGGTTCCAGGTTTGGTCATGGCTTCTGAGGTCCTCTGCAGGACTGTGTTTAAGACTGTGTATTGGACTGGAGGGCTCAAGGGACTTGATTGGGAAAGTGGTCCCTTTCAAGTTTACATAGCCGTTGGCACAATCTGGTTCTTTGAGCACTAAGAGTGTCAGATCTTCCTTGCTGTCACCTGGAGGTCACATTCAGTTCTTGTCAGATGAATGTTGAGCAACTCTCAGCATGGCAACTGGCCTCAGCAAAGCTGGCAAGACAGCTGCAAAGGAACTATGGAAGTGACATGCCTTCACCTTGGCTCCATTGCATTGATTAAAAACAAATGCCTATCCCAACCATATTCAAGAAGAGAGGATTTCTCATGGGCCTAGGTACCAGCAAAGGAGGATCACTTGAGGCAGTTTGTGTTGCCCTATCTCCTGTGTGGTCCCTGCATCACATATGTACAGGCTGGCAGCAGCTGTGGCTTCAAACGCTGCTTTGGGGTCTAGGTTTTATTCTGCATATGGCCCTGGTCGGGTTGGCTGCTACAGCTAACCGCCAAAGACTGGGTCACATAAAACGCAGATAATTACATCTCATAGTTACAGAGGTGGAGAGACCCAAGATGAAGGTGCTGCTGGCTTTTTTTTTTCCTGCTAAGAGCTCTTCCTGGCTTCTTGCAGATGGCTTCCTTCTATGATAGATGGCAGATTAGGGAGAGAGAGAACATAAGAAAGAGAGCATAAGAGAGAGAGAGAGAGAGATATTCAGTCTACAACATAGATGGAGGTGTGCATTGCATCAAAGGAAGTGTCTAGCATTCTTTGGAGAAGGAGATGTTGATTCATCTAGAATTGGCACCTTTTTTTTAAAAAAAAAAAAAACTACCTTCAAATTCAAAGCAAGCCTCACCACTTGTTTCATCTCAGAGTCTAGAGGCTGAGCAGATGTTAAATGGAGTGAGAGAAGCAATGGGAAGCTTCCAGAGCTTGGTACAGATCCAGGAGAAGGAAGCACGATGAACAGGATCTGTGGAGGTCCTCTGAGTGATCCCGACGGGGCTGTCTCCAACGAAAGCAATACGACAAGAGAGACATGAGCTCTGGAGCATAAGAAACTTGACTGTTGAGACCAACTCCAGCAGCGTTTTCCAAAATGCTTGTGAGGATATTCACACCTGCCCCAAAGGGCCATAGTGAAGACTGAGGGAGACGTGCCCAGAAGCCTGCACATAGTTTGTGTCTAATGTAGTGATTGGCAAAACCTGTGGCAGCCGTATCAGTTGCCAGCACAAAGCACAGCAAACTTAGTGGGATTAGGGCCAGCGAGATGGCTCAGCATGTAAAGGTGCTTGCTGCCCACCCTGACACGCTGAATTGGATCCTTGGGACCCATGTGGTGGAAAGAAAGAATTGATCCCTGCAGGCTGTCCTCTGACCGCCACATACACAGCATGGCATGCACGCATGTGTGTGCGCGCACACACACACACAAAAAAAAAAATTAAAAATGTAGCAAGAGGCAGGGCGGTGGTGGGGCATGCCTTTAATTCCAGCACTCGGGAGGCAGAGGCAGGCGGATCTTTGTGAGTTCAAGACCAGCCTGTTCTACAAGAGCTAGTTCCAGCGCAAAACCCTGTCTCAAAAACCCCCCCAAAAAAAGTAGCAAGAATAAAATAATAGGAATGTACAACAAACACATATTATCATTATAGCTTGTGTGAAGTCCTTGCCTGGCTTGTCGTTCCTCAGGAAAGTAGGGAGAATCAGTCCTTGCTCTTCCAAGATCCAGAGGCCTCCTGCATCCCACTCTATCCTGGCAAGCCAGAAGTCAGGCGTACAGCATCTTTCTCCTCTGGCTGCACCTTCTCTCCACTCTCTAAGTTGGATGCCCATGCCTCCCTCTTGCATGCCTACTGGTAATATTAGGTGCACTAGGGCCACCTCTCATCTCAAGAGCCATATAAGGTATTCGGCTCACAAGTTCTAAAGATTCCAGATTTGGACATCTTTTGGGGAGATGGGCCATCATGTAGCTTAGAATAAACTCACTCCTTATCCCCAAGGTCTGCATGTGTCTCAGCCTCGCTGGTACAACTCCTCCAAACTCTTAGCACATTACAGTATTAGTTCAAGTCCAAAGTCTCACCGTGGTCTCATCAGTAAATGCTCAAATAGCATCATCTCATCCCTTTCAGATGGGAGTAAGACTCAGGTAGGATCCAGCTTGGGGTACCCATGCTTGTCATCTGTGCACCTGTGAAAAGAATCACTGAGCAATCACCTGCTCCTAGATAGAGTGTCTCATGACTTTTCCAGGAGAGGGGTAAACAAACACCCATTCACCCCCGACAGGGTACCAGTGATAGATCCAAGAAACCATTCCATGCAGGTCCAGCTTAGGGATCAGTGAGTTTGCCGGGGTGACTCATCATCCTGTATCACTGGGAGCCCACCCAGACATGGGCATCCGCTCAGGAAAGCCGCGGTTCTGGGTCTCTGGCACAGCTCTGGCAGCTGGGGATACTGTAAATATTCCTTTCCCTAACAGTTGTGCTTATCTACCATCAGGGAGACTTGTGCTCTTGTGACTTTGTGACTTCCTAGGCCTGGTAAGTTAGGTGAATTCCTCTGTCGCCTTCAAGAGGGAAGGTTTCAATCTGGAGGAAGAGATTACAGAACACGATATAGCAGTCACAGCCACACCCACTCCAACAGGCAAGGACATGGAAGGAAGGGACAAGTGACTAGTCCCAAGCAGGTTCTCAATCTAGCAAATCCCAGGCAGGTTCAAGACCTGGCTCTACCCTCTGGGTCCATGACTCATTCTCTGAGTCACCACCCTTCCTTTCTCAGGAAGGGTGGCAGTTATGATTATTTTCTGTTTCCATGATAAAACACGGATAAAATGCAATTTAGGGAGCAGAGAGATTATTGGGTTCACAGGCCACCTTTGACAGAAGTTGGCAGGAAATCAAGTGGGAATGGCAGAAACCGTAGGAGAGCTGCTTAGAGTGCCCCATGGCTTGCTCAGGTAGCATTCTCATAGAACCCAGGATTACCTGCCTAGAGGGGGCACTACCCACACTGCCCACACCAACAGTCAATCAAGAAAATGTCCCACAAGACATGCCCAGAGACAAACCTGATGGAGGCTATCCCTCAGTTGAGGTCCCCTCTTCCCAGGTGACTCTGGTCTGGGCCAGCTTGACAAAAGTCACCTGCACAATCATTCTTGTTTGCAGTTGGGTTGTTCCACCAGCCAGCTTGTTTCTTGTGTGTGTGAAACTTTGGAATCTGACTGCCTCCACTCCTTTTGTCCCCTTCTCCTTCAGTGCAAGTGGGCAGGGTTTCTATTGGTATCGCATTCTTGAAAGCCTTTTGGGTCTTCAGTGCATATATCACACAAACTCATTATATTTATCCTTCAAGCCATAATGGGCCTAGTACTTCTTTTTAGCAATAAAGTTTTATTGAAACATAGGCACGCCTGCTTGTTACTGCTTTGTTGTTGCTGTGTTGTTGACAGGATAACATGAGAGAAGGGCTTTGAGAGAAACAGCATGGCTCACAAGCTGAGACTGCTCTCTCTCCAGCCCTCTGGGAAAAAAAAAATGCTTGTTGATGACTGGCTCAGAGTCAAAACTCTAGAAGCATTGCGATTTGAGAAACGACAGACTTGAGTGGGTTGAAAAATTGGTGCTGCGTGCCCTCAATTCTGAGGTCATGGGATGTGAACGGAGAAGAATGGGGAGAGGCACGAGGGAAGAGAGTGCTCAACTTCAAACGTCAACTTCATCTTCCTGGCCAGTTGCCTTGGAAGCCTGGGGCTGAGATCATTAAGCAGCTAGACGATGACAAGGGAACCAGTCAATCAGACGGAGAGGAGATGAGAGGAGATGTGCACTGCTGTGCACATCTGGAAGCTCTGCACGGGGGAGGCTGAGGCAAGAGGATTAAGAGTTCCAGGCCAGCCTGGGCTAGGAGTGAGATGCTGTCTCAAGACAAACAAACAAATCAATCAACGAAGGGAAGAAATCCAAGGTGGGCCCCACTGAACGAGAAAAACCACACTAAGAACAGGGCAGTAGGTTCCTCTGTGTGGCAGCGTTACATGTTTCCTGGCCATCCTCCCTTTGAAGAGTCCCACGGGCACACATTTTGGCAAGTACTCGCTCTGCCCTACCTGCCAGCGCCAAGCTTAGGTGTCTAACAAGCCTTCCTTTTGTGCCATTACTCAGTAGAAACAGAGCCCATTTGCAGTGAGGGAGAGCTGAGTTTGTTCCTTTCACAAAAAGACAGCTTGACTAGATATGTTTTAAAATCCCTTCTCTCCAGAATCCCTGCTCACACCCCATCTCAGGGGACTGTGCCTGACACAGGCCCTGCTTGCCTGCTTGTCAGCTCAAAGTGGTCTTTGGTCAGAAGAAACCAGGACAAGCAAGGAGCGCCAATCAGATCCACTTGGGTACCTAGATGCTAACAGACACTGATGTTCTCTTGAAAAATAGCTCACTCTGGGAGGAGGAGTAGATAGGAAGAAACAGCCGCTGTGCGGCACTTTAGAAATGACTGTTAGAAGGGGCTTGGTTTGGTTTGGGGTTTGGGGTGGAGACAGCATGTCAAATTTGCGGTTTCTCTCTAAACATACACCAGAGGCTCCAATATCAGATCTGAAATGCGGATCCTCCTCCAGCTCCACCACAGTCTCCCCCCCGAAACAGCTAAGCCACAAGTGCTGGGGCAGCTTTCTCTCTGTGCTGATAGACTATCTGAGCTAGGCACCACATTCTATTTCAGGAAATCAGACCAAATAAAACTCGTCCTAGTTAAAAAGCACCACGGGGGCAGGAGAACAGCAAGCACCCACCTCACACAGAACAGCCGGCCGCAAGCAACGCCTCTCACGGTGCTGACGGCAGAGTCACTGCCTCTGAGTAGTAAGTTTATTCGCTGGGATCAAAGCTGCCTGGTAAACTGGTCTGAGAGGGCTATTTTCCCCACATGGCCATTGCAAGACATCTAGATGTGTATATCATTTACAGCACTCAGAGGAGAGGCATCTACAGGGGAGTTGGATTCTGACCACTACGGAAGCAAGTTATCATACGGCTATAAAATATTGAGCCTCAACTCATCAGCTGATCTCCAGATAGAACAGATTTTGAGCAAAAAAACCACACACACATATACACACACATGCACACACACACATATCACATACACACACACAGTTTCTTCGCGTGCTTTGCTAAAGGTTTGTTATGGTGTGATTTAATTCGGTGCTGTTATGGCTGTGATTTGGATAGAAATGCCCTCCCCACCACTCCTCTACCTTGCTCCCCAGGCTCACATGTATGAAGGAACACATGGTCTCCAGCTGGTGGTAGTTTTGGGAAGGTTGTATAAACTTTAGATGTGGGGGCTAGGCTGGAATTATCCCTGCTTTTGATTTCTGTTTCAGCCTCTCTATCTGTTACCATGAACTGAACCCAGTTGCCATGCCTTCTCAACCGGGCTGGTCAGAACCTTCCAGAAGCATGAAGTACAAGAAAACTTTCTCCTCCTGAGTTATTTATTTTATCACAGAAACAAGGAAAACTACTAGCACAGGGTCAAATGTTCACAACGGTCAAATTTGAGTTTAGTCAAAACTGCATTTAAAAAATTCCTTCAGATGTGCCTAAGCAGAGTGAGATAAACGCTCCTGTGAGAAGTGGGGACCATCTTGCCTCACAGTGAGGATGATGGGCAGAGTCAAAGACCTGCTTTGGGTGGTCCATGTCCTCCATCTCTTGGTTCTCTCTCCTTGGCACTTCCATATATTGCTGGAAGCTTTCCCTCGGGACAGTCCCCTAAAACTTCTGACAATTCCAGAGGACTTCTGGATAAACACTCAGTACTTTCCCAGTTTGAGGAATGTAATTCTTTAGACTCTTGTAGGTTGGGATGGTGTCACTAACCACCTCAAAGCTTAAGTTAAAAAAGAATTCTTTTTTCATCCACGCAAAAGCTGTGTGTGGTCTTGGCCTTGGGGTTCTGATAAGGATCTCCCTATCTCCCACCTAGATTTGGCTTTGCAGTGTTTCCTAGCAACGGCTCCTTTCCTCTGTGAACAGAAGACCCTCTTCCACCAAAGTGCTTGAGGGAGCTCAACTCATGTTCCTACTTTCAGAGTGAACAGAGAATTCTCTCCTTAGGTCCTCATGGATGAATTCCAGAGGACTCTCACAGGTTACCCTGGGTACCTCCCATCTCCATCACTAGGACTGAGGGTGGGCACTAAGATTCAAGGGTCCTTTCTCCTATCCCACCTATGTGCAGGAGCAGAAACTGAGCAGCTGGATTGCCTGACAGATCACACATGAGACTTGACAGCAATCTCCAAAAGGGAGTTGAGGGAATGTCTTAGTGTTCTATTGCTGTGAAGAGACACCATGACCATAGCAACTCTAACAAAGGAAAGCATTTAATTGGAGCTAGCTTATAGTTTCAGAGGTTTAGTCCATCCTCATCATGGCGAGAAGCATGAAGGTAGGCGCTACAGAAATAGTTGGAAGCTGTACATCCAGATTCACAGGCATCAGGAAGAGAAAGCCACTGGACCTGGTGTGTCCTTTTGAATACCTCAAAGCCCACCCCCAAGTGATATACTTCCTTTAACAAGGCCACACCTGCTAATCCTTTCAAACAATGCCACTCCCTGATGACTAAACATTTAAAAATATAAGCCTATAGGGGAGGGGGCATTCTCATTTAAAAAAAAAAAAAAACACACAGGGAAGAAATGCTGAGAAGAAATGGCAAGTGTTCCCTTTGTAATTCAAGAGAAGGGGGAACCCAGATTTAAAGCTACAGCCAGACATTCAACTGTCTTAAGGAAGCTGAAGATGCAGCAGCCTAGCCTGGCATTACTAACCTAACAAGGCAAAGTCACCTTGCAACTCTATAGGTCACGTTAGCAACTTGAGTCCACGACTCTCACCCTTTCCCTCAGAAGGCAGGGGATTTGCTCCTCAACTCACGAATCTCTTTGCAAGAAGACCTTGGTAAGCTCTTGAAATGAGAGAGCTTTGTCTGCAAACTTGGTGATCTTGAACGAGAGCGAAGTGTTCACTCTCCTGGAGGTGGGAAATCTGAGGCTGAAGTGGCTCCCTCTGAAGGCTCTTGGGGAGAATATGTTCCAGAACTTTCTGCTCCTGGTGTTGCCAGTGCCTCTGTGGTGACCAGATGCTCCCTGGGTCTCTCCATCATTCTCCGCCCCCATGTGTGTGGCCGTAGGTTTCTCCCAAATTAGAATCTATTTTTATGACCTCTTTTTAACCATGTCTGAAAAGACACTATCATTAATACAACCACACTCTTGGGCCTATGGTTTGGACTTGAACCTCTGTCAGGGACTCACAACTCAAGATCCTTCCAAGGGCTGAGGTGAATCCCATTCACTGGTGACCTTGAGAACGCTGAGTAGCCTGGCATAGCAGATCTAGGCACCACCCACCCAGTAAGGACAAGTGAAACCTGTGTTCAAGAGAAGGGGAAAACTAGAGTCACACCTACCATCATGCATTCAAACAAAGGTTAAACACTTCTTCGACAAAGCAGAAGTGGCCATGGCCTGTGAATGAAGGACAAATTGTGACAGGTGATTGGGGGACACAGTGTTCCATGCTGAGCCACAGTGAGTAAAGGCAGGCAAGCAGAGAGAGTCCCAGCCAGGGCTGCAGGGGTGAAACCATCACAGATGGCTTGTAGAAGGAGCCTGTCCCACACTAGTAATCTCCTGGGGACAGACACATGGGTGCCTGAGGACAGGTGGAAGGGATCATTAGTTGGCATCTGTCTCCCAGTAGGGCAGCTGCTGGGGCCCAGGACCTTCTCTGGGGAAGGCTGCAGGTGTGAGTCTTTAGTTGTGACCACACAGGTAGCAGATGGGAAACAGGGAGGAGGACCTGAGGGACCTAGGCAGGGCCCTGGTGGGAAAACACAGATGCACCACAAAGCAAGGTAGGCCAGAGCTAAGCCCTGGGTGTAGGTGTGGGTTTGGAACTCATCCAAATGTAGGGCAAATAAATACCCAGGAGTGGAAGAGACTGAAGACAGCAGGGACAGCAGGGAGGGGAGGGGAATAGAAGGCAGGAGAAACTGAGTGAGACACACACATCTACTGGGCTTGTTTAACTGGGTGTCCTCAATCACTAGATAACAGGGCAAAACCCAGGGCCTTAGGGGTTTCATAATAACCTGTCCCTAAATTGCTGACATGCTAAGGGACTGAAAATAAAAAATCCGACTTCTCTCCCAAAGCTGAAAAGGTCCCACATGACTGAGGTTTGACAGCGAAACTTTGAGACACAAAGTTCAAGAACTTGTGGTGTGAGGTCAAAGGTCACCTCTCACCCAAATGTGGATTTGACTCTAGCTCTTCTTTACCTGGGAGGCCCCCTCCCAATGGATGACCTGGGGAGTCTGTTTCCTTGCCTGCAACACATGAAGGCAAACAAAGCTTACAGTGTTCCTCCCTTTCCTTACGCTATGACAAAATACCGGATGAAAACGACTTTAGGCCCTCCCCCATTCCCTACCACCACCCCCATCCCCACCCCCGTGATTCCAACTTTTGTCTGACGATCTAGTTTGCTTCCGACTTCCAGGAAAATCTATATA
>JAQHUG010000079.1:5050879-5110224 GCA_028555095.1 Dicrostonyx torquatus
AAAAACCTCTAACCCTCAAACACCACTTGTCCAAGGACGGACGAATAACTTCCTGGAATGCCGGGGCCTGTTGGTCCTGTAAGATAGCAAGTCAAGTCAAGTGTTTTCACTTCTGTACACAAGGTTGGTTGCCCCAACTGCACAGGATGTGCTTGATCACAGGTGGACAGGAGGCACACATCAGATTGTGTGCTTGTCCTGGATGCGACATACTCTTGTGAGTTTTCCCTTTCTAAGCACTTGACTAATGTAATTCATATTACCATTCTCTGGGAATCCTGGGCATGAACCTAGCTAGTGTCCATCATCCTGGTCAGTATTTAATACAGCTTGCTTCAAATTAGGATCAAAAATTGTAGTAGTGGTCCTATTCTCACTGGGTGGGATTAACACTGCCCGTGGACTTTCGCCTCTTTTAGCTCACCCTGACCTTGGGAGAAGCACATCCAAAGACTGTGTGGTAAAGGAATTGCCAGCTTGTACTTCAACTTCTGCTGGCTTCCCAGGTGGCTGGCTTAACAATGTGTTTCTCTGGGCTACAGTGGCAATATCTTACTACCCAGTTTAGCCAGTGTTGTGTAAGAAAGCGTCATCTCCCTTCTCCTGGGAAAGGGAAGGTTTGCTTCCAAGACCAATCCCTTGCTGCCACCATGCCCTCAAGTTGTGGACACTAATTCACACCCTGACTCCTTTCTTGCTTGCCTGTTATTTAACTAAGGGCAAAGGGCATGCTTCTTAGATCTGCACTGGGCTCGCGCACCAGTCACATCTGGCTGCTACTACTTTTCTGCATTGTGGTTAGAGAGGAACGTGTCCAGCAGTGGCAGAGGATGATTACAGAGACTATGCCAAGGAAAAGTGGACCAACAGGAGCCATCTTGCATGTCACTTGACTCCTGAAATGGATCTTGCTTCTCAAATTTCTCCCTACCATTCCTATTTGTGTCCCTACCCACAAAATGCACTTTTCCAGGGTGTGCCTTGTTTCCCCCCATCCCTGACACACACACCCCTCCTCTCCCCCCCTTCCCTTTTCTCACTCTCTCCCTCTTCCCCCTCCTCCTCCATCCTTCTTCTCCTTTCCCTCATCCTCCCCTTCTTCTTCTTTTTGGTTGTTGAAACAGGATCTCAGGATCTCAAGAACTCAGGCCTTAGCTGGCCTGAAACTCAGAGATCCTCCAGACTCTATCTCTGCCTCACCAGTGCTGGGATTAAAACCTGAGCCGTCACATCGCCCCTTCTCTGCTTCTCCTTAAGTGTCCTGGATTGAATCAAGGTTCCCACAAATGTTAGCCTACCACCAAGTTACAGCCTCAGGTCAAACTTGCTGCCATTTCTTTCTTTCTTTTTTTTTACACCAGGCAAGCATCCTAACACTCAACTCCATCCCCGACTTGTGTTCTTGACTTGTTAAAGATTAACAAAACTACCAATAATCTAGACACACCCTTAGTGTTGAACATATTTTATTTTTATCACGTCTAAGGGACAGTACCATCTGTCTGTGTGTATGCCTGTAAGCATTTAAAAATGAAGAATGTTCCAGAACAGTGCTATCCAGTGCAATCTCTGGCAATGTAAATATTCTCTCTGCCCTGTCTAACAATGTATTTACTAGCCACGTATTGCCACTGAACATTTGAAATGTAGTTGGTACCACCAAAGAGCCAGGTTATTCATTTAGTTAAATAGACACCTTGTGCAAGGCAGCCAGAGTCCTGGAGAGTAGGATTTTAGAATGGTGCTTTACATTGTGTGTGTATACACACACATATGTATGTATACATGTGTGTATGTACACACATATATATATGCATGTGTATATGTTAGTGTGTGTATGTGTATATTGTTATGTGTCTGTGTGTACTTGTGGATGTATACAGATTAGTGTGTGTATATGTGTGTATATTTATATGTTCATACATGTGTATACATACGTGTTGTGTGTATTTAGGTTAGCATGTATATATATGCAGGTGGGTGTACTTGTGTGTATGTGTACATCTACATATGTCCATACATGTGTACATGTGTCTTCATGTTTATGTGGCAGTCAGAGGTCAATGTTGAATATCTTTCTCCATCACTCTCTCCTTTATTTTTTAAATCAGGGTCTCTCCTTTAACTCAGAACTCACAAATACAGCCCATCTCCTGCCTTTAACTCAGAACTCACAAATACAGCCCATCTCAGTCCTGTCTCATCATATCACTCTACTGTCTCATGAGTTGGGGATCTGAACTCGGGTCTTCATGGTTTCATAGTGGTCACCTTACCAATAGAACCAGCCAGAACCAGATAGAACCAGCCCCTAGCATGGCTTCTCCAGCTTGACTAAGGCCAACACTCAAATTCACTGACTCAGATGTTCTAGGGTAGAGATAGAAATCTAGTTTCCAACTGACACCCCAAGGATGGTGATATCATTGACCCCTGGTAGGAGGGGGCTGGCAACTCTCAGACTTGACTACATATTGATTTTCACTAGGAACTTAATGCACACTGATGTTTGGTCCCACCTAGAGACTAATGTAATTGTTCGGGGACATCTGGGACCCTGAGATTCTTTCAATAGCCTCCCCCCATGATTCCATGAGGCAGCATTAACCACATAATATACACCATGTAGTTAAAGCTTTGTAAAAATAACTTAGCAACAGCTTTATAAACTCATCTCTGAAGGGATCTTACTGTTCCCTGGTCACACCGGCAGACAGTTTAGACTGACTCTGCCCAGTTAACTGGATGAGTTCTCCACAGACACTCTAAAATGATCAGGTGTGACTTCAGAGCCATTCTTGGCAGGAGAGCAGAGCTCTGAGCATCACCTGAATCCCCCAGGCTATACCTACCTACCTGACCCCTGACCCCTCCTTCTGCTCCCACTGGGAACTGAGGGTGATAGCAGTCAAGACCACAGATGTTAGAGTACCAGGGCCCAGGATGTTTATGTAAGCTTGACATCTTTACCTGTAGGTTAAATGTGGTACTTTACCCCCAAGAGCTGGAAAACTGGACTGGTTCCCATCCCTCAGGGACCATCCTTTTGCTTCCCACCCCATCTCTACCCCATCTTCCATGTGTAAGTCCTACTCAACTCCTAGATCCTTAAGGGTACCGCATTCTCGTTCACCCCAGAACCTTGCTGCATGAATGAACATGGTTTCTGTATTAAAATTATTTGTTCTCGTTGTGGTCCTGCCTCCAAATCTTCCCGAATCTGTCCAGCTGTCTCTCCTGCTCCTAAGCCATTCATCCCTAATCCTGCTCTACCTATGCTTATACTCAGTACAGGTCAAAGTTTATGTGCCCAGTAAACATTGTTTGAGCACCTACTATATGCTATGGGCTAACCCCTGTTCTGGGAATCTCTCTCTCTCTCTCTCTCTCTCTCTCTCACACACACACACACACACACACACACACACAGAGAGAGAGAGAGAGACAGAGACAGAGAGAGAGAGAGACAGAGAGACAGAGAGAGAGACAGAGAGAGAGAGAGTTTTAAAGGAAAAGTTTATACTAGGGATACAGTGGCACCTGGCATATTCAAGGTCCTGAATTTCATCATTAGCAAGCACTAAAAGAGAGACTGGGAAAGGAGGGAAGATGCAAGAGAGATGGAGAAAGAAGAGATATGACAAAATGACAGAGAGAGAGGAAAGAGGGGGTAGATAGAGAAGGGGGAGCCCTTATTCTCATGAAATTGGCATTCTGAGTCTGATTGACCACAGACAGGGAACATACTGGAGACACAAAAAGAGGGGGCTCAAGGACAGGGAGGCTGGTCTTGAAGCCACCAGGACACATATGTGAAAAGACATGAGGATGCCTGTGTGATGGTTGTCTTTGGTTATTACTGGATAGGATCTGGACCCCACTAGGAGAAATGCTCTAGGTGGGTCACTAAGGATGCTCCCTAAAGGATTAACAGAGAACACTGTCCCCAGAATGGGCAACACCTTTTGACAACTTCCACGTGAAGAGTGACACACAGTGCTGCTTTTGCCTGTCTGCCTTTGCTGGGGCTGCTGAGTACATCCACTCCATTGCGGCAGATTTTGCTCTCAGCCTTCACGGCTATCAACACCCAGCTTCTTCAGCCTCCCAGTGTGGACTGAAGACCAGCTGCTCTACAGGAATCCTCTAGGCCTTCAGGGCTAGACTGAGACTGTTGAGGCCTCTAGCCCCCTGGACTGAGCAACTACTGGGTTCACAGTCTTTCTAATGTGAGACAGACATCACGGGAATCCCCAGTCCTCTGTCATGAAGCCATTCTAACAAATTCCCTTGTAATATGGATCTATTCTCTTGGTTCTGTTCTAAAGAACTCTGTCTAATCCATCACGTGACTCAGGGAAAAGCATTGCTGATAGAGACAATGCAAAAGCACAAAGGCCAACTTGTACCACATTCTGGGTTAGCAGGGTCTCAGTTCCCAAGACACCAGCACAGATGCAAACCACGTGACCATGGGCAGGCACCTCCTCTTTTTGCTCTTGGCACCCCAATGCTTGGCATTAGGTAGGCACTCAGTCAGCAGCTTCTGAATGACTGGACTCTGATGTGGATTCCCACAAAGATCTGTCCCCACTGTCCATACCTGTCACCTGCTGGAAATCACTAGGACAGGAGAAAAATCTCCCCAAAGTGCTGCTCTCTGTTTGGCATCTCCTTCAAGCCACTGCCCTTCCTCCAGCCAGTAGCTCCTCCCACCAGAGGGTGGATTGGGTTGTGCAGAGAGAACAGAGCCCAGGTAAACAGCAGAATTCCCGAAACAGATCTCTGAGGCCTATTTTCCAGAACACAATCCTTCTGAAAGGCCTCGCTCTTGCTGCACAGAGTCGGGGATTGTGAAGGGCAAACAGAGAGCGGCTTTACAGAAATGGGTTTGTTCTTCCTCTGAACCCAAAGGCAAAGCTTTGAAGGGGGGTGGTATAGAATTACCTGCAAGGGACGGATCTGAGTGCAAAGACATCAGAGAATGAAAGCCCAAAGAAGAGAGGGATGGGACAGAAGCTGCAGAGGATGCTGGGGGGTGGGGTGGGGGAGGTAGGCACTGCAGAGATGGGGAGGTTGGGTAGGAAAACTGCAGAGGTGGGGAAGCCGGAGGGGTAGCAGGAGAGATGACAGGGCCACAACATCAACCCAGGGCACAACCACGACACTGTGTTTTAGACTGAGAGAGGGTCATGTGAAGCCTGGGCTCCTGGGCAGCGGGGTGCTGAACAGGGAAACTGGGCTGAAAGAAGTATCCTAGCTCCATCCTGCTGACTTCCCGTACTGCCTCTCTTGCCAGCATACCTCCTAACATGAGAACTTTTGAGGTGCTCACCCTGTGTACCCTGAACTCAGGTGAAGCATTTCATAGATTTTGCTGACAGGGTCCCCCTTTAGTGCACCCCCTTTGTGCTCAGCCCAGAAACGTGACACTTTCCTCTGCACAGGAGCTCAAATGGTGGAGAGCACCTCCCCTTGGGCACTGTCTCCATGGACAGGATCTACCCATGCAGCAGCCCAGGGCCACTGGCCCTACTCAGAAGGATTCTCAAAAGCTTCTAGTTGCATCACACACCCTTGAAGTTGCCTTGACTTCTTCCTTTCCCTTTCTCAGTGGAGCCTGAACAGCAAGACAGGTCCTGAAGATGGCTGAGGATGGAGATGCGGGCAGTGGGAAACAAAGTCCAGGCTAGGAGTGGAGCTGGTTGTATACCTCGTGTCCCCTGAGGGCCACGTGGACATGTCCACAACATGACCCATCTGCTGTCTGTTGTTGAGATAGGACCAGCTGGACAACTAGCAGGACAAGGATGTCTGTACAGAAATCCCCACGTTCATCATGGTACCCTCAAGACAAAGACAGCCCTCTGTCTCTACTTGAAGCTGTTATATAGGGAGCCCAAAGACATGGGCAGGTTGACTGATGGTTACCAACAGAGCAGAAAGCCCAGAGCAGATCTTGGGGAGAGGGTAGAACACTCACACCCATTCAACAATCCCACCCTATTACCAGTGCTGTGGAGCTCTGGGAGGTGTCCTGAGTACCCCAGGCTATCCCGCTTGCTGACTGAGATATACTAATTCCAACCCTGCCCAGCTGTGCCTCAAAACACTGATGTGGACCATATCCTTCCCCACATAGTGTACGTGGGACTGTCAGGGCTCTCTAGCCAGGAAATGTCCCAGCTGATCAAAACATACCCCCAAAAGGCCACAGAAGCTGATAGGGAGTCAAATCTGCCCTTATTCAGGGACTGTCACATGTTTTGGACATCACATAAATGGAAGTATCAATTAGTGGGAGCCTTCTGGGACTTCTGTCCCCAGTCTTTGTGCCCCACTCAGCAGCTAAGAAAAGCATGATGTAGAAGAGGATACGGAACATCCCCAGTCACAGGGTCGCAGCCCAGCTGAGCCAGATCTGAACTTCAGCTTCCAGGTAGCATATACAGCAGAAGTATGAAGTGCAGGTTCCAGAGGGAGCTCATTGATTGTGTACCCACCCTTCCTACTCCCTGACTAAGCAGCAGCCCAGTCGGGAGGCTCTGTCAGACCAACAGCCCCGCCATATCCCGCCCTCAGCTCCGCAGACACCTTGGGCCTACCTTCAATCACTCTGCAACACCACAGCCTTGTTGCTCACCGCCCTCCTTCCTGTGCCTCCTCTAATTTCTCTCTATATCCTTTCCGAGAAGCCACCGCACAGAGGGTGACTTATGGTCCCCACTCTCATCTGCCTAGTGTTTAAAAGGAAAAAAGAATTAAATTGGATGGCGCACCCCAGGAGCCTGTCTGTGGCTTCAGCCTCTCTCGTTACTGGCGTTGTATCCCACTGCGTTCTAATGGCTTCCTAATGGGCGACTTAATCTGCCATTAGACCCCTCACCTGGTAGCCCTGCCAGATGCCTTGGCCAGTGTGCTGCTGTCTGGATCAGGTCTTCGACAAGGTGACACCCCAGGCCACATGTTGGGTGATATCCAAAGAAAAGGACAACCCAGGACTCCAAACCCAAATATACCAAGCACCCACCAAGTGCTAACTGAGAGACGTGTCCGGGGAACCTGGTACCTACCTTACGGGTGCCTGCATCGGTCCCTCCACTACGGACTAGAGAGAATGGAGGCCTTGAGTTCCCCATTTTCAGACCCAAGCTAAGAATGTAGAATTGACTGTGTAACCCCCGTCCCTGCTTTTAAAATGTCAGCATCTATTTTAAAGTATTGGTTTTTGTTTTTTGTTTTTTTTTTAAACAAAACAAATCAAAAAACAGTCGGGCCAAATTAAACATGTGAGTTGGCAGCTCTAGTTCCATCAGCAACTTCTAGAGAAGCCCGGAGACTCCCCGAGGTGCTCTCAGAGGTCTCCTCCTGCTCTGCTCAGCGAGGATAAGAGAATAATAAATTGGCCTCTTCCCCATCCAATTATGCAGCCGCTGTATACTCCCCACGCTCACAAAAGGAGGAAAATGAACAGAATCGTCCAGCCCTTTGATTCATATTAGACCAATAACAGCAGCACCTCTTTGTGGCAGTCTGGGAGTTAGAGAGAACCCAAGCTTGCACCCTGCCACGAAATGACCTTCTGTTCCCTGCCGCTCTTGAGTCATCCCAGCTCTACTCAGGGACAAAGCTGGGGTGCCTTAGGGGTGGGTCAAGCTGTGAGCATGTTGCCATGGTAACCTTCAATTCCCAGAGCCATGTAACCTTTAGTGACCTCCTGTGTGATGCTCCAGGGCTCAAGCTCACAGCCTGTCCTCCAGAATAGGTCACCACCACAAGGACACATTCCTTAAGGTGTCTTTCTCAAGAGGGAATGTGGAGCGTGGTGCCTACTAGGTATCTGCCTGAGCAAAGACACACTCATTGACCTCGGTTTTTCTATCTGTAAAATGGAGGTGTTCGCTGTGCTGACCTTGAAGCTGAAGTCTGAGGAGCTCTCACTTTTATCTCTGAGTGTTCAGCAAGTATGAGGAAGGACCACTTTCTGGTCTGCCGCCATTAGCCAGAGCTCAGGAGGGCAGTCTATCTGTCGGCTGTCTTCCCAAGACATGTATGAACTGTCTAGAGCATGATATAGGACTCCCACTCTTCTTGTATTTTTATAGTTAGTTTAAATTTTTAACTATGTGTCTGTACACAGAAGCAGGTGGCCGGGTGGCAAGAATCATCAGATGCCCACGGGACTGGAGTTATGGGTGGTTGTAACCCTCTCGGCATAGATCCTAGGAATGGTCCCAAGTTAGGATGCCAGTCCTCTGAAAGAGCAGCAAGTACTCTAACCACTGAGTCATCTTGACATCCCAGGACCAGCACATTCTATAACTCCCTCCCCTCTGTGGAGAGTGCTGTCTCTCTTTGTCTCTTTGGCTATTCACAAAACGAAGTCCTTCACTCTGGTCCCTTGATCCTCACCTCCTCTGAACTCTCTCAGGCTCCCTTGTAATAGCCACTGGCGTGCTCACTGCCATTTCCCTGTGATATGGAGGAGCAGCGTCGTCATGTGGATGTGTCTAATCTCCTTGGATACAATGACCTCATCTTATTCTTTATTTCTACTGTAGCAGTGTGGCTTCGACATAACAGGTGTTAAGTCAATATTTGCCAAAGATCCGTTAAGTGAATGAATCAATTAGATTCCCTGAAATAACCAGGGAGATTCAGTGAGTGTTCAGTCAGAAGTTTGAGAGCTCTTAGTGCTTGTGATGGATTTGAACTCAGCCAGGGAAACCTCCAGAGCTATCAGTAGTACTGATAGGCCTGTAATGCTAGTATTTGGGATTCAGATGCAGGAGGATCATAGGTTCTGGGCCAGCCTAGGCTACATGGTGAAAGACTACAAACAAGAGCAACAACAAAGTCCTGCGTGCACAGTGCTATTCAGTTACATGGAGTACTCTTATAAGTCTCCCTTTTGATGACTGTCATCTCAAGATCCTGGCCAAGGATGTTAAGAAAGATTAGCAGAGTGATGTCCCCAGGATCTCATCAGTTCTCACTGACAGACACCAGACTAGAACCAAGCCACCTGCCTTCCCTGGAAGTGGAGCAGGGAGAAAAATTATTTGTGTGCATGCTCTAAATTTGGGAACGGGTTCCAGGAAACTCTGATGGGAGATAAACCACAAGAACAGGAAGCCAGAAAGAGGGTCAGTAAGAAAGATGCCTCGGCAGGCAACGAGAGGACAAGCCTGAGAACCAACCTCCACCCAACAAGGCAGCATGGTGTGTACGCACCAATTCTCACCCTCCTGGGCTGGCAGGCAGAGGCTGAGCACACTCCTGTACACGGAGAAGGTACAGACAGAGGATCAGGTGTGTGCAGTGAGAAGCGGCTTTTGCCCATGGTGATGGTACTGGCCACAGGATGGGACAGAGGGCCAGCATTCTCTATACCAGGATGGGCTGGTGAAAGGAGGGTCACCTGGGGAAATCAGGCATCTTGGGCACACATGTCAAGGTGCCCTCACCAGGTGCTAAGGCTTGCTCTTCTTCCCACCAGGGCCGCAGTTCAGCCTTGCTCACAAATGGCTCATAAAGCTCACACAGGTCTTACAATGTTCCCGTTTCCCAAGGTTCTGGTCCAAGTCTGGATGGGGGACACTTCCTCCAGGGCATTGTGATCAGTTCAGAACGCTCCTGGTTGTTATTTCCATGACCCCATCAGCCTCCTTTATGTGTTCTACACCTCAAGGCTGGGGACTTGACTCCCTGGTTTCAAACATGCACCCTGCCGACCTGACCACCTGAGCTAGATTTCCTGAACTCAAGTGAAAGCCTGAGGCAGTGGAGTGTATCCGTGATCCCAGTGCTCCTGTGGTGAGGTGGGAGTAGAGACCGGGGATCCCCGGGAAGTTCATGGGCCAGCTAGCCTGGAGTAGGCAATGAATCTACACACAAGAGAGACGTGCCTAAAAAAAAAAAAAAAAAAGAAAAATATAAACAAAAACATGAGAAGAGATATAGACACACACACATTTAAAAACTATATATTAAAAAATCCCCAGCTACTTCTCACTGTTGCGGAACAAACTTTTTGTACACTATGAGGATGTGTGTTTTCTGTGCTATGAGCACCTCTGGGAGGAAATATCTAAAAAAGGGCGCTTCCACACTAGGTTTGGTAGAGAACAGAAGGCCAGAGAAAAGGGGTATATGCTGGCTAGACATGGTAGTGGACACCTGCAATCCCAGTGCACAGGAGGTTGAGGTAAAAGGTTCCAGAGTTCAAGGCCAACATGATAAAGTACAACAAATACATAAATCAATGAAGGTTATAAGTAATATGGTGGGGAAATGGCTGTGTTTGCCCTAAGTTACTCCATGTTATATACACCGTGGTTTTTCTCACTATGCCATGACCCCAGAGACTCCATTTTGTAAGCAGCCTTTGACTCTATTTTGAGGATGGAGGCTGACTCTACACCTGGGTGAGCATGTGAGCAACCCTGTCTGTCGGACAACATCCATGCAGCACAGCCTGGCAAACGATTTCTTCCTCAGAGGAGAAATGGAGTCACCTTGTAAACTTATCAGGCGTTCTGGGAGTGCAGGGGAACAGAAGCATATTAAAGTCATCCTAAAACCCAGGCCCAAGACCCTACCAGACACACCAGTCCAAGGGAAGGCGGGAAATTCTTCACCTGGACCCCACAAACAGGTGGACACCTGGTAGTGAGGTGGCAATGGCTCATCTACCCTTTACCCAAGGGACCAATAGGCAGAGAACTCCAGACTGTCCCTGCCCTTGATGGAGACTGTTCAACTTGCCATCTGCTCCTCTGCCTGTTCACCTATCTGGACCTGCTGTCCATGTGTCTGTCCATCTATCTGAAGCCAGTCCTGTCCTTTTCATCTCTGCTCCTGACCTCAGCACCTCAGCCCTGTTCCAACCTGTAGCCTGGTGGCGGCACACAGCAGTAGCAGTAGCACCAAGGCCTCTCCAGGTTCAGATGGCTAGCTGGTTGCTTATCTCATTTTGACAGACGCCTTTGCATTTCTTCCTACTTAGGCCTCAAGACTGAAATAAAAGAACCTGTGCCTGCTTCAGTCAGAGCCATCAAAGAAAGGACCATGGGGGAAACTGCTGCCAATGAAAACCCCACAGCTCAGAAATCCATTGTTATTCAAGAAAGTCTGACATGGTAAAGAGACACATATGTGTTCATCTATGTTTCAGACACAAAGTACTCATAACACTGAGCAAGGCATCTTGGGGGTCCCTGTCTTTGTGGGTGAGGACGTCCTTTCACTTTGGGCATGAGGAGCAAGACTTTTCCACATCAGGAAAAGGCTAGAACTACCGCCACCTCTGCTGGTCCTCAAATTCCTCCAGCTCGGGGCAGTACATTCTGAAGCTGTCAAACTGTCACATAATTTATTTCATTCAGAATTCAGAGCGGTAACTCATAAGATTCTGTCCACATGCCCCTCAATGGGACTCACACTTGTTAGGACGCTGCTCAGTCACTGAGCCACAGCCACAGCCTCCCACCTCAAGTTTTTCTCCCTTTGGGACAGATTCTCACTGAGACTGGCCTTGAACTCCCTCCGTAGCCCAGGCACACCTCAATCAGAACATCCTAAGAGTCTCGTGTCAAAGCCTCCCAAGCAGTGGAAATATATGACCAAGCCAACTTTTTTTTTGTTTTGTTTTTTGTTTTTTTTTTTTTAAGGGGGAGAGGTGTTTTTTTTGAGACAATGTCTCATGTAGCCCAGGCTGGCCTTAAATTTTCTGTGTAGTCAAAGATGACCTTGAATTCTGACTGTCTTCACCTCCCTGGAATTACAGGAATGGACCACCACACCCATTGACTGTTCTCAATCAATGGGATGAACTCCTCTGAAGCTGGTTCCCTACACTCCACAGATATACAGACTCCATATTGCTGGGCTTCTTCAGGCCATACCTGGGGCTGCCAGATTTGCACTCGTAGGCAATTTACACCTGGGATCTCTTCTTTCTCAGAATGTCAAAGCTCTTTCAAGATCCCAAGATTCCAGGAGCAAAGCTTCTGCTTCAAATGCATTCTGTGGTGGTCAAAGGGACACAGGATATAGAGAGCCCCACAGACCCCTGGCTCAAGCCGATTAGTGTCGCCTGAGTCATTTGTGCCTCAGAATGTGGTAAACACAAGTCTGTCTTCCAATGTCTTTGTGAAGGACTGGAAAGCCCTAATTTCTAATTCCTGTCTCTTTCCTGAATCTTCTAACCCACAGGGCTCTGCCATGAGGGAGTAGCAGAGGAGAATGGTAGAGAATGGGGGTAGGGGAATCAGGGACAGGTAGGACAAAGGCACTCAAAAATCTCAACAAAAAAAAAATCTGAGGCAAATGCCCCTGCACAGCAATGCCATCTGTTTTAGCACTCCCTGTGTGATGGGAGACAAGTGTTCCCAGGTTCCTACAACTCTCACACCAGCCAGGAAAGCTGAGGATCATGGCTGTGCCTGCCTTAGAGACAAGGAGTCAGAGACCTGATGCTTTCTCTCAGAGATACCCAGCCAACCGAGGGAACCAGGCCAAGTCCAGAGTCCCATCTTCCTCAGTGTCACTCCCTGGGTCTCAGGCTCTAGCTCCCTGAAGGATGGAGTTTCCTTGTTCTCTTACTGACTTCTCCAACTACAAGCTGTGGTGGAGGGTAGCCTGAGTATCAGGGAATGTGTAGGTCTTGTAGAAACCCAGATAGTGGAAAGGAACTGAGACAAAAATGTCCTGGATTCATGGCGCTGGGAAGGTAGCTCGGTGAGTAAAATGTCAGCCAGTCAAGTTCAGCTCCCTGGTCACAGGTGAAAGCCAGCATGGCATCTCACATCTATAACAGTGCTGAGGAGGCAGACAGGCCTATTCCCTAGAACGTGTTGACCAGTCTAGAACAATTGGTGAGCTCCAGGTTCAACAAGAGATCCTCTCTCAAAAAATAAAGAGGAAAACAACACTTGACATCAACATCTGGCTTCCACATGCATATGTGTATATACACATGTGTAGTGGCAGGCACCTATGCACACACACAGACAAATATACTGCACAAAAAAAGGTAATGTCCCAGATTCAAATTCTGACTCTGTCCTATGGCTGAGCCTCTAGCTCCCCCCTGGTAAATGCTAAATTAAAAAATGTGTAATTGTAAATTCTATCTTGCTGGGCCTATTAGAAAAACTTTGGGGGCAGTTGTGTTCCAAAGTCCTCACCTATGGAAGTTGGGACCGGAGAAGGTCTTACAGGTGACATTAATGCAGCAGGGGGAGGGTAAAGTGAATTGGAGGAGGGGAGGATGGACAGGCTTCTGATCCTCAAAATAGTCAACCAATGCCAATCTGTAGAGTGGGAAGGAAGGGCCCAGGACTTGCTTCCCAGGGCCCTGCTGGGCTGGAAGAAGGTGACACACAGGAGACCCTGAGCCAAGGAACATGTGAGGAATGAACAGTCTTGCTGCAGCATGCACCAGCCTCGCCATGGATGGTGCCCACCTGCAGGAGGGGACCGGATGTAGAAAAGGGATCCTTGAACTTCACAGAGCCACATGGAAGCACAGTGGGCTTCAAGGCCTGTGTGTTAAGCCATCACATGGGGTTCTGCCACCATTGCTCTGTGCTCGACTCTGCTGGGCTGTCGCCATGCACAGACTCCGCATAATTTCTGAACAAGGGACCTCAGGTTCTCAACGGCATGGGCACAACACTCAGTCTTGCCTAGGGACTGCGTTACACCCCAGATAACTGGTACTCCCTCCAAGGATCCTGACTCTGTAGGTATGAACTGAAGTACAGAATGAATAAATGGAAAAACAGGCCCTGTGTTTAAGAGTTCACACAGCTGACTGATCAGCACTTCTGTGGTTGTGGAGTTGAAGAGATAGCTCGGAAGTTACGAGTGCATTCTGCTTTTGTAGAGGAGCCAGGTTTGATTCTCAGCACCCATGGGAGACAGCCTCCACAGTAACTGAGTTCATGCAGACATACCCACACAGACATAGACACAGACACACAGGCATACAATTAAAAAATAAATAAGTTTTTAAAAATATCTTGGGCCAGATATCCATGCCAGTACGTAATTTTTATCACAGCACTTGGTAGAAGCACGTGGATTTCTTTGAGTTCAAGACCAGCCGCATCTACGTGGTGAGTTCCAGGTCATCCAGGGCCACATAGTGAGATTCTGTCTCTAGAAAAAAAAAAAATAAAAATAAAAATAAACAAACCCCCAAATCCCAATTTTGTGGTTGTGGAAACTTGAAATGTTGCAATTCTGGAGCCAAATTATTTTGGGCTATCTTTAGCTCTTTTCCTGGAATGTACACGCAGACTGTTGTCTTCCAATAAACCCAAGGCCAAGCACGGTCATCAGACAGCTTATGAGGCCTATAGTAAAGATGCCCTGCTTTCCTGTAACCCACCTGCCTGATGCTCCCACCAGTGCATTTTTAAAAGACTTGGTTTATGACCTTCTTTGCTCTGTTACTGAGAAACCTTCCTGAAATGGCTATCATGGCAGAACACGATACTGGGGAGATCCTGGACATGTGTTCCTGGGTCACGGTCACTCATGTCTGGCTTCAGAATAAATTGTCTCTTTTTTCCTCTGGAATCAGAGTTGTGTCTCTGCCACCTACTGAGGGTACAGAAGCATTTATTTCATCTTGATGAAGCCAGAGGTCAGAGGTCATTATCAAGATGAGCTGGAAAAGCTCCAAGGTGTGTGTGTGTGTGTGTGTGTGTGTGTGTGTGTGTGTGTGTGAGAGAGAGAGAGAGAGAGAGAGAGAGAGAGAGAGAGAGAGAGAGAGAATTTGAGCGTATGCTTGCCTGTGGAGTCCAGAGGACAATCTCAAGTGTGGTTCCTCAGATACTGTCCACCTTGTTTTTTGAAACAGCATCTTACATTGGCCTGGGGCTCATATAGGTATAGGCCGACTAGGTAGCCAGTGAACCCCAGGGCTCTGCCTGTCACCAGTTTTCCAGTGTTTGAACTACAATCATGCACCACCATACCCAACTTTCTTATGTGGAACCTGGGGATTCACACTTTACAGACTAAGTCATCTCCTCTGCCCAGGGATTAGGAGGCTAGTTCTCTCCACGTAGAGGCTAGCTCAGCCTGCCAGAGCATGAACAAGGGATGGGGTTTCTGTTTCAGGCCATGTCTCAGGCTATTTGTGGGATACTGGGTGAGAGGCATGTTCTCACTCTGCCTCTGTGGACTGGGTGGTGGCACTGTGTCCCTTTATCTTCCTCATGGCTATGAAAGAGCTGAGGCAAAACACTTCACATTGGCAGTGGGTTTCTTCTGACATCACCTGGGACTTAGCTACAGAAAGGGCCAGCAGCCTGTCCATCCTACAGGTAGCAAGCTAGGGAGATGCTTCCCACAGGAGGTCCTGGGAAATTGCCTGGCTCACTGGAGTTGCAGGGCTATGATGACTGTGAGCAAAACCATCCGTGAGGCAACTCTTCCCTCCCACAGCTCCCTGTCAGGTCTCACCCCACCCAGCTCTAACAGAAGCCCTTCAGTCTACCATCCCGCTCTAGCCCACACCTCGCCCGGATTCCTTCACAGTCTTACTGCTCTGTCTAAAGAGCAGGAGCTCATTGTGCCTTTAGCTTCTCTTTGGACTTCACTGTCCCGCGAGAAGAACTTAATCTCTTCCCTGGAGTCCCTCTGCTTGTCTATGAAGCAGCTTCATACACAAAAGATCTACATAAACCTCAGGAGGTAGAAAGGTTCTCTCTCTCTCCCTCCCTCCTTCCCTTCCTCTCTCCTTCCCTCCCTCCCTTCTTCCCTCCCTCCCTCAATGTGAAGTCATTTTCAATTACAAATTTTACTCTCATTATTTTCATACAGGCAGATTCTCTAACCATTTCCCAAATTCTCTTGTCTCCGAGGTGACCTGTGACGTGCCATGCTTCGAACCCCTTTAAACAACTTCTCAAATAAACAAACATCCATGAGCCCCCTCAACAACTGAGCAGCCCGTGAACTAGAAGCATCATCAACAGGGTAGAGACAGGATAAATTCCAAGTAAGTGGTACGGGGACTGGGTTCCTTCGGAGAACCTTCTAGAATGTGGAAAACAAGAGCTGGTAAGAATGTGGAAAACAAGAGCTGGTAGACGTGTACTCTACAGTAGAATCCAGAAGAATCAGGGGAAGTGGGAAGTGACATGGGGGATCTCATTATGGAGTCTTTAGAACCACTAAGTTTCTATTAATTCATCCCCGTGTGGAAACTGAGGCTCCGGATGAGGAAACAGGTCAATCACCCATCTTTAAGTCACAAACAACAGAAATCATGGTCAGAAGGAAGCCTGAGGCTCAGCCCAAGTCAGGGCTGGGGTGAGGGGGGTGGGTCTGGCGGTTGTGATGAGAAGGACCCAGCCCACCTGTAGGCAACAGCATCCTTGCAAGCCTTCTTCCCCTGAGTGCAGCCGTAATTCATCTTTAATTTCTGCCGCTGGGTCTGCGGAGCAGCTAATCATGAGCGCTAATTACTGCGACAAGGCTTCTCCCTTCTCTTTTTATGTTTCCATATTAGCCTGTTTAGTATGCTTTGTGTCTGTTTATTTTATGGCCGGAAATACTTTTAATAGCCTAGTAAATTGAAAATGGACTTCACGACCATCTGACTTCACCGGAGTTTTACAACCATTCAATTAATGGTATCAGTAATCTTCCTTCATAATTAGGCGGTTAGTAGCTTTGTCGAGCACCGCTGTTAACTAAATTAGAACTCAGTAACCACCTAATCGTATTTTGGGGGGCTCCAAATGGGAATCCAGCCAGCTTAGGGGCTGCCAGGATGGAGAGACACGATTAGCTGGCTGTAAATACCGCCTGCAAATATATGGTTTATTACGGTGATAACGGGCTTTGTAGCTCACATAAATCTGCGGGTTCCCGCTGACAGAGGAGAAATGGGCTCGCCTTGGTTGCTAGGAAATAGAGTTAGTTCCTGGGTCTCACATGCTCCATTGCCTTCTCCTGGCAGCTGATGGATTCTCTACATGAGGGGGAGCTGCCAAGAGCCACCCCACAGTGGAGGGAGAGGGCATCAAATCCGGTTCCCTCTGGAGTCCACACCCAAGTGAGTCCACTCCATGCAAGCTATGCCAGTGAACAGAGCACAGCCACTGGTGAAAGACACGGGAGACCGGAAGCTAGATAAGAGCCTGAGAGGGCCACAGTGGATTGTGAGCGGCAGAAAACAATCCCAGTCCCTCATCTGCCCAAGACTGGCTGCCAACTGTCACACTTTGAAAGGAGACAGATTGCTGGAGTGCATGAGAACTGGTAGCTGCACCCTCTCACTCAAGTGATCCTATTTCCATATATTTACACCAATTAACTCCCTCCGATGTATTGGACAAGGAAAAAAAGGCACTTTAAAAAAACAAAACAGATAAATGTTCCTTGTTAGATACAGTTTAATAGCCCAAATATTTTTCATAATAAAAAGCAAAAAGGTGAATTGCATTAGGTAATTTATTCAGTTAGATATGTGACACTCCCCAAATGTCCAGAGAGCAGGTTCAAAACCCTGACTAAAGAAAGCTCTATGCCCCCTCCCCCAAAAAATCCACCAACTATGTCTGCCAGTTTTCAAGTCTCGTAAACTCATGAAGTTGATCAAAATTTGAACTTTGACTTGGTTTTGAATAACAAGAACCACTGGGTAGATGTCTGGGGAAGAAGTGTTTTATAGGGCATGGAAAACCATATATACTCTTTGGGCCACACTGTTTTGTTACCTTGCATCAGGAAGCCAATGCTACGGAAGCAAACTGACTGCTTTTGTGATAGTGTCCCTGTGCACTGGCCGTGTGACTCTGGCAACTTGCTCACCCTCTGTGGATCTGGGGATCAGCTGTAACACGGAGATCCTCTTCTCTCAAAGAATTAGCACGATGATGGAAGGACATGACAGAACGAAAACACTTACCCCAGGGAGCATCGCTGCAGATCTGAGGAGAACATCACCGCCATTTTTTCCTCCTGCTCTCACTCTCTGAAACGCCCAAGCAGACTCTACTCCTTTCCATCCAGCTCAGCAAGTGTCATGTTCTCTAGAAGACTTGATGACTTGCATGCTCAAGACACTGCTGGTCCAGTGGTTTTTCTAGCTCTACATGTTGGGGACTTGGGGTATCTTCTGCAATCTGCATTAAGAGCCTCCCCTGGTTCTGTTATGGGATTTCCCTTAAAATAAAAAATACCTCCAGAAAGATGGCAACATCTCATGACTCCAGGAGACAGAAAAGCAGGACTCAACTCTATGAGAAACTGAAGAGAAGTTGGCGTGGCCAAGTGATGGTGAGTTAGCCAAGTAATGGTGAGTTAGCCAATCTTATCAGCATCATATTGGGTGACATAAATTTCCTCACCACCCCAGAAGACTGACCTCTAAGAGTTGCAGAAAAACCCCCTCTACACCTCAAGCCCTGCTTGTCTACTCTCAGTTTCCCTCCTCTTACTTGTGTGTATGTATGTGTACCTGTGTGTATGTTTGTGTGTCTGTCTATATATGTATATGTACACACACACACACATATGTATGTATGGAAGCCAGAGGATAACCTTGGATATTTTTCCTCAGGCATCATCCTGACAGGGTCTTTTCTGGTCTGGAACTCACAAAGTATGCCAGGCTGGCTGCTCAGTGAAGTACCACAGACCTGTCTCCACCGCTTCGGTGATGGGATTACGAGGACACACCTCCATTTTGATTTCTTTCACAGAGGCTCAAACTCACGCCATTGCCCTTGCCTTTTCAGCACTTCACAGAGTCATCTTCCCAGCCCTCGCGCTTTCCTCATTTTTGAGGCAGGATCTCTATAGTCTACCCAGGCTGGCCCTGAACTCTTGCGCTCTGGCAACCCTCAGCTTCTCCAGCAGGTGTGCACCAACATGCCTGGCTCGGTTCACCTGTATCATCTGGAAGAAGCCAAGGAGGATAAAAAAGAGAGAAGGCAAAGGAGTCAGGGAGGGGTGGCAGACACTGAATGGAAAGGACTTTGTAAGTCACTGGAGGGAAGTCACACTCCATTCTAAGACGGTGGAAAGCATAAAAGAGTTTAAGGTATGTAAGTGGTAAGGCTGGGACATGTAGAATGGTGGGGTACATGGGTGAAGTGGGGTAGAGCTCAGACTCACTATAGATGGAGGAAAAACCCTCCAGTTGCCCTGGGTACCGAGTCTGCTGCTTAGGATGGAGTGATCGCTGAAAGTGCCCAGCAGGAGCAGCCAGCTCCAGATTCTCTGAGTGCACAGCCGGTAATGCCATGCTGGGTACTCAGCTGTGTCAGGCCAACTGAGGAATGAGGCTGTGCACCAGTAATTTATGTACCTGTTTGAACTCTGGGCTTGCAAATAAATTTAGTTCCTGGCCAACAGCCTAAGCACGTGTGTCGGCTGGAGGGCTGCCACGGAGGCAGGCAGAGCGGTAATTGAGAGCAGATGACATCCTGCTGGGCTGCTCTTGGAGGGAAGGAGCCACCCACCACCACCACTCCCTGCTTCTCCTGCCCCACTCCAAGCCCTGGGGAGCAGGGACCAGGCCAACTAAGAGGCAGAGCTCAGCTTCCCCACTGGAGTTCCATCTTGTTTCCAAGGTCACACTTACACTCTGCGTGAACCTGAGCAAATGAATCTCTTGGAACCTCAGATTGCTCGCTGTCAGCTGGAACAATGCAGCTACCTACACTCCAGGTCATGGCAAGGATGAACTAACCAACATACAGCAGTGTGCTGCTTAACACCGGGATGGTAATGACACTCCGAGAAGAATGCTGGGAGGATAAATTCACTGAGAAGCATCCCAGGACAAGTTCATACAGACCCAGCTTCTGGAGTTGCACTGCCTTGGCTCTGGCACCCACATGGCATGGCCTATTACTGCCTGTATCAGGATGACCCAGACAACAGGAACTGAAAGCAGGCACAGGGAAACTGAGGCAATAGAGATTCTTTCAACACAAGATGCCTGAGGCTTCATCTGGTGTGATATGGTATGGAGGTTTTAAGAAAACCTTCTTTTAGAAAAAAAAAAAAGAGTGTATGCTAAAACGAAGAAAGGACGGTAGAGACAAGGTGCAGTCATGTAACCCACTCACTGCCTGGTTAGTCACGATGCGGTGCTCCAAACTGCACTGCTGTACGTTTGCATGTGTGCAGGAGTGTATTTGTGTTGTGTGCACATGCACACCCACCTCTCTCTCCCTCCCTCTCTCTCTGTGTGTGGGGGGAAGGGTACTGTATGGAGATCAGAGGTCAACCTCAGGTGTTGTTCCTCAGGTACCATCTGCCTTGTCGTTTTGAGAAGGAGTCTCTCTCATTGGCTGGAAGCTTGCTAGTTGGGTTAAGCTGACTAGCCAGTGGGCCCCAGGGATGCGCTTGTCTCCGCATCCCCAGAGTTGGGAATACAAGTATGTACCACTGTGATAGCTTTTTCACATGGCCTATGGGGCTTTAACTCGGGTTCCTATGCTGAGACCCTTCCCCAGCCCTGTGATGTACTTTTATGTGACTGGCAGTGTTTTGGAAGACCAACTTTATCACCAACATGTAACTCCTCATGCTATGACTTCACAACAGGTCACTTGGGCACTGGGAATTTTCTGTTCTTAATAATCTTTCTAGACAACCATGATCCCCATGGACCACTAGTGAAATGTCACCATGTGGGTTGTGTGTGTGTGTGCATGTGTGTGTGTGTGCTTGTGTGTGCGCACATGCTACTTAGAGCACTAGCTTGGGTCCTACTCACTGCTGAGATTCTTACTATCACATGGACTCAGGCCATCACTGGACATTGTCATTTCAATCATTAAGTGCCACTTTGTGTCTGTGGTTTAGATGCTGAAGACACAGAGACAAACGACACAATCTAGTTTCCTCAGAATCTCCCTCATAGCTTAGTTTTTAAAAGATTTATTTTATTTTATTTTATGCATAGTGGTGTTTTGTCTGCAATATGTCGGTGTGTTACATGTGTGCAGTGCCCATGGAGGCCAGAGGGTGTCAGATTCGCCCCGGCCAGGTGGGTGCTGGGAATCGAACTAGGGTCCTCTAGAAGAGCAGCCAGTGCCCTTCACTGATGAGCCATCTCTCCAGTCCTTCATAATTGCAATTTAAACAAGAATTTAAGCCCCAAATTGGGGAGAAACTTGACAATTCCTTGCATTTCTATAAAGCTGAGGAGTGCATTGTCTAAATAGCTCCCCAGAGAGTTGCTGAAATTTCTTCCCTGGAGACATGTGAGCATCTGCCCCCTTCTCTATGTGCCAGGAGCAAACCGAAGTTCAATTCTACCACAGTGCACCCTGGGGAACCAATGTGTTTTGCTGGCTTTCCTTACAGAGTAAAGGTCAAAGGTGACTGAGAGGAGTGGGGGTGACCCTAAAGCAGCTGTATAGGAAGGTTTGTCTGCATCTTCCTGGAAGACACCCCAAACCTGACTGTGTATAGAAGCCCTTCCCATAGTCTCCCCAACTATATACTCTAGCCATGCCCCAAGACCCTAAACCACAATAGGACCAAACTACATATAAATGGTTGAGAGGAGGAGCAAGGGTCCAGTGATTCTTCTAGTAGGGAATGCCAGCAGTCCACAGGTCCAGTTGTGATGGCTGATATCAAGAAGGCACAGCTGACCTCAGGAGCATGAGAGGTTGGTGCTGCAGAGAGAGGGAGAAGCTGCTGTGGCTCCGAGCCTCGGGAGTTTCCACTTAGCCTTCCGACAGATGAAACTGGCTTTACCACCCATATTTTATCACATGGTGTGTGTGTGTTCTTAGGGATTCCACCAACTGGGTAATACTGGAATTTCCGAGTGATCGCCCCACTGCCGGGACACAGTGCCTAAGCCATTGTGGGGTCTGTTGTCTCCAGGTGACATGTGTTGGTGGGAAGCAAGGCGCAGTGGGCATGAATTTCAGCCAGAGTAATTAAAGCAGGGACTTCTGAGAATAGGGACTAAGATGGATGGGTGAGGGTCAGCAGGGGACGTGCTGACACTCTCCATAAGTTTAATGTGTTCTGTCTGGAGGCAAGAATTCAATTAAATCATTTCTCAAGGTACAATACTGACTTCAAGCCCACTGGACACTGGCCATTCTGCCTTTTTGAGGTCTGGAGTTCAAACATGTTACTTGCGGTCTTTGTCTTGCCCTGGATACCACAAGACCCAAGGACATCTCCTGGCCAGACCCTCGGGAATGAAAAGCCGGGTGAACAGCCCTGAGCCCTGAGAAAGCTCCAACACATGGCCCGTTAATTAGCCTTACAGCTAAGCAAAGTGGGTAAAGCCTTAGACACCAGTGCCTGCAGGTGGCTGCAACCAGGGTCAATGCTGCCTGGGGGTGCTGTGAAAGGGATGCAGGTGGGTGTGGTCGCCCCCAAGGACTAGGAGGCTTCCCTGCAGGGCAAGCCAAGGCTGCTAAGCATATTGCTCTGTGTGTGACAAGTTTTCTTGGTGTCCTAGTTTTGTTTCTGTTGCTGTGATAAACACTAGGCAACTCAGGGGAGGAGAGGTTTATCTGACTTCCAAGCCGTAGCCCATCACCGAGGGAAGTTGACCTGGTTAGTGGTTTTATTTTTCCAACATGACAAAACCTAGATTCATCTGGGAAGAGAGAATCTCAGTTAAGAGAAAGCCTCCATCAGATAGACCCATAGGCAAGCCTTCGGGGCACTTTCTCAATTGATGATTGATGTGGGAAGGCATAGGCCACTGTGGGCAGTGGCACCCCTAGGCAAGGGGGGCCTGAGTTATATAAGAAAGCAGGTGGACCAAGGCAGTAAAGCAATGTTCCTTCATGGTCTCTGCTTCACATCCTGCCTCTAGACTCCTGCCTTGGCTTCCTCTGATGACAAACTGTAAGCCAAATAAACCCTTTCCTACCCAGGTTGCTTTTGGTCATGGTCTTTATCAAAACAACAGAAACCAAACTAAGACAGAAGCCCAGAGAAGCACTGCCCAGAGCAGGCTGGGCCCTCCCATATCATCACTAATGAAGAAAATGTCCCGTGGCCCATCTGATTGAGACAATTCCTCAAGCAAGGTTTCCTTTGCCCAGGTGACTCTAGTTTGCATCAAGTTGACAAAAAAAAAAAAAAAAAAACTACCCAGCATACTTTGCAAAGCCTGAGACTCCATGGCGGGCATCTTTAGGATACCAAGCTCCTCAAATCATCTCTTGGCCAAGGAATGCACCAGGGCAGGAACCCGATTCCGGTCACGGAGCTGGGGGCAGTAACATTGACCCACCTTCTCAACACTCCAGAACTCACTTTCCAGGTACAATGAGATCAACCTTGCAATGGCTTGCGTATTCCTGAGCTTGGGCTACCAGAGATGGACGCATGCTCACAGACTGGGTGGCTTAAGCAACAGGTATTATTTTCTCATAGATCTGAATGCTGAAGAGCCCAGCATCAAGGTTCTGGCTCTAATGAGGGCTCTGTTCCTGGCACACAGAAAGCCGCTGAGTCGGCTCATGTGATCTCATATGTTTCATCAGGAGAAGATGAGGGAGAATGGGAGTTGGGGGGGTCAGAAAGGAGAGAAGAAAGATAAGAGGCAGGAACAAAGAGAGACAAAAAGAAAGGAAAGGGAGAGAGAAGGAGAAAGCACTGTCAAGGGCCCATATAAGGCTCTCTTGAGAGCTCCACCCACTTGACCTCTCTTGACCCTAATTACCTATCCCAAATGCTACTCCATTGAGGCTCAAGGGCCCATCATCTGAGTTATGGTGACCACAATTTAGTCACAGCAGCCTCTGAGGGAAGGGTACTATTTGAAACCAGTAAAAGGGCAAATTATATCATACCTTCTTCATATGAAGTCAGGGATCCTGGGCAACAAATGCATGGCCACTGGCCTCAGCCACGAAAATGCCAGCAGGGGCAGGGAGTGCCCACCTCTCTCTTCAGCTGGCATCGTATCCCGTGGGTAAGTCTTATCAATGAACCGCAAAATCCGAAAGTGGACTACTGTTGCTGCTTTTTGGTCTCTCAGTTCTCGCCTGGAGTTCCTGACCCGATTTTCTTTCGTGATGGACTGTGATAGGGAAGTGTCAGCCAAATAGACCCCTTGCTCCCTAAGCTGCTTCTGTCCATGATGTTTGTCACGACGGCAGAAAACAAATTAGGACATTCCCAGAAGGAGGAACTGGGGCCCTTGGCCAGTGACAACCCTCCGAGTCTATACAGCACACTCTCCTGGCCACCCTACATATTGCCAAAGAACCCCACGTGTTAGAAGTATTTCAGTTAAGCGTTCTATATCTGTGAAGAGACACTGTGACCACAGCAACTCTTATAAAGGAAAACATTTAATTGGGGTGGCGATATACAATGCAGAGGTTTGGTCCATTATGTGACAGTGGGACATGGTGGCATGCAGGCAGACATGGTAATGGCTAAATCTTGATCAGAAGGAAACATGAAATCAAATGTGATACCGGGAGTGACTTGAGCATAGGAGAACTCAAAGCCCACCTCCACAGTGACACACTTCCTCCATCAAGGCCACACCTACTCCAACATTTCAAACCACCACAAAGAGCCTTTTTTATTTTCTTGACTTCTGACTCACATAACTTGCTTAGAACTAAGGTATTTGCCCCCGACTTTCAGACCCCAGAATGTGGGCTGAAAGGCTGAACTAAGAGCATCTCCACTTTGAAGTGGAAGCTACTACCTTAAAACTTAAAAGATGTAGCAGGCAGTGGTGGCACACGCCTTCAATCCCAGCACTCAGGAGACAGAGGCAGATAGATCTCTGGGAGTTCGAGGCCAGCCTGGTCTACAAAACAAGCTCTAGGACAGTCCTGTTACACAGGAAAAACCCTGTCTCAAAACAAAACAAACAAACAAAAATCAAAACCAAAACAATAAAAACTTAAAAGATATAAACAGGATGCACGCCTACAATCAGTGGGGGTGAGGCTGACAAGAGCTGGAAGTTCTGTGATAACCATGTTCCTGGTCTGGGTCCAGGGCTCTCCTGCGTGTTGCAAGCCAGCCACAGAGTGAAACTGATTCAGAGAGAGAGAGAGAATGAGGGGATCCAGAGTACATAGGAAAGTCAATCGTAGTGCTCAGTTCAGCAGCACATAAAAAAAGGAACAAGAGTCTATCTGACAAGATTAACCTCCAAAGTCACTAAAAGTGATTAAAATTCTATCTAAATCATCCAGTTGCCACCGTTTGCTGAAGGTGAGCAGGGGACTGGTAGGAAGAAGTCACCTTCCTAGGACACACTGGAGCTGCTTCAAACACAGAGAGCACTTCCGTGCCCAGCTCTAGGCCGTCTTATAGCCCAGGTCTCAGTACATGGAAACCCTTGGGTCAAATCTGGGCCACTGTCAGGTCTTGTCAATAAAGTTATATTGAACCAAGCCCAAACCCATTCATGAACACAGCATCTACAACATATACGTCTCTCTGTCTTATGCATCAGTGAGGCAAAGAGCTGCCACAGAGACTGTGTGGCTGACAAAGTCTGACGTGTTCCTATCTTACTCTTCAAGGAAAACACGGCTAAATCTCACTCTAAACCATCTTCAAGGGACAAGAGAAGTAAGGAAAGGTATCAGAGAAACGGGCATATGTTTACATCTCTTAACTGGCATCACAATCCTTCAAGGAACACATACAATCTCAGGAAAACAAGACACTGAGCACTGAATGACTGGTTCAAGGTCGCATGACCAGTAAACCATGGGGCTGGGATTTGAACTCATATCTGTCTCACTCTAAAAGCCCAGGCCTCTTCCAATACAGAACTGTCCTATTAGACTCCCTTATCCCAACACTGATTGCTACTTTTATGGAATTCGACTGGGTTGCCATGCCCAGGTAGCTGACTAAGTATCATTTCTGGGTATCCTGTGGGGTGAGGCTTTTCAAAGAGATTAGCACTCAACAAGCAGAGTAAATCAGGTGATACCAACATGGGTGGGTATCACCCTTTCTGTGACCGCTGAGCTGGAACTACTGTCCCTTCCCATCCACCGCACTCCTGTCAACCCTTAGATTGAGAATATGATCCACACCATCAGCGTTCAGCTTCTCAGGCCTTAGACTCCACACAAGCCTTTCTTGAGGACAGATGGTGGGTTTCTCAGTCTTCTTATGTGTGAGCCAACATCCTACAATAAACGTCTTGATTACATATGACATATAATGGACTGGGTGATGTGTGCAATGTGAGCGTGTATGCCTGAATACATTCTTATGTATATGTAGGCCTGAGATCAACATAAGGTGTTTTTCTCTATCATCTCCACCTTGTGTTTTGAGACAGGGTCTCTCATTGGACCTGGAGCCCATGGATTCAGCTAAGCTGGTGGTCCAGCAAACCCTAGAGATTCTCTTGTCTCCACCTGCCTAACCTGGAATTACAGGTACATGTCACCATGTCCAGCATGTTTAACATGGGTCTGGAGCAACCTCACCCGGGTCCTGACTCATGCTTATGAGCCAAGTATTTTACCATTGAGCCATCCCCCTAGCCCACACTATCTTTATTAGACACAAGCAATATTTATATATACTTTACATAGAAATATATAGAAATCCTATTCTTCCTGTTTCTCTGTAGACTCCTAATACATTAGTCAAATAACATTTTTCTTTAGTATGGAAGTTCCTGGAGCATTGTATAAAATTTGAATGACAGTCCCTTTAACTCCACGAGAAGCCGTGTGCCTATTAAGTAATCAAAGCCCCAATGAATCCACAGAGCTAAACTTATCAAGTTAAACCCACAGAGTGTCTTTGCAGGAACTCTGGGACCTCAGCAAGGAAGACTACACCACCCTGAGACTGAAGTCCAGTCCATTACTCCCAATATCCCACTTGGCTGCCTCCCCTTTTCTGTTTCCATGGCTCTGCCAGCTTCCTGTTGGAGAAGGCTCAACCCATTGCTAACTTATCTCTTATCTTCATTTATTCTTCTCTCCAACTCAGCTGACCCAGAACCCACCAGGTGCTCCAGGGTCAAAGCCTGGACAGCTCATCTTGGCCCCCAATAGGTCTCCTCCCTTGACAGACTTAACTCTACAGCCTCCCGCTAAGGTCAAGGTTCAAGATCAGTGTTCAAAGGCCAACCACAGGCACTGACCAATCAGACTGGAAGTCAGTAGTGCCAGGTAAGGTTAACCTCCTACCATTTGGCTTGGAAATGAACTGCTTGTTGGGGACACGATTGGAACAGTTCTCTACCCGTGAGAGCGGGGATTCCACACTTGATGAGCATCAGCCTTCGTGGTCACACAGAAGCATTGATTATGCCCCTACCATGCCTTCCACATTCTCTTCTCTAAGTCCAGTCCTTTGGTTTACCACCTAAGCTGTAGCCTTCCCCATGCAGGGTCAGATGGAAGTCCTTTTTCCTCATCATCCTAGGTTGCCACAGTGTTTCTCCAACATGCCTCTGTCCACACATAGAACTTGCATGTTACAGGTGTCTGCATGGCCACATCACACCCTCCTAAGGTGATGGCTTAGATGCACCTACAGACTCGACTCAGCTTGCCGAAATTTGCTCAGCTTCTGTGATTCTTTTTGTTTTCTAATGAGAACCTTCAGATTGCAAAGCTCTGTGCTTCTGGCTTCTTTTGTAGCGCTGGGCCTGCCTAGCAGCTATCCCAGAACACCGTGAACCACTGTGTCCTGCCCTTGAGAAAAAGTGGACATTCAGATTCCCAGTCCAGCCCATTTCAATCCTTTACACTCTTTGCCTGTACTGTGTCTACTTTAGCCTGTGACACATATTTATACATGTAACTAAGAAAGAAAATAAAAACACCTCACTGTGTTAAACAATGAAAAGTGTATGGTAATTTATCCGACCAAAGCACAATAAAACCATATGAATTCCAGGCAGTGAATGGATCCTTCAGAATTTCTGACCAGAGACGTGTGCATCCCTTTGAGTTCTATCTCTTGCCCTGCTGCTCTAGCTAAGACGCCAAACATTATATCAAATAGGACAGAGTGGCGCCTTTATCTTGTCCCTGACTTTAGAGGAGCCGCTTTGAATGTTTTCCTGCTTGTTATGCTGGCTGTGCTCATCACATTCAGCCTTTATTATGTTGAAGTATGTTCTTTCTATTCCAAGCTTCCTCTGGGATTTCTGTCATGAAGGATGTGTCAAAGGCTGGTGTCAAAGGCTTTTTCTGCATCTCCTAGGATGGTCATGTGATCTATCTCAGAGTCTAATGATGTGGTGTGTTACATTTGCCATTTTGTGTACGCTTAATAGTCTTTGTACTCCTAAGACAAAACCAACTCCGTCATGTCCTATGGTACTTTTACTGTGTGGTTGACATCAGTCATTACTGGGAAGATTTGAGTTTTGTGTAATGCTTGTCAGGGAAATTACTCTATAGATAGGAGTGTGTGTGTGTGTGTGTCTGTCTGTCTGTCTGTCTGTCTGAGTGTGTGTATATATTTGTGTGTGTGTCCTTAGCTGGGTTTGACATCATGTTAAGGCTCAGCAGTAAAGATTGCCTACAGCTTTTGCAGAGCACCTAGATTCTGTTCCCAGCATGTTGGGAGGCAAGCAAGTGCTTCTCCTGGACTCACATACAAATTCTCTCTCACGCACATATACAATTACACATAATGAAAATAAAACAAATCTTTTTAAAACGCTGGTTTTATATAAGGGGTTTGATAATCTTGTTGTTTTATGAAATAGTTGAGGGGCATTAGCGTTTATTTATTTTTATGTATATATATATATATATGAGTGTTTGAATGCCTACAGAAGCCAGAAAGAGGTGTCATATCCCTTGGAGCTGGAGTTACAGGCAGCTGAGTAACCCAATATGATTCTGGGAACCAAAACTTGAGGCCTCTGAAGAGTTGCAAGTGCTCTTAACCAGTGAGCCATCTCTCCAGCCCTCAGAGCATTGGTGTTGAAGAATGTAGATCCTGATGAAAATTATGGCCACATCTAAATGCAGAGAAAACTGACCTTCAGCTTCTAGAAACAACCAGCTCTCTACAGCATCATCCAGAAGAAAGATGCAATGACAAATACTTCCTGCCTGTTATCCATGAGCCTATATATGAAGGGGTTTTCATTTAAAAAAATATTTCTAAGTGATACAGGCAGTGTAGTCAGTCTTTCAAGCAAGAGAACCTGTGATCAGACCCCTACCACACATGCAAAAGTTAAGCACAGGTATCTGTGGCTATAGCAGTGAGGAGGAAGGGGCAGGAGGATCCCTAAAACTCATGGGCTGGCCAGCCTACCATAATCAAGGAGGTACAGATTCAGGGAACATCTCTATCTCAAGAAAACATTAATTAACTAAAATAAATAGCATGTCAACCTCTAGCCCCAATGTGCACACACACATACATGGGTGCATACCCACATGAACATGCAACACACACACACACACACACACACACACACACACACACACACACAAAGGGAGATTTGTTTTTCCAGGATGGATACTTTGTGGATGAGATTTAACTAAGTTCAGATGAGAGCAAAGGTATTCAGTGTGGGAACTTTACTGCCCACAACACTCAACATCTGGAATGGATTTCAAACATTTTCCAGTTAAGGTGGATGCTTTCCTTCTGGAATTGCTTTTGGGGGTGATCTTGGGGAGAATAATGTCAATGAGCCATCATCCCTAGGCCCCAAATTCTCTCCCTTCTAAAAGGATCCCAGGAACTCTCTAGAATTTTTCAGCTATCCTTTTGGGCATCTTTACCCAAGGGTCTCAAGGAAAGGTGAGCTATGATGGTTTCTGAAAACCCAAGTCTGACGTAACCTTAAACTCATGTGGCAACAAGTTTCCAGCCCCTGATTTGGAAGGATCTCCAAGGAAACATTGCTCCAGGGCCTCAAGGAAGCCAAGAGAGATTACAGCAACTGAGCCAGGAGCGCTGGTGAACACAGGGAGTTGACGATTGCTCAAGCGTGTGATTTATGGTGGCCTGTGGACACAATGAGTCAGAGGGGCTGGTGCTGGGAGATGCTAGTGAAGGCAGCGCCAGTGATGGCTGGCACCAGGCCAGGCCAAGGACCTGAGAGTGAAGTTAGGCTGTTACAGAGGGCCAGAGACATGGGGCCTGGTCCCAGCCTGGCTGATCCTTTTCTATCCACCCCTTTACTACAACAGAGCCTTAGCTGGACCTGGCTGTCCTCCATAGCGTGGGTGTGGGGATTAAGTCGGCAATCAAATCTTGAACGTTTTCTCTGTCCAAACTACAAGTATTGACCTGTGCAGAGCGCTTGAGTGAGGCTATAAGACAACAGGGTGGAATGGTGGGCTGTGGCTAACCAGAATGCCCACTTCTGGTGCACCATAGGTCTGGCACAGCTGTGAGTCCACATACCTCCAGTCTGACTTAGCCATGGCCACAGTTGCTCTAAGCATCTCAAGTCTTTTATTCTAAAATTAATTTAGTAAAGCCATAGTTATGCCTAAGTACAAAGGAGATGGGGGCTTGGGAAGATGCCTCAGTTGGACCTGAGTTCAAGCCACAAAACCCATGTAAAATAAGTTGGACATGGTGTCATGCCCTTGAAATTCCAGGGTTGGGAAGGTTGTGACAGGCAGACTCCTGGAGCTCACTGATCAGCCAGCCAGCCTCGCCTCTGGGGCATGGCAGGAAGAATCAGAATATACAAAGATGTCCTTGTTTTGATTCTACCTGTGAATGTGTGACCTTGCACAGCAAAGGGAACTTGAAAATGTGACTAAATGTAGGGCGCTGGGCCCTAGAAGTGTAATCCTGGAGGGTCTTTTAAAGATCAGAGACAGAGACAGGCAGGACACAGATGTGGGGACCTGAGCGGTGGTCAGAGATGCCACATGGCAGACTTTGAGGATGAGGTGGGCTGAGCTGAGACATGTGGTAGCTTCTAGAAGCTGGGAAGGTGTGATGGTTCATACCGACCATCACCTTGATAGGACCTAGAATTGCCTAGGAGACATCTCCAGGAATATCTGAGAGGAATCTAGGTTAGGTGAGTTGAGGGAGGAAGACCACACTAAATAAAGATGGCACTCTTCAATGGACTGGGATCCCAAACTAAATAAAAAGAAAAAACTGAACCCCAGCCTCCCCACACCTGCACCCCACTGTTTGCTAGCTGTGGCTGCCTAATGCTCTTGCTGCTGGGTCTTGCCTGTACTCTCGTCATGGTGGACTGTACTCTCAGACTGGACCAGAACAAAGCCCTCCTTCCTAAAGTTGCTTTCATTGTGGCAATAAAGACAATAAGGAAACAGATCCTTCCCTAGAGCCTCCAAAGGAACCTAGCTTTCTGGTTAGCTGTGGACTTCAGGGTTCTGATCTCCAGGGACTGTACTGAGCTAAGCTGTTCCCTTTAAGGAACTTTAGTATGTTGGAAAAGAAATGAACACAATAATATAACAGATGAAATATGTGCTAAATTTCTTTCCTAAAACTTAAAGCTTACAAAGCTGAGTGTTCTTACCCCTTGGCTTAGACACTGATGGCTGAATGACTCTAAGCAGCCCCTTGAATCTTGGTCCCCATCTGTAACATAGGGACACACTGGGATTGTTGTCCCAACTGTTACCTTAGGCTAGCGTCCCAGCTTCTACTTCACAGGATTCTAACCAGCAAGGCCATTACACTGAACAGGTATCACAGGGCTAGTGAGAAGATGGCCAGGGGTGCCTCCAGGGTTTGGAAACTTATAGAAAGACATTATGAAGAGGAGAGATTGCCTTGCTGTCTTAGCCACTTTTCTATTGCTATGGTAAGAAACCACAGCCAAGGCAATTTATAAAAGCGACTGCTTAATCTGGGGTTCATGGTTCCAGAGGGTTAAAGTCCAATGTCCATCATGGTGGGCAGCTTGGCAACAGGCAGATAGGCATGGTGCTACATCAGTAGCTTAGAGTTCAACCACAAGGTAGAGAGAGGGAATGGCTTGCACTTCTGACACCTTACAGCACAACCCAAACAGATCCACCAGCTGGGGACCAAGCATTCAAATACATAAGCCATTCGCATTCAGACTACCACACTTGCTAAACCCAGTCTTCTGGAACCAATGGAGAGGTTAAGAAAAGACAATTCAACATCAAAAATTTCAAGTCAATATCAGCACAGAAAAAAAAATTAATTTTATTTTTTTATGTGCCTATGTATATGCCCGCTAGTCAACATGGGCATCACATGCCTGCAGGCACCTGTGGAGGCCAGAAGAGGGCGTCAGATCCTCTTGAAGTGGAGTAAGCTGCCTGGTGGGGTACTTGGAACCAAACCTGTGCCTCCTGGAAGAGACACAAGCGCTCTTAAGCACGGACCCATCACTCCAGCTCCCAGTTCAGAATCTCAAGTTAGAGATTTCTTAGAAGAAAACAAATCTCCAGTTCCTTGATGGGCCTGTTCACTGAATGACTCTGGCTTCTTTGCATTTCTTTTAGCAATTCTAGGAGCTCCAGCAGTAATACTAGCCTGGAGCTTTCTACCGTCCCCTAAAGAGTCACTCTGTGCTTTTCCAACTGCCTTTATCCAGGAGGGCCATAGTTTGAAACTTAATGTCCCTCTGAAGGCCCATGTTTTAAACGTTTGGTGGCCAGCCTGTGGTGCCAGTACAACGTGGTGACAGTTTCAGGAGGTTATATTACAGGTGTGCCCACACGGGTTACTGGGACCCTCCTCTTTGTCTCCTTCCTTCCAGGCCACCATGGGGTGAGCAGCTTTGTTCCTCCCTGTGACCCCAACCATGATGCACCATCATGACACAGGCCAAAGTCATGGGCTCTGGAACTGTGACCCAATATCACCCTTTGCCCCTGAGAAGCTGTTCATCCCTGGTATTTTGTTACAATGATGGAAAGCTAACTAGTCTCTCCAGGATGCTGCCTACCCACACCCCCCCACCCACCTCCGCCCAGTTCCCATTGCTCTCTGGGTCTTTGCTGGGGACACAGGCAACAAGAGAACACCTGAGCACCCGAGGGGGAGAGGAAGATGGTTATAGAAGGGATGTCTTCCCTGAAATCCACCACCTGTGGGCAGCCTCTCTCCTTACCACTCCTGCCAGGTAGCCCTGCCCACGTAGTTCTCAGAACCATATCCCAGAGATCTCTGCTTCACCCTTCCTGACTCAAGATGTTTAAATATTCTGTGGCTACTACACCTTCTGGTATCCCCACACCCTCCCACACTCTGTAGAAGCCCCTTTGTGCGTGACCACGCGTACGTGCACGCACATATATATGGAAGCCAGAGCATAAGTTCGGCTGTCCTTTCTCGCCTTGTTTTCCGAAGCAGGGTCTCTTGCCAGTGAGACTGGGCTGGCTGTCCAGCAAGCTCCAGGGATCCACCCGGCTCTGCCTCTTCAGCGGTAGAATTAACAGGCATATGCCACCACACCTGGCTTTTCACGTGTGGGTTCTGGGTCTGGAACTCATGGCCCCTGCTTGTGCATCGAGCACTTTGCTGCCTGAGCAAGCTCCCAGCTCCTAACAGACCCTTTATTAAGCTTGCCCAACAATACACAATTGGAGTCGACCACGTGCTTCCCGCTAGGACCTCACTGACATAAGTGACGCGAGCTCCACCAAGCACCTGCTGTAAGCTCCGCAGCCACTGTCATTTAATATCGAGTCCCCCCACGAATTCCACGTGGTGTGCATGACAGGTGCAGTGTACAGACGAGAATTCGGGAGCTTAGGAAAAGTCGCAGCCACACAGCTGAAGGCAATCCAGCAAGAATGGATCCCAGACCTCTTACGCCCCACTATGCATGTTCAGCTGCAGTGATGACAGACAGGACATCAGACCTCACGGTCTCCACACCCATTAGTGCACCACTGGAATCTTTGCGGAGGCTTCCCCGGTATCAAATTTAGCAACGTGCTTAGAATCTGTCCCATGTCCTGTGAGAATGAACAGTGATTTAGGTGATGATCCTTCAGGACGTTCCTCCCAAGCAGCCCAGCTTCACCCTTTTTCTGAGAGGCTGAAAGCATTTGGCATCTGTGAGGTCTATAATTAGTGGTGGGTGAGGAGGAAGGAGGACGGGGCAGAGGAATGGAAAGGCCTTGACAGGGAGGTCAGGCTTAAACATCAAATCGTTTACAGTCCAGCTTTGGTGGCTTTGATGTTCAGCAGGAGGGTGGCAGGCACATGTGCAGAGGTCTGACCTTTGAAATAGAGAGTGGCTTTTGTAGACAGGACCTCTGCTCTGGCGCACACAACAGTGGGGAGGAGGTGAGCTCCAGAAAGAGACTTTTGTCTGCCAATCAGAGTAGCCAGAGAGGCTTCATCCTCAAGCCAAAGTCTTTTAGATTCTATCAGTGCCATCAAAGATCTCACGAGTGTGTGTGTGTGTGTGTGTGTGTGTGTGTGTGTGTACACGCACGCGCGTGTATGTATCTGGTGCTTGCTTCCCTAGTTCAAGGGCTGCATGTGCATGCTACTACACCCAGTTTTTACATGATTGCTAGGGACTAAACTGGTTCTCATGCATGCAAGCACTTTACAAACCAAGCCATCATCCCTAACATTCCATTAGAGAGCTCTGTGACTTTAATTTTCTCTTTTAAAACATGGCTGACTGTGTGCTCCCAAAGATGTTCTTGAGACTCTGCTGAGAATGCTCAATCAACCCTATCCCAAGAGATCCTTGGCCAAATCAGGCAAACTTTACTGTAAATTTTAGAAAGCCAGCCGGGCGGTGGTGGTGCACGCCTTTAATCCCAGCACTCGGGAGGCAGAGGCAGGCGGATCTTTGTGAGTTCGAGACCAGCCTGGTCTACAAGAGCTAGTTCCAGGACAGGCTCCAAAGCCACAGAGAAACCCTGTCTCGAAAAACCAAAAAAAAAAAAAAAAATTTAGAAAGCCCCACTGTTGCTGTCTAACTCTTACTAACTGAAGTGAAGAGTAACTCAATGGAAGGGTGTCAAGAGTTAGAGAATATATCAGGAGATTTGCAAAATTGGGGGTGGGCTGTGGACTGAACCCACAGGAAGGAGGGTTACTTCCTGGAGCTAGGGATGGTCTGATACATGATCCCTGCCCTGTCTTGAAAATCTCCAATATGGTCCCCATCCTAGAATGTTCAAGCGAGCCAAGGAAGTACTGGAGACTTGGCCAAGGTCTTATAGTCTCCAACATCCCTCTCCTACCGATGGCAAAGAGTTGTCTTTGGTGGAGGATGTGGTCATTACACCCCCTCACCCTAAAGCCTGCCTCCAACTCCACCCATGGACCAGTAGCTCATCTCTGTGGCTAGAGCCCTCCCTCAGCCAGGGGAACCTAGACTCTGAAGATCAATAGCCAGGCATCTCCTTCTGAACTCTGATGTAACTCACCTAGTTTCTCAGGTTCTCAGAGGTCCTAGGAGCCATGGGACTGATGCCCAAAGCAGTTACCATGTATTCATGCCCACCAGGGAACCTGGTTGCTTCCCATCCATAGTGCCTATAAAGGACTTCATTGTATCTCCCTCCCAATCATACATTCCCTCAAGAATGTCCTTCTGAGACTCATTCATTGGGGGGATGAAGGCTCTCAGTCAGACTCTGTTCTAAAGGAAGAGTGAAGACTGATGGGGAAAAGGGCCCTATGCATTGAAGGGAGGGACTGATCACCAACCACAAACAACTAATAGTCCCCACGTCCATCAGTAATCTGAGCCAACGGGGGGGGGGGGTTAAGACTTCTTAAAGAGGAAGAGGTCATGAATATTCCCCACTGTAAGTTTTCTTTTGCTGCTTTGTGTCAAGATGATGAGAAAATTTCTCCAGCTGTAGCCTCCATATATATACATGCAAACACATAGGCATCATTATGTACTTGTATGTGTAGAGACCACAGCTCAACACTGGGAGTCGTTCCTTGGATGTTATTTACCTTGTTGGTTTTTTGTTTCCTTCTGTTTTGTTTTTGGACAGATCTCTTAATGACCTGAAATTTGCCAGGTAGACCAGGCTGGCTGTCTCCATGTCCCTAGCACAGGGACTACAAACAAATACCATTTTGCAAGCCTTTTTGACATGGGTTCTGGGAATCCAAGTCAAGTCCTCATGACTTGTATGTACGATACAAACAGTGCTTCCAAATTCCCAAGTGTAGGGAGTTACAACAGTAAGCAATTTATTTGCTTGCAACCTCTGTGGGTCAGAACTATGGAGGCCACTTCCTAAGCAGTCATCTGCCTGCTCTACTCTATCTGAGTGAGGCCAGGATCTGAACTCCAGCTGCACTCTTTGGGAGGCTGTGGACAGGAGGCCTCAGCTCCTTCTAGCATAAGCTCTCCTTCTGAGAGAGCTTGAGTGCAGTATTGTCACCTTTAAATCACTGTGACAGGATGCCTGGCACAAAAAATTAAAGGAGAAAACGTATCCTGTGCTCACGACTTCAGAGGGTCCAGCCCATCAAGGCAGTGGTGCTTGGCAGAAGTAAGCACATCCCACCCCCTGCCACCGGGAGGCAAAGGGTGTGCTGGCTCTTGGCTACTTTTCTTCTTCTCCTCTTTTCCTTCTGCTCAGGCCCCAGCCCATGGGGAGGGCACCCCGCATTCTCAGGTAAGTCTTCCCCCTCAGTTAAAATCCTTAGTGAACACCCCTTCGCAGACACACTGAGAGATGGGCCTCAGTCTCCTCAGTGATTCTAAATCCAATTGATATCACTGTGAAGAAAAACTATGACAAATGACATAACCCAAAGGAAGGAGGACCAAGAAAGGCCTGGATGGGGCTACGGAAGATACAGCGGTGTCTTTTGTGGCCTTAGCTCTGGTGACAGCAGTCAGCTACATGTGAGGGTACAGCAGAACATGAGTATCAGAGGCAGGGAACTGTGGTCCTCTCAGAGGCTGCTGTGGTACGGAGTTCCTCATCACTCGCCTGTCTTGATGGCTTCGGGAATCAGTGGCAAGTGAAAGTCCTGGAACAGTCAGTAACAGAGTCAGGGGTTACCACCCCAGCATCCTCACATCTAGCAGGTTCATGACTCACGACAAGATGCAGAGGCTCCCGGCTCAGCATCTAGCATGCTGTGAAAATGAGGACATGGATACAACTCTTCGCTCTTGCGCTGATTCTGGCCTAGAGTCAGCCAATAACCCAGTTCCCAGAGATGGCAGCGAACCGTGACACGTGCTGGGCAGACTTGTTCTGGACCAGTCATGCCTCCCTTGCCAGACCTCCCCATCAACCCCTGCAGGGATCAGAGGCTCAGTTCCAGCATGGAGTAGACAGGAGAAGCATGCCTCCATGCACCCACGAGGATGAAATGAAAACAGCCATATGCTGCAGAACCTGCCACACAAATTCCAGCACAACAGAAAAAGTCCCATGCCAGCCTCAGCGTGCCAACATTTCCATGGGGAAGATGGGTGACTCTCCCAACCCAAGTAAGAGGGAGGGCCCAAAGCATGAAGGGGCCATGTGCATCTCAGAACTGCCCCTTTGCTCTCCAGTCCATCCGTCCACAGTTAGCAAAGTGTGGAGAAGGGCTGAAGGCTCCGCTTCCAGCATGTTCTCTGTATTTGCAAAGCACACACGGTAGTAAACCCATGTATCACCAGCTCTACTGACCACCAGCTCTACTGACCCCCAGCTCAAGTAGAGATGGCAAGGCATGGCTCTTTACAGCAGACATGCCTCTCTGGCCTCTGTTTCCCTCCTCATACCTACTCCTCTGGTACCTACCCACCTCTCTGCATCTCTGGGGTCTCTGTGATGACACAGGACCCACGGGATAAAGGACCAATCCCCAAGCCAAAGCACTCATTTAAGCAACCCTGCAAAAGCCTTCTTGTCCATGTCAAGCAATGGACTTGACCCTGGAATAAGATGTAGACATGTGTGGAGCCATTATTGCTGTCTAGAAGGCCTATCTGATGTCCCAGTGTCCCTCTGTAGAGGAAAAACGTAGTAAAGTATCTTGAAATCCCTGTTGAAAGTAGGTCCTCCCCCTGAGCCTTTGCCCAGCTGCACACTTAGGCAGTGTTTGAGACTCCTGAGCACATGGGGTCTCTCTGCCTTCCAGTGAATTCCCGCTCAGTTTCTTCAGGATGGCTACAAGTGTGGGAAAAATATAGGAAACAAGCCACCATAACCCCACCCTTCTGTAACACAGATTAGAGATGAGGTTTGTGGCCCTTGAACTGGAAACAGCTCCCCCAGACCACAGCCATCCACAGTTAGCAAAGGGAAACAAGATAAGAGGGAAAGAAGATAAGAGCAAGCCCAGGCCTTTGTTTTTAAACTGCCAGGCTTTTGTCTCAGGTCAGGAGAAGAGGAAGAAGCCAGCCATCTTGGAAGTTCACCATCTTTATTTTCTAGTCATGGTCCCTCTCCTTACTCCTTGTCCCTCACAACCAGATCTCATACATCCGTATATCACCAGTATAATTCAAAGGGCCTCAGTTAAAGCCAAACAGCAAAGCTTTCTTCTCAACTGTGTTGCACATGAGAGGTGACTCCCAGCAGCCACCATGCTCAGTCATGTGGGTCTCCTTAGAGGCATCCTGGCAGGAATTCAGACTCCCAGCATGACAACAAGAGTGAGAAGCTAACTTGAGGCCACCATAAAAGTCAGGAGCCAAGGAGAGGGACCTTGGGAAAGCAGGCAAAGACCTTGGCGTGCAGGGCAGGGTTCCTGACCCCTGGAACTCTCAGTGCTAGGACAAGGAGAGCCAGGTCGAACAAAAAGGTCTCTGTGGGTGTTGGGCAGGTTCCCAGGATGGCATATGCAAAGGAGAGGCATGTGCTGTGCCAGTGCTCCGCAGAGGGCCACACACCTCCTGGTCTGGGTCTTGGGGGCTGTTTCCTCAGTTTACTAGTTCACCACCAGTCTTGGGGTGTTTTCCCTTGGAAATCAACTGTTCCTATTTCTGTTCACATGTCCTTGGTCCAACTCATTGCACTGGACGCCACAACCTGGATCTTTGAACTCTGCCCTGCAGACACCCAGCCAGGTGCCCCAGGACTCATGCCTTTTATACCAGATTAGGATGGTTTTAAAGTCATAACCAGATGCGGCAGATTCCCAGCAGGCATTTCACAAGTACCTATTGCCTGTCGCTATTATGTGTCTAGCACCCAAGGGCTCTCTGACGATGGGAAATCTGGCTTTTAAGGCGGGCCATCTCCAGAGGAACCTGACTGTTTTCACGGGGTCAATACACACTCAATAACAGCCCTGGTAATGAATTGAGTCCACTGTTAGATTCCTGTCACTTGTCACTACACTGAGATTTGTTCAAAATGAAAAATGTCACAAAGGACCTGAGGAATTTAATCAGATTGGGTGAGAGGCTTTCACTTGCCCCAGTGTGTAACCTCGGGCTTCTACACCCACAGTACAGAGAGAAAGTAGAAGAGAGTGAAATGGCCCTGTGTGCTGGCCAGCACTGGGCAGAGCTGAAGCCTGTCCGAAGCTCCTACAACTTCCCTACACGTACAGGTGACCTCCTGATGCCCGTGGTCCTGAGATTTCCAGCAGAAAAGCTCTTTGACATTAACCAAAGACTGGGCACAGACAGCTCAGACTCTCTGAGGTGCTAGGAAACCTTCCCAAGGTCCTTGTGGAATCAGAATGGATCCTAGAGGCACAACAGTGACAGCTCTGTAGACCTGGACGCAGGGCCATGGCAGATTCCATGGCAAACCTTCATGTCTTAGAGACACAGGGGACGAAGGGCAGAGCAATCAGGACCCCAAAACTGACCACCCTCTCCCACTTCGCCTTTGAAGATCTGTCTTTATATTTTAACTATGTATATGCATGTATGTCTGTAGAGAAAGGGTATACACACAAGTTCATGTGTCTACGGGAGCCAGAAGACGATATGAGATCCCCTAAAGCTGGATTTACAGGCAAGAGTCACCAGACATGGATGCTGGGAACTGAACCTCTGTTCTCTAAAGGAGTAGAATGAGCTCTTAACTGCTAAGCCACCTCTCCAGCCCCTCTCTATCTTTCCTGCAGATGGAAGGCCCCAGCATTCTGCAGGGCTTGTTAAACAATGGTTCTGAATCTTATTAAACAATGGGTTTAACAAGAAGCAGGACCTGAAACAGTCGTTTCTTTTCCTCCCTTCCTTCCTCCCTGTCCCTTTGAAACAGGGACACACTATGTAGTCCTGTAGAATGGCCTCTAGCTCATGATCCTCTTGTCTCAGCAAGCTGCTCAAGAGTACTGGGATTGCAGGCAGAAGCCAGCATCCAGAAAAGCCAGCCTTTCTGAGAAGCTCTGAGCCATAGTGATGATTCACACATCATACTCCGAGCAGCGGGTCTGTACCAGTAGCTGTACTGAAGTTTGCCCTACACTAAAAACGAGTCCAATCACTGCTCTGATGAGAATGAGGGGGACTAGGACTGGGAGAGGCTAAGCAAGGACTTGGTGAAAGAAATGGGAAGAAACACATTCTTAGAGGACCCCTCCTAAGTTATCACCAGGCCTGTAAGTGCCCGGATTCTGTGACTAAGAGGACTGCAGAGCAAGCATCCCATGAGGACAACGTCTTTGGAAACCTGTAGTGTTCTCCCTGCTACCTGATTCCCAGTCATAGGCAACTAGTTCAGATCAAGTTTCCTCTTTCCCTGGCTTCTAGGTCTTCTGCGACTTCCAGTGCTAAGTCCCTGTCTCAGGTCCGGGTCTATGACACTTCCCACTAAGCCTGCATAGCTCTACCCATGTGGCTATTAAGAATTTGTTAACTGAGGGCAGAGGAGACAGTTCAGTTGGTAAAGTGCTTGCTATACAAGCATGAGGGCCTGAGTTTGAATCCCCAACATTCCTAAAAAGCCAATAGTGCTGGTGTGTGTCTGAATCCTGGTGCTCAGGAAGAGGAGGCAAGATCCACGGAACTCACCGATTAGCCAATCTGGCTTCAATGACAGGCCTTGCCTCAAAATATAAGATGGAGAACAAGAGAGGAACACACCTAACATCAACCTCTGGTGTCCACATGCCCACACACATGCACACATCCACATACACAAACATGCATATATTCTATACCACACACACATACACACATACATAAATTATTAACTATTTACCAAACTTAAGAAACTAAGATATTTCAAATAAAATATATGTCTCTGGCCTCTCAGGTATGACTCCTGGTACCCAGATCTGATTCCTCAGTGTTGCTGGAAGCTGTTCCCTTAAGTGGGTGTGGGATTTTCATCTCTGTTCAACCCCCAACCTCTCCCAATCACCTTGCACTAGGTCAGAACTGCCCTCTCTCATTCTTCATCTGCTAATGTAGATGACCAAGTTTGGTGCTCTAAGTCACACCCACAAAGAAAGACGTGGACTGAAGATAGTAAGGGAACAACAGTATTTGGTGACCCCATTCCAAAAACGAGTGTGCACCAAGGTGACAGTTGTGGATGCCCCTGTAGCCTCCAAAGGTGGCTCTTTCAAACTACCCCCCTCAGACATAGCATCACCTTCCCCTGACTTGCAGAGTTGGCCTTCTTGGGTGCCTTTCCCAATCGAACCAGGAAGTCTTCAGATGTGGGCTTTTGTAGAAGTGACTCCATTTGGATTCTCAGCCTGATCTGGGAACCCAGGGCTTGGGCTTAGCCTAAAAGAAGGGCTTTCTGTGGAATTTATTTAACATTACTTTACCATTTATTGAATTTACTCAACAATAAGCTTTCACAGTTCAAATATTTAATATTTGTGTTTAATCATAAGATCATAAAACTTCTGGAAATTTAACACGGGCTCTTAGAAGCTGGTACAGACTGCCCAGCACCTGAAGCAGATATAAAGAACTCTGTCTGGGGACTGGAATAAAGATGCAGCTATTGGGAACACTTGCTGCTCTTACAGAGGACCTGGATTCTGTTCCCAGCACCCACATGGGTCTGCCCATACACTTGTAACTCTAGTTTTAGGGGATCCTGGGAACCCAATGCCTTCTTCTGGCCTCTGAAGGCACTACACATACATGGCACATATCCAGACAGGTAGGCGCATATACATAAACACATTTTTTAAAAGAACCTATAAGAATTAAAGGGACATACTGCCTGCCCCATCTCTCTCATAACGTATACATGATGTAATTCCCCAAGTTCTTGGAGACTCTGAAACACTCAAAGGATGATTCTGGGAGGGTGGACAATGTCCTGATGGGAAGGAGTGAGTAAAGGGACAATATTGTCTTGGAAAGGACAATACTGTTTACAGGTCTCTCCACCCCTCTCTTCATCCTCAGTCTCTGCCACTCTGCCTATGCCTCCGCTGGCACTGGGCACCATCCCCGAGGGAGAAGCCCAGGAGAGAACTGATAGCTGTCAGCACCACGCTCTTAATCTCCCTCTGCAAAGATCAGGCCCACCAGGCTAGTACAATCTTATCAGAAGCTGGCGACAGCCTGAGTCAAGAGAGGAAACGGAGGTGGCTTATCTCTCTTCCTAGCATCCAGCTGGAAGGTGAGCTGTTTGTTCTCAGGGGAAGGGCAGAGAGCCCTGTGTCACTGCGCTTGGTTGGTCAAGAACAAAAAAGAAGGTCAGTCTCCTTAGAAGACGGGGAGCCCCTGGGAATCAGGGGGCTTCCGGGCTGAGGGCAGAAGAGAATCTGTGAGCTTCAGAGCCATTGGCGCAACACAGGCCTGCGAAGTGGACAGAAAGGGCAGCAGCAGGACTTCACAGAGGACCGCAGGAAATACCTTAACAATAGAGTCAAACACAGTGTAGGTCTGTCCGCTGAAGGGGTCGAGCAGCTGCCACCACCCTCGTACTTGACCCTCTCACCAGACATCGTCCTTACTTTAGAAGAGAGTACAGATGTGGACGGCTAGACTGAGTGCCTGGGGATGGATGGGGGTGGGGCAGCCAGGCAGTCAGTCCCCAGAGAGGAAGTGTGTCCACTCTAAGACAGGGCACTGATTTCAGTGTTAGCAAAGAGAGATGAGAAAGGGAGCCAGTTTGGGGGAGGGTGTGTGTGTGAATGACTATAAAAGGACAGCAAGAGTGAGGGTGACAGGCACACCTGATCAGCTGTTCTTGTTATGAGTGGGCAAGTGGAAAGGGAGGGCAGAGAGCAGAGCGCCGTGATTCCTGGGCACTGCCACTGAGTCCAAGCACTTCCAGGGAGAGCATCTCCCATTTGTTCCCATGACAACTAGGCCCAGGCCTTCCTCTAGGCACTGGGACTAGAATGGAATAAGAAAGGTCAAAAACAGTGACCACGGCAGCAGTCACTATTGTTGTCCTCTCTCATCCAATCCAGACCCAGGGTAACCATGGCAACAGCTTGTGAGCGCCATCACTGAAGATGTCACTATCCTACCTGGTGGGTAGGACTCAGAGACAACCACACCACACCAAGAGACACCCCATAGAGGACAACTCCATAGAGCCACACAGCCTCTCTGGCCTAGCTCTCTGTCTCTAACTCCAGGCTTCCACGAGCTAAAGTCTTGTTCTAACATGTATGAAGCTTGGGCAGGTGAGCTAAGCTCTCTCAGCCAGTGCCCTCACATGTTCCACTAAGCATTCGATGATGACGATGATAGTGATAGCAATACCATTATTCAAAGAACAGGCTGAGTCACCTACAGTCAGGCATACCTGGCTGTGAGCCACATAACTGAGATGAGTGTCCACCCTCCCTGGGACCTGGAGTCATCTCTTATAGAAGGTGAATCTATAGGCAGTTTGATGTGTGTGTCCCAACCGTGTTTCCCTGAAAGCAGAGTTGGGTGTGGGATTTGAGCACAGATGGCATATTTCGAAGGAGATTCCCCAAAGCACCAAAGGCAATGGGGAAGGTGATGTGGGGGTGTGGGGTAGAGGAGGGAAATGGGGACAGGCTACATCATAGGCTCCTAGGACTTAAGGCCACTGAGAACCATGCAGAGCATGCCCCTGACATTTCCCACGGGGGGGGGTGTGGCGAGGAGGAAGCTGGGGAATTAACTAATACCTGACACCCGCACACACACTGTAGCTTGAATGTGAAATGGCGGCACAGGCTCATGAGTTTAAACATCTGGTCCCAAGTTAGTACAGCTGATTGCAGAGGCCTCAGAACCTCTGAGACATGGGGCTAGCTGAAGAAAGTATATCAGTAAGGTAGGCCTTGAAGGTGACACCCACCCCTGGCTCTCATTTAGTTCTCTCTGGCCTCCTGGACCACACTACATGAATAAGTGACCACCACATGCTCCCACCACCATGCCCTCTCTACCACAAATACCAGTTGTGTCAGACATTTTGTCATAGCAACACAAATGCTGACACACACCACTCTAGGGCAAGAGGCCTCTGGGAAAGTCAATGATGTTGAGGGGACAGGCAGCCACCATTACAGAAAAATTTAGAGACAGGCAAAATAAGATGGTCAGGATCAGCTGCCACAGGAGAAAAGACCCAGCCTGAATTGGCAGAGTAACTGCCCGGGGACCCATGTTCTCTGCTCTTTCCCATAAGCAATGTTTTGACCTCAATCTGACCATGCACTACTCTGAAGGCCATGGTTTAGAGCCTAGCATGTGGAGAGGGGCAGGTAGAATCTGCCTTTAGGGCTAGATGGTAAGTATTTGGGGCTTGTTGAACTTCTTTTGTGACTTCTCAACTCTCTGGCCTTGTACCATAAGGCAGCCACGACTGGATCAGTGAACCAGTGTAGCTGGGTTCTAACAAAACTTTATTTACAATATAGGAAGTGGCTGAGCTGGCCCAGTAGCCATATTTTTCTAGCATCTGGGAGTGGGTAGGTAAAACACAGAACACATCATCTATTCATTAAGAGCAAACTAGTAGCAATCGCTACTGACATAGTTGAGAAGAAACTCAAGCCCCAAGTTCTCCGTAGCTAAGCTCAGCTCAGTTTCAGCATCTTCCTGCCCCATGTTACCTGTCAATCAAACAAGGCATAAACCTGTGTCCTCACTGTGACTACTTCCTCCAGGGGTGATCTGCTGCAGCGTGTCACACCTGGAAGTTTAGAGACATGTAGACTCTTGGGCATCATCTCAGATTGACAGGGGCAGAATCTGCATTTGAACAAGATACCAGGTGCCACCTCTGCTCATTCCAGCTGAGGAGCCACACTGTCACCAGGCTTTCACCAGGCTGAGCTTCCCCATCAGGCAAAGCTTCCCAACCCTACCACGGAGCTGGTCTGCTCACCAGCAACAGCTCACCATCTAGTCCTCTGTCTGAGTACACAGCCCAGCTGAAAGCCCCCCAATCACTGCTCATATGGAGTCCCCTTGGTGACACCCACATACGTGTCCCCAGGGCCTCTGCTCACAAGATGCCCTACACCTTCTTATGAAAACTGTCCCTCTCCTCTGTTGCATCAGGTAGTTCATTCTCTCAAGGGCCTCCCAGCGAGCCAGTCCCTTCGTCCTCCTCTCTCAGCCCAACACCTTCCTTGTGAATGAGCTTCCCAGCTTGAGCATTCTACTAGGGAACAGCGTGGTGCTGTACCGCTAGGATAATAGCCTTATCCCCTGTGGCTGCTGAGACTTTGACTTATGGTTCTGTGAAATACATATGCAATGAGTAAAAATCACAAGACTTGGTAGAAAATAAAAAGAAGCTCAAACTATCTCCTGCATAAATTCTAGGCTAGGCACGGCGACCCATGCCTTTCGCCAGCCTCACTGTGAGCGCCTGCTGAACATGGCTGTCTAGCATGACACTCTTCCTCTTTAGCCTAAAATGTATTAGCCACAGATGGTGAGGGGACCTCCAGGACCCCTGAATTGGGAACTCCTGGGAAGGACAATCCAGGTCCTTGGCTTCTTTCCAAAGAGACATGGCCACCCAAGGTGTTCTCCACTAGAGGACGCCTGTCATCCCCGACACTCTCCAAACACAGCCACTCTTACCACAAAACCACACTTCTGCCACATCCTGCCAAAGCAAGCACGCTGGTGGTCATCTCTGATCCTATCCAAAGGACCCACTGGCCCTCAGCAGCCCAGAGCAGAAGGCTGTGAAATCCGTGCCTAAAGACTGCACACTGTCTAATGGAAGCCATCACAAGCGCTGGAGCCTCCCAGCTCAGCTCTGAAGGCTGAAGCCTCAGTGCGTTTCAAACAGCGCTTGCTCTCAGGCTCAGCTGAACGTCATTAATAACTACAGGGAGAGTGATTTAATTACAAGGGAATGTTTGTTGTGGGTCGACCTGACAGGCTAGAACCACTGGCCGGAGCTGGGCCATCAAACATCTGTTACTGTTGGAAATGGGACAGGGAGCCTCCAATGCCAGCGTGGAGGTTTAGAATTCTCCACAGAGAGAATCCATCCACTCCTCTACCAGCGCTCTAGCCTGTTCGTTATGTTAAATAGGCCTTAAACACACCAGAAAACCGAGACAGCAGAGGGCGGTGCCTGGCCTTCCATAGAAGTCAGCTCTGGCTGCGAATCCCACATATCACCCCCAGTCCCCCTTGAATACTATCAACTCTGATCCACACATTGCTCTGAGCCCTCTGAGAGAAACCACATTTGGACCCAGCCACCCATGGGTAAAGTCACTCAGTTGCCTCTTACCTTTGGAACAGCTTTTCTTAAGAGATCCTGTTCCCAGCAAAGGCCTTGGGCAAACCAAAGATGGCAAAGAGGTCTCTTTTTCCCAATGTCCAATGTTTGACTCAAGTAAGCTAAAAACCCTCACAGTGCCTGGGACACACTGGGAATGTAGGTTCTAGCAATCAGCCCTCAGGTTCAGAAAGCAGAGCATCCATAGGGGATTTGTGATTTAAAAACAGTCATTCCGACAAGTTTTCTTCCCGAGCTCTGTAGAGCCAGAAGACTGCACGGGGCTTCAGGTGGTCTGCTGGGTACCACTTGCTCTGTGCATGCTGGGGATGGAGGTCTAATGAAGGGAATATCTCTCCCCTCCCATGCCCCCAGCAGAGACCCACGTCCCCAGCAGCGACCTGCCTAGGCCAGGAAGGGCATGGGCTTATTGCCATGGGTGGAGGGAGGCTAGGTGAGGGCTAGGAGTGGGGTGGCATTAAGAACTTTTGTTTCAAGGCTGGTGGTGGTTCTGCACACCTTTAATCCCATCACTCAGGAGGCAAAGGCAGGACGATCTCTGTGAGTCTGAGGCCAGCCTGGTCTACAAGAGCTAATTCCAGGACAGGCTCCAAAGCTACAGAGAAATCCTGTCCTGAATAACAATAATAATAATAATGATAATAATAATAATAATAGAATGAAAGAAGAACTTTGTTTCATTTGGACTTCATGAACCACTTCACACTGCTGTCACCTACTGTGGTAAAGGAAACAAATCCGCTGCCACTCCTTGCATCTGCTCCTTAATCCTCCCTAAGGCTCCTTGTAGCTTTGTACTCCACACCCAGCCTGTCTGGGAGCAGCCCAGGCAGCTTTTAATGCCAGCGCTCAGGTTTCCCTTCACATCAAGAGGTCAGAGTCTCCGGAAACATGGAACTTGGAAATTGACTTTGTGACCACTCCTTGGGTAACAACGACTGTAGTCATGGTCAGAAACTATGGCCACACTTCCACCTAGCTGATCAGTAGGAACCCCTGGGGGACTCTGATGCTCTGGAGATGCCAGAGAATCTCAATGAATGTCTCTGCTGGGGCTGGCGTACCTTCAGAGTCTGCTCAGCCAAGAACTACCGCATAAGCACTCAGACAAACTCCTGGAATCATTATCCACAAGGGCATTTGAAGACGCTCTTGGAGACCTAGGACTCAAAGCTCAGCTCCAGACTCTGCGATGCCCAGGACAGGGACACTGGACACTCAGTTCATCTCTGTGCATGTACATTGATAGATGAGTCGGCCAGGAGCAAACCCCACAGGCCTGAAATGTGCAAACTCCAGGTACTGCTCAATTTGTGGCCCCTGGGTCAGCAGCAGCAGGGCACTTCGTCAGAAATGCAAGTGCTCAGATGGCAGCTAGGATCCAGGGGACCAGAGGGCACCTCTGAGGTGACCCAGATGACGGAGTGTAAGAAGCACACACACAAGTTCACGTCTGAGGATTCCATTGGTGTACACAGGAGTCTCCCACCAGCTCTGCTAAATGCAAGACACATGCTCTTCCCTGCAGGTAACCTCTTGGGGAGAAGGGACCCAGAAACCCAGGGGTCTCAGGGACCCCAGATTAAAACATTTCTAGAATACCCTGGAGAAGCCAATTGCCTCTCGCACATGGACTCCAGGATCTCTCTTTCTCTCTCTCTCCAAATTTCCCCAAAGCTTGGAATCCCACTCAGAAGATGCTAAAGCATAAATATGGGCTGCACCAGTCCACAGGTGCAGAGCAAAATCCCCTGCACTAGGGCTTTGCTGCAGCCTTGGGGACCTGTTTGTATATGCCCCCTCCCCGAAGCTTCTAGAAGGACGAAACTGGCCAATAACTCCCAGGCCTTGCTGGGTGGGACTCATTGGTTCATAATAAAGCTCCTGGCTGTGTATTTCCTGCTGGACCAGCCTGTGGTTGGACTGTTCACTTCCATCTTCCTCCATCAAGCCTTTAATGCGGCAGAGGGGGCTGCATGCCATGTGCTCCACTCCGACTTCGAAGTGCTTTTTCATGGCCAGTGCCTGGCAGCTCCCACGCTTCCCAAGGAGCACATGCTGGCAGGGGCTGGCTCCTATCCAGCCTCGCGGAGAACAGCAGGCACAGGCTGGCAGCTGATGGAGCAGCAAGGCCTCTGTGTCTCCGGCTCAGACTTTCTGAGCGTTCAGCCCTCCAGCTCGGTGGCTGCTATCTCTGAGGGGGCTTGCTTTTAATTTGTTTCTGCGGCAGCCATGCTAACAAATGGGATCCAGCTGAAGGGCTGTCTCAGGAACAATGGCTGCTCAGTTCAGCAGCCAATTTGTCCCGGGAACCTTTTGTTATGAATCCTCAGAGCCCATTAACCCCTGAACCTGGGAGATGCTATCTCCCCAGGGATGAATTACCTTTATTTCCAGACACGTGTTTGCTCATTTAGTGCCCACTTCATAAAAGCAACCCAGTTTGGGGCCATTTTCCAGCAATCGAGGGGAAGAGCTACCCCACTGCCCATAGGGCTTATAACACAGATAGAGCAGCTCGCCACATCCTCCAGCGACAGTTGGCCTTTGCTGTATTGTTACTATGAGCCAGGGACTGTGAAAAAAAAACATCAGGTAATCCTCACCAGTATCCTGGGTCCTGCATGGGAGTCTCCTGTTTGCACAGGGCACAGGGTTGTATGTCTAAAGCACAGACAGGTTGCCCAAGAGCCCTCAGCACTTAAGTGATAGAACAGTGGTTTGAAGTCCAGTCCCTCATCAACAAGCTGTGGCCTGCCCTCGGACCTCTTCTCATTTGGAATGTGTCCTGGGTTAGACATTTGAGGCACAAAAAGGAAGGGGGTGGTCAGCCTCTAAGGGCCTCAGGAAGGCAACACACTTTGAGAAAGGTTGCCTGTTGACGGCAGTGCCATGTGGTTATTAGGGCTTTATATTTAGTTGTGCGTACTGTTCCAAACATGTGGGTAGAGGGACGGAGAATGCTCCTGAACCCTGCACAGCTCTGTCACTACATAGCACATTGGACCTAGGGCTCCATTTGCTTTGAGTGGATGTTGTTCTGGAAATCTCTAGAATCTCTGGGGTGGCCTATTTCTGATTGCTGAGTGTTGGGTTAGCCAGCATATAACAAAGTCAAGTGACATTAATTAAAATGCAGGTGATTCTCTTATTCAAGGATTTAAAGCATGTGTGTATGTGTGGTATGTGTACACAGCTTCAATGTGTGTGAGTGTATGTGTGTATGCATATGTGCATGTGTGCAGATGTATACATCCATTGAAGGCTGGAAGTTGATGCCAACTGTTTTTCTTGACTACTCTCTACCTTATATTGAGACAGGGTCTCTCACTGAACCTGAAGCCTGCATATTTGGCCAGTCTTGCTGGACAGCTTATTCTTATCATGTTGATCCCCACTTCCTAGGGCTGGAATTATAGGCAGCCTCTACACCTGCCAGACCTCTGCATGACTGCCAGAGAGCTAAGCCTTGATGTTCAGGCTTCCCTAGCCAGCCCTCCAGCCTGTAAGGGTTTTTCCTTTAACTCAGTATGTTCACCTTTCGCATGCTAGAATTATCAAGGGGACTTAAGAAAAAAACCATGATGCTTAAGCTGCTCCCCACGGATCAGTGAGTATTTCCACTGCTTATTCCAGTGCTCAGCATGGTTGAGAAGCAAAGCATTATCATAAAGCAAATCCTGGCAACTCCCTAATGATACGAGGGGTTGTAAAACCAGCTGGGTTCCCTCCGTCTTCCCATGCTTCCATTTCAAGCAACTGGCGCTTGTTCTCAAAGTGACTATTCGGTCCAACGTAGCTGCTGAAGCTCAAGCCACTACATGCGGATTCCAGGTGAGAAGAAGGCAGACGGAAGGACAAAATGAGATAATTCTATCTGCTGAGACTGAACTGTCTCCCGCTACATTCATATGCTCAAGCACAACTGTGATTGGAGGAAGTGGTTAAGATTAAATAAAGTCTTAGCAGTAGAGTCCTAACTTTATGGGATTGGGTGTGGGAAGTCCTTCTATATATGTGCTGCTTTTATTGGTTGGTGAATAAAGCTGTTTCAGTCAATGACTTAGCAGAGCAAAGCCAGGTGGGAAATCTGAACAGAGATAAAAAGAGAGGGTAGGCGGAGTCAAAGAGATGCCATGTACCTGCCAAAGGAGAAAGACACCAGAACCTTACCATAGATCACAATCTAATGGTGATACATAGATTAATATAAACAAGCTAATTTAAGATGCAAGAGCTAGCTAGGAATATACCTAAGCCATTGGTCAAATAGTATTGTAATTCATATAGTTTTGTGTGATTATTCAGGTCTGGGCAGCTAGAAAATTAAAGTACAGTCTTTGCTTACAGGGATTGCTGCCTTTTCTGACATGGAAAAAAATCTTTTTCTTATATGAGGATGTAGCTGAACACAATCCAGAGCTGTCAGTGTGACGGCCAAAGTGTCCTCCGAGCACTGAGACTGTTGATATTTGGCTCAAACCCAAGATAGAGCCACCAAGACTGGATCTACTCACATCCCGTTTGGGAGGCTCTAGCTGGGTATCTTATTGGCCAACCTCACAATGACAGAAGAGGCTGGCAAGGGGTATTGCCTTAATTAGGGTTTTATTGCTGTGAAGAGACACCATAACCATGGCAACTCTTATAAAGGAAAACATTTAATTGGGGCTGACTTCCAGTTTCAGAGGTTTAGTCCATTATCATCATGGTGGGAAAAATGGCAGCATGCAGGCAGACAGGGTGCTGGAGGGGTAGCTGAGAGTTCTATATGTTGATCCACAGGCAACAGAAAGAGACTGTGACACACTGGCAATACTCAAGATTCTGAGACCTCAAAGCCTGCCTGCAGTTACCAACTTCCTCCAACAAGGCCACACCTCCAATAGTGTCACTCCCTATGACCAAGCATTCAAACATGAGTCTATGAGGGCCATTCCTATTCTACCACAGACATCATTTTCCAGGTTCATGGCCCCATCCAGTATAGTCAGGGTTCTGGGACAAAGCGGACAAAAGGGAAGCCTACTCGTTGTCAATTACCAGCATCTTGCCCAAAGACCTGGTGACTAGAGGGGGAGGACAGAAGTGTGAGAGAGGTGAGGTTTAGGGGATCACCATAGGGTAGGGAGTGAGCTTGGGAACCTTGCCTAAGTCAGGGAAAGCAGGGACAAGGAATACAGGTGTCTCCTTCCCTTCCCTCCCTCCCTCCCTGCCCTCCACCGGATCGATCATAGCTGTTGGAGGGTGGTTTTGTGCAGAGAGCAGCATTGAGAACAGTTGCCTGTCCCTAGCCTGGCCTTGAGGTTACTGGCACACAGCATTAACATGGGGGAAGCCGTTTGGAAGGCCTGTCCAGGCACTGGAAGGAGGGCTTGGTCCAAGCTGGACAATCAGAGGTGGCCAACAGGACCTGCCTGGAACACAGAGTACAAGTCCCTGCGACACTCAACAAACATGTGAGGGTTGCTGACTACTACGTGTAACATGGATTTTAATTGATTTTAATAATTTAAAGAAACAGAGTCAGATAGTAGGGGATGAAAGCTGAAAGATCAGAAAAGCAGAACAGCCAGTCACTAGTTCTTACCTCTCTGAAGTCCTCAGACCAAAAGGGGTATCCTGTTTCTACAAGTCCTCAGACTGAATACTGCCTTTACAAAACCTCAGACTGAATCCTGAGCTCCTTTCTCCTTCTGCCTTATATTCCTCTCTCCACCCATCCACGTTGCTTCCTGTCTCTACCTCCCTAGTGCTGGGATTAAAGGTGTGAGCCACTACCCCATGGCTCTGTTTCTTTTTTAGACTGATTCAATATTGTGTTGCCCAGGGTGGCCTAGAACTCACAGAGATCTGTCCGCCTCCTTCTCCCCAGTGCTGGGATTAAAAGTGTGTGTCACCACCGCCTGGCCTCTATGGCTAAATAATATGGCTAACTCCGCATTCTGGTCTTCAGGCAAGCGTTATTTGCTAAAGCAAAAACAAAATATCACCACAACCACATGCTTTTCTCAGCACACAGCCAGGGTCTCGATCTCATGGGCCTTACCATTCAGATGTGAAGACAGATAAGCTTGTCAGTAAGGTGATATTCCAAGTGAGGTGATGGAGAAGGCAGGAGGGAACTGTAGCTAGAAACTTAAGCAGATCCCATTGGGCAACCAAAAGATTAATAATAGGATGAACCTGGGAAGCCCCTGAGAAAGAATTTTCCATGAATGTATGAAGAGGAACAGGTATGTAGGAGGAGCAGAAAGGAAACCAGTGACCACTACACTGTGGTGATGTGACAGAGATAAGGACTCAGAGGAGGGACAGCTAGAGTTGAAGGGTACAGAGATGATGGGGGAAAGACCTTGGTTTCCTCTGAAGGGCAATGGGGATGGATCAAGACATTCCTCAGATGTGTTTTCAAAACCTCAGTGTGTCCACCATGCGATTGGTGCTTGGTAGAATGGTAAGATGAGAAGCAAGGGACCAGTGGGACGTTCTTCTTTGACCCACATGAGATACATTATGGGGTCAGAGTTGGAAAGGCAGGATTTGGCATGTTATGGCTTTGGGGCTACTTTCTTTGTAAAAACAATTCTATCGGAACCCCGGACAGGCCCATGTTCATGTGTCGTCCCTTACTTCATTAGCACCAAAGTCAGTTAAGCTGAAGCATTTTATCAGAGATGTGTAGCCTGAAAAACATTTCCTATCTGGCCCTTTAAAAAAGACACTGACATGCTAGGCATGTGCCACCAAGCCTACAATGCCAGCACTCAGAAGGTAAAGGCAGGAGGGACAGAAGATCAAGGCCATCTTTGTCTACACAGTGAAGTCAGCCTGGGCTACATGACATCATGACATCATTACCCAGAAGAAGTATGGATGAAGGTGAGAGGATGAAGATGGAGACTTGTTTCCCGGCCTCCCAAACCCAAATAATCACACAAAAACTATATTAATTACAGCACTGTTTGGCCAATGGCTTAGGCATATTCCGAACTAGCTCTTACATCTTAAATTAACCAATTTCTATTCATCTGTACATCACCATGAGGCTGTGGTTTACTGGCAAAGTTATGGCATCTTTCTCCTTTGGCAGCTACATGACGTCTGCCTGACTCTGCCTTCTTTTTCTGACTATATCTCTGCTCGAATTTCACACCTGGCTTTAGTCTACTAAGCCATTGGCTGAAACACCTTTATTCATCAATGAATAAAGGAAACACATATACAGAAGTATATCCCATATCAAGGGGAAGACACTGGGTTCAGGTCAGAGCCCGGGCCATAGGTTCCACTGGTGAAGGGAAGGGGAGCAGTAGCCACTGTGCTCTGTACTTCAGAACCTGAGAAGAGGGCAGAGCCATTGTTGAGATGAAAGGGTCATATGCGGATGGGAAAGCCCTGGCCACAGTCGGACAGTTGGATTCCACCTCCTGGCCACAGACAGCTAGTCAGCCCCTGTGATGCTTGGGAGGCAGCCAGACTTTCCCATGAGCACTCAGCACCTAGAAAGGTCAGAGACATGAGGGGGCTGGTACAGGGGGATGAGTCTCTCCAACAGCAGCAGCGGCGGCTGTGTTTTACTTCATATGCAACTGCTGATCTGCCCACCTTACACATCATCACCCAATGACATCAACCTGGTTAACATGTCCCCATTAATCTACGGGGACATAAGCTAAAAAGTTTAAGTGCAATATGCCTGTGCGTGTGCATGATAGCATGTATGTATGCATCTAAAGATGTCAGGTACTTTGTTCAGTCCCTCTTCACCTTGATGCTTGAGACAGGACCTTGCCCATCAGGCTTGGCTGTCCAGTCACCAAGGCTTTGCTTCCTCAGCCCTGGGATTATGAGCATGTCCCCACACCTGGCTTTTTCACATAGGTTCTGGAGGATGAAGCTTAGGTCTTCATATTGACTCGGCAAAGTGTTTTGTCCCTGAACCATGAATCCCCAGGGCCTACACCAGGGTGGGAAGCGGTATGGAGGGAGAGAAACCATTTCTGGGGAGCAGGGACCGGCACACCTGTCACCAGCCTTAAACACAGATCTCACAACCCTAGGCAGTGTGGCTGCTTTGAGGATCAAAGCTGGCTTAGCTGAATGTGTTGATTGCTGAGCCCTTTTCAGCACTAAGTATCTGCTACACACTGGCATTAGCCAGCACTCTTACCCTGGGCCACTCTCCCCTAAGCAGCCGCCTCAGGGCTGCTTCCTGCCTCTCCTGCTGCCTTTCCATGAGACTGGATTTATTTTCACAACAGTTTATAGTTCCATTAAATATTAAAGGCACCTTGCAGGTGGTGTTTACTGTTTGAAGATTTAACAAATGTATGCTATGCTGGATAAAACAGCAGAACCGATTTGGAAAGTTGATCACTGGGGCTGGGCACAAGCGAGGTGACAGCTATTTCCATATTTTAATGAGACAGTGGCTTCAGAGTAGCCCTTTGCTGTGATTGGACAGGAGGATCACACAGGAGTCAGAGAGCTGGAGCCAGGGGATGGAGCCTTACTGTGCATAGGGCTGCCTATGCAGACCAGGGTTCACAGCCCAGCCCAGCCCAGTCTGCCTCTTGGCCTAATTCATGATAATTACATGATGTTGTTTGCACTGCGGGTTCTTCACTGTGGGTCCAGTGCTGCAATGAGTCTTTCTATTACTTACAGTATATTCTCCTTCGTTCCCATTACGAGTGTTCACCGAGTTTTCTACCAATGAACAAAGGGAGACACAGTTCTGCCCTTGGGAGCTTCTGCAGCATAGGCTGAAGGCAAATCAGAAGTCAGCTCAAAATAAAAATGTCTGGTGAGGGAAAGCCTCTCTAAGGGTTTGCCTTAAAGACAATGGGGATCAGGCTTGGGGACAGCCAAGGGACAGTCTCTGCAGGCAGACAGAACAGCGCATGCAAAGGCCCTAGGGCAGAAGTGTTTGGTGCAGTCTGGACACCCCCTCCCAGGGCTGCTTGCATTATCCTCAGAGCTTAGCAGCAATGGCTGGTGGGCAGCAGGCAGGGGCAAGCCGGGCTCTCTAGTGCTACAGTCCCTGTGCATGCCCCAGGGGCCCAGACCCATGGCCCTGGGCCATGGCCAGCGATACAGTTCTTATCCTGGGGTCTGAGACCCTCAGGCCTGGTAACCCTCTCTACTCTTCTGGCAACCAAGGCTGCTAATTGATACTTGGTAACTGCCTCTTGTAGGGTCTATGTTTAGAAGCAAGGGCACCCAACAAGCCACTCGGAACTGGGCAAATGAGACTGTTGAGGGACTTGGGCTCAGAGCTGAGGACTGAAAATCAGACACAAGTTGCTGGACCCTATTTAGCTGTTAAAGTGCACCAATTCTGACCCAACCTTGTCAATTAACAAAATGTAATGTCTCTCTGCTACCTATGACATCTTCTGTCTGTTACTGGTACAGCCTGCACCAATGAAAGCAGGCAAGAAAAGGCCACAGGGGGGAAAATATTTATTGGGCCTCATTTATGGGCAACACTGGGGAAGCAGCAGGGAGAAGTCTCTCAGGGGCTCACTCCCTCACCCTGAATAGCCTGCTTAAGCAATAGGTCAAGAAGTGGTATTTCTTCAAGCACAGACATTTGCTGGAGCCAATGATAGCCTCGTCTGTTAGCGTCCAGTACAGTCACTGAGGCTTATGTTTTGAAAACAATCATGGCTTTGCACCTTAGCACCAATCAGAACAATCTCCTGCTCCCCTTTGGTCAAGGTGGGAATGGTCACAGGGTCATCCAGAGTCTGCCAAAGCTTGTGCTTACAAAAAGTCTGACACAAACTGCTAGGCCTCCTGAAGCTGTATTAGCTGCTCTCTGTGCGCGGGTGTCTTCAGACATCCATAGAAAAATGAAGATGGCTCCCGAAGGCAGCTGGGTAGGCCAGCTGCTTGTTAGACTGATGGTCCTTCTTCTTCACGATAGCTCACACACTGGAGAGTCCAGTAGCTGCTAATGAGGGAGTCAATTGCCCCATCTCCAGTGTCTTTGCTTGCTTACAGGAAAAAGACCACCAGGAGTGCTTACAATAAAAACTTACCATTAACGCCAAGAGTGATTTTTAGCAGATGTTAGCACTGTTTAACCCTGCCCCGAACCTAGAGAAAAGTGCTTTCCCTTCGCCTCTGCCTCCACATTGCTACATGTGTTGATACACTGAATTGCAGAGTAACCCTTCCAGACAGGTATCACTGGCTGTCCATCTCTGCTTCTATAGATGGAGAAACTGAGGCACAGAAACACCACTGCTAGCATGTATAGATTTGAACCCAGCTACCCCCAGGCCTGTCATTCCGATTCCCCCAAGGAAGTATGATGTTGTGCCTCTGGTGGGATTCGAGCCAGAAACAGAGTCGCAGTTAGTCCTGAAGTCAGCCCTTTCCCCACGCCCCAAAACATGGAGTTCACTCCACCATTTGCTCCTTCTCCCTTTCTGCTGGTCCTCTGCTGATTAGTTCAAGCAAATATCCCACAGAGCACACACCTTCCCTGGGCTGCTCCTCTGACGGATGGGGTTGTCACGGGCTCCCGGAAGAAGCTTGTCCCTACTGCTTCTCTGTAGATAATGAGCTCGACCTGGGAGCATTTCTCAGGTTTCCCTGCTGTGATTCTCTGCTGCACATCCTAGGACTGGTACAGACGGAGGAGTTAGGAAGGCCAGCAGTTCAGAAAGGGCTATCCAGCCCCTCACAGCCAGGCTTCTAGGGAGACAGCAGGTCAGCTCCATACCACCAATCCGGAAACAGAAAAACTCAGACACCGTTGATGGCCAGCAGTGGTATGAGAGCTTGACCCTCAGAATCTCTAAGCCCTGAGCCCTACCTACCTTTATACACTCTCTAAGTCCACTAGGATTGTCTCAATGAAGGGGTCACGGGATTCAGAGTCAGGATTACCTAGCCAGCGCCAAAGAGTCCAGGATACAGGTCAACTACAGCTAGAGAAAAAGTAGATTATAAAAAGCAAAGACGAAGAGCCCATCTTTTTTCTCTGAAGGTAGGAAGACAGGCCCCAAGATGGACTGGACATACTTCTCCACTATCTATTGGCTAGATGGCTCCTTTCATGAACTGTCATTGTATATTGTAGGATATACTTAGTTGCATCCTCAGCTTCAAACCACCAGACACAAGTAATGGACACTCCCTGCCTCAGTCTGTGACAAGATAGTCTTCAAACATGATCAAATGTCCACTGGGGCTGTAGGTAGGGTTGGAGCCCCTGGGTTTGTTTCATCAGATCACTCACTGACAGCTCCTCATGCTTCCAGTGGTTTCTCTAGAGGGAACCTAACTCCTTTGCCTGCTCTATACAGAAGATTCTATAGAATCGTCAGCAACAGGCCCAAGGACCTCAGATTTATCCAGCATCTCCAGCCTCGCCACCTAAGATAAAAAACAAAAAGCAACAACTTTCTGAAGTCAGGTGGACAGGGAGGTGGTGGTGGATCTAGAAGAACTGTAGATCTAGAAGGAGTGTGGCAGGGGTGATAAAGATAACCAAAATGTATTGTATAAAATCTGTAAAGAATTACTGAAATGTTATTTCAAAATGTCAGTCACAGATAACAAATATCCAATATTTTCTGGGTGCAACCTCACATTGAAGGTGATCATCCCCATCTCACAGCTTAGGAATAACGGTTTGGGAGCTTTAAGAAAACAAAACAATACAATACAATGACATAAGGTTAAGCTGTGGCAGATCCAGGGTTGGAATCCTGACATTCTGCCCTTGTCTTCAGAACCTTGGCTGGCTGTTTGCCCCAGAGCCTATCAGAGCCATCCTGAGGACTCTGCCTCTCAAAACCTTCTCTTTATTGGAACCCCACCCGCTTCTCGTACAGGGTACTTCTGCCCCCTCCCTTCCAGAAAGCAAGGACAGTGTTTCTTTCCCAACTCACAGCATCCCATATCCCAGTATCTGGCAGAGATCCAGGCTCAGTCAGGCTTTGCAACGCACCCTGAATTCACACCCAGGCCCTGTTCTCCTAGCAGGGCTGACTTAGTCAGGAATCACTTGTGTGGTGAGAACCAAACTCCTGGTACTGAAGAATGTGTGGGAAGAGAGAAGTCAATGGTTGGTGAGAATCCACACAGGCTAGCTCACTCCACACTGAGGTCCTTCACTAAGGGTGGGTGTTGGGAGCCAGGAGTTGGCAGGAAACAGTGGGCTCCGTCACCTCTGTCTCTTTGGGTCTCGGGACCACGGTCATGTCTCTGCTACAAACTCTCTTTGGTCCCCCAGAATAGATCTCCGGGACTCTCTATAGGAAATGTGGCCCACAGAGTCACCCCACCATCCCAGCAAATGTATACCGCCTGTTCCACTACATCTGCTCTATAGCTGACTTACTGTGATGTACTATTTTGCTTGAATACAGAAAGAAAAATCTAGTTTCTACAACTGGTAATGGGAAGAGAACTTTAACAAACTCTTTAGAAAATTATAGATAGTTTTGACATTCTACTAAAACTCAGTATGTGTTTGGGATTTTTGTTTGGTTAGGATTTTTGCTTGTTTGGTGTTTTATATTATCAAACAGGGTCTCATGTAGCCCAGGCTGGCCTGTAGCACTCTGTATAGATGAGAATAGATCTCATGTAGTCCAGGCTGGCCTGTAGCACTCTGTGTAGATGAGGATAATCTTAAACTCTATTCTCCTGCCTCGACCACCTCCACCAAGTGCTGGGATTATGGGTATATACATCATGTCTAGGTTATATGGTGCTGGGGAAGAAACCAGTTAGGCAAAACCTCTGCTGATTGAGCCATATCCCTAGCCCCCAAGTGTTGGGTTTTAAAAAAGCAAGTTGTGTTTT
>JAQHUG010000079.1:5113114-5124037 GCA_028555095.1 Dicrostonyx torquatus
TCAGTTCGTTCCCACTGCACATCAAAGTTGTGTCAAGTCCACGAATTCATCTCCGTTCTACAGATGGAGACACTTGCCCACAGTGAGGTTTAGCCACTCGCCCAAGAACCCACAGCTAATTAGGTGATAGAAACAATTTTAAACTCAGACCTCTGATTCTAGCAGACTTTACAGTCGCTGAAAGTATGAAGTGCCCAGATCTGTAAACAAATGGAGTATTTATAACGACTGGAGATCGGACTGAGGCTTTGGGTAGGAGTAACTATGCCATGAGCTTGGTGAGCTGGTGTGCACACCCATGAATCATCACTCACTTTGAGTTTCCTGCAATCTTGGTATACCTGTTATGGTTTAATTCCAAGATCTGGATCTTTGCCAACATACATTGGTAATACTTGGTGGATGGCAAATGTTGAGGGCTGCCTTTACGGGTCCCAGGTCTTATTCTAGCATATTTCCTTCTCCATGATCCTCTGTTTTTCTTTAGTCCACGTGCCCCATTTGTTCACAGATCTGCTTATAGCCTAGAGAGCTGGGACCCCTCCCACAGACTGGCTCCTGATGCTGGGAAAGGAGGAACTGTATCCTGCTCTACCTAGCCCCTAGGGTGCCTGCACCACATGTCTACATCCTAATGTGCTCTGGCACCCAACACCCTGAACCTGGGTTTCATCAGCCACTGCCCTTACACAGCTGGAACCTGCTCTGCCTGCATCTGTCTGGAAACTTCTATCTCTCCAAACGAAGATGGCCCTGAACACAGAAGTGTTGTCAAAAGTAATTGGGAACACTCCATCATGTCACACACCCCCCAATCAGGCCACTCGAGGGACACTTGTTCTCTCTAGAATGACCCTGTGTCATAGGTACCCTCCATACATGCTTCCTTGCTCTGTTTTCATGTGTGTTGTCCCTCCCCACATCCCTGCCACTGGTTCCTGGAAGAACTTCTTAAGATATTCTCTAAACCTTGGCCCTCAGGCTTGCTTCTAGGAGCAAACACTGAAGAAAGCCTGGCCCTGGGCCTTAAGCACCACCACTTTCCTGTGCCTCCAAGTCACAGCCTATGCCCTGAATGATTAAACACCAGGGTCTTAGCATCCTAGAACTGTGAAGCTGGAGTGAAGGCAGGAACAGGTAAGGAAAAAGCACATCAGGGGCTAGAGAGATGGCTCAGTGGTTAAGGAAAAAGCCATGTCAGGGTCTGGAGAGATGGCTCAGTGGTTAAGGAAAAAGCCATATCAGGGGCTGGAGAGATGACTCAGTGGTTAAGGAAAAAGCCATATCAGGGGCTGGAGAGATGGCTCAGTGGTTAAGGAAAAAGCCATATCAGGGGCTGGAGAGATGGCTCAGTGGTTAAGGAAAAAGCCATGTCAGGGTCTGGAGAGATGGCTCAGTGGTTAAGGAAAAAGCCATATCAGGGGCTGGAGAGATGGCTCAGTGGTTAAGGAAAAAGCCATATCAGGGGCTGGAGAGATGGCTCAGTGGTTAAGGAAAAAGCCATATCAGGGGCTGGAGAGATGGCTCAGCAGTAAAGGAAAAAGCCATGTCAGGGTCTGGAGAGATGGCTCAGTGGTTAAGGAAAAAGCCATATCAGGGGCTGGAGAGATGACTCAGTGGTTAAGGAAAAAGCCATATCAGGGGCTGGAGAGATGGCTCAGCAGTAAAGGAAAAAGCCATGTCAGGGTCTGGAGAGATGGCTCAGTGGTTAAGGAAAAAGCCATATCAGGGGCTGGAGAGATGGCTCAACAGTAAAGGAAAAAGCCATATCAATTGTAGTTTCTAGAGAGCTTGGTGATGAAACACCCTGGGAGGATGGTATCACCAGGATACTGGGAGGGGGTAAATTGGATTGTGAATGGCAACTGGCCAATACCCAGGAATTTTGCAAAGTGGTTGTTAAACCTTGGGAACTTGAATTTGGCCATAGTGAGAAGGTTTACACCATTGCAATGGCTGTGAGCTAGCACAGGACTATTTTCATCCCAGCCCTACGGAGTCAGTGTACCATCATATCGCTGCCCATAACTCTCCAGGTTACAAAGAACCTGGATAACACACGAGGTACTTTAAAATGTGGGTTCTGATGTCAGGGAGATTTGGGTACCATGGTATGGTTGCTAGTTGTACCTGTGACCTTCGCTGCGGTAAGGCCTCTAAACTAGTGCCTGATATTCAGAAGCAAATCAAAGCATTTCATCTAGGAAGTTTAACAAGACAGGAGGCAGTCTGAAGAGACAGCTCAATCACTGAAGTGCTTGCCTTACAAGCACTAGGACATGAGTTCAATCCTCAGAACCTACATTATAAAAAGCCCATCACGGGGATGCACTCCTGCATCCCAGAGCTGGAGAAGTAGAGACAGGCAGATCCCATGGCTTGCTAGTGAGCCAGCCTAGCTGAATCAGTGGGTTCCAGGTTCATTGAGAGAGCCTTATCAATAAACAAGGTGGTAAATGGTTGGTACACAGAGTGGGGGAGCACAGAAAAGCCCAGATAGCTCTGGTGTCCAGATGTCAGGCAACCCTTTCCCCAAAGCAGTGGCTCTGTACTACCCAGGAAAGATGATCTGATGCTCTCAGCTCAGGCTTGCCATGAAGGAGCCAAGCCTGCGTTCTGTTGACACCTCAAAGGGAGAAAGCACTAGAATGTGTTCCCAATGTCCTTTGGGAGTCAGTTTGTTAGAAGGCACCTATGTGTGCACAACTGAAACCATGAAGCCCTGAGCTCAGGACCCATACTTCTGAGGCGGTACAGTAATACAAATCCTCCCAGGAAACCCGTCATGCGCATTGTTAGGAGGTCATGGCCAGCTCTGTCAATCACAAGCCTGATCTCTGGACCAGCTTTCTACAGCTGATGGCTTCCCAGCTCTGATCGCCTCTAGCTCAGGCACAGGATACTATGTCTAGAGTCGCCTTCCTCAGCCACGACTGCCAGAAGTGGGTGGCTCAGTTCCCAGCTTCCTTCCTCTTGGGGAAGGCTGCTCTGGGGTGTCCCCACAGTATTTTCAGGAAGCTACCACCAAGATAGAGCCCAGCTACAAAACAGGAGCACTCACTCCTGCCACTTTCGCTCCACTCCAGTTTCCCTCCACTCCCCACCCAACGCTCACTTGGAAACATCTGCATTGGTCCCTTTCCAGTCGCTGTAACAGAAGGCCTGAGGCTGACACTTACTTGACTTATAATTCTGGTGACTGAATAGCGGCTATAATATGGTGCTGGCCTCCTAGCCAAAGTCCCTTTGACTGCTCCAAACACAGCAGAGAAGGAGTAAGGGAGCTACTGCATGTGGAACTAGGTATGCAGGTAGAGTGGCTTTGCTATATGGCCACCTGTTGTGTGAGAACTCATTTACTCCATGAGACCAACATCCACCCCTGCCAAAGATGGTGCCTGATGACCTCATCACAAGTCTCCACCTGAGGGTCTCGGCACCCCAGCACATGACCCTCTAGGGGAGCTACTCAACCCAAAGTAGACTACAGCAGCCTCCCACAGTAAGCCTTCCGTCCACGAACAATGAATGGCAATTGTCCAACGTTTGCTATGTACCGTCCTCTGGGAAGTAGGCTTGTACAGGGCCTGGGCATAACCAGTACAGAGAAGGCAGGTGAGCTGAGCTGAGAGTGGCAAATCGGGCTGGGATTTGGGGTGAGGAGCCATCCATCTTCAGCCCCCTCCGCCATCCTCCGTGGGTTCAGAATGCAGTTCATACATCACACTTGTAAATGTTTACTGCAGGTGTTTCACCAGGACCCAGAGTTATGGGCTTGCTGGAGAAGCCCTCGGGAGAAAAGAAAAGACATTTGCTGTGGAGTTTCCAGGCCGGATTTCCCATTAGTAATCGTGAAAGACAGCTTTTATTAAGCGCTCACTCTTTGGTACTGTGACGCCAGGAGATGGCCTCATTCGGCTTCCACAGCAAGAGTGTGTGGCAGGCACTGTTCCATTTCATCCCATGGCTGAAGAAACTGGGCCTCCAAGAGGTTAGGTCACTCATCTTAAAGCCACCAGCTCAGTTAAGAGCTACAGCAAGCCATTTCCCCATCACCATTGTGCCAAGCCCCCACACTGTAAAGGCCAACGGACCAAAGCCTCTTACCTCACATGCCCACAAACCACAGAATCCATGCCTAGGGCATTCCTCAGCTCGTTCTGTTTCTGGAGAAATATGGATGTCCCTCAGGAGTGTTTAAGAACTCCCCTCCCATTTTCTACCCTTCTGCATCGATGAGCTCTTACTGTTCATCAGGGAGAAGGGACAAGAAGCCACTGAGACCGACAAAGATACTCACCCTTCCTGCTCCCTGTGCCAGTCCCCAGGGGCTGGAGGACACATTTCTGTGTGTTAGTGTTCTGTGGAAGAAACTGAAAGGTGCAGATATCCATCTAAGTGCTGGCTGTGGAATCCACACTGTGTCCAATGACTCGGTCACACCGGAAACATTTTGTTCAGGCTGGTGTGGACCAGCGCTTCCCCCAAGAAAGCGCCACTCAACATTCATGGTTTCTTTGAATGGAAGGGAATCTCATTCTTCCCTTTGGTGTAGGCTCTGTCTCCCCAAGTCAGTTTGGGGTCTGATCATTGCCAAGCAAAGATGCGATGTAGGTCAGCTTTCTCCAGCTTCCTTGAGTACACTTGCCAGTAACACACCCCAACACTGAGCCACAACATGCATCCTCCTGGTGCTTGATCCCTGATGAGCTTTGAAGCAGCCTGCTGGGGAAGGGGCCAGTTGCCAGGCCTGCAACATGCACACTCCACTGAGGACAGTGCTTGGCAGGGACACCAGTGTCTGAGAGACAGGGGTCACTGTGGCTGGGCTTCAGTGAGCTGGCTTGGATTACTTGGTGATTGGCTCTGTGCTCTTGGAGCCTGGTCAGGTCAACCCGACCCCAGAGGCCTGTGAAATAACACAAGCAGTTGGCTGGCCACAGCTCATCCGGGCCAGGAAGCCAGAGTCTCTGCTGCTAAGAGCTTTAGCTGGCTTGTTCTGGAACCCATTTATGGAGCCTAAAAATGACTTTGGGTTCCTGGGGGAGTTCTTTGCCCTACCAGGAGGGAAAGATGGGGCAGAAGATAAGAGGAGGGACAGGGATGAGAGGAGGAGTAGGGGAAGAGAGGAGGAGCTGCCCCTTGTAGGTTGGATTCCTCAGGCTGCAAGGTCAGGGCTGGCTGGGAATGACCAAGGGAGAGACTAGACAGAAACTGTAGCCACAGAAAAAAAAGAATACAGTCAGTCAGTCTGTCTGTCTGTCTGTCTGTCTGTCGGTTAGTCTTTCTCCCTTGACTGATCAAGTATTTGAGGAGATGCTAAGGAGACGGATCAGTTGGTAAAGTGCCTGCCTTGTGAGTAGGAGGTCCTAAATTGGATTCCCAGAGCCTACAGAAAAAAAAAGTAAGCATGGAAACGGGAAATAGAAACATGCAGATCCCTGGGACTGGCTGGTCACACTAATAAATAGGCCACTAACCTATTTACAAGCTCCAGACCAATGACAGGCCCTCAGAAGCAAGGGGACAGCACCTGACGAGTGACAGCTGAGCCTCCACACACATGCACCTGTGCCTGCACAAACATGATCTCTCTCTCTCTCTCTCTCTCTCTCTCTCTCACACACACACACACACACACACACACACACACACACCAACAGAATCTCACAGCACTGGATCAACTGTGTTTCTATATAAGGTCAGACTCTGACTTTATTTCAGATTTCCCTATTTCCTTGTGGAGAAGTTTTGCATGCGTGTTGATTTATTTTGTGTGTGGATGTGGGTGAACACACACATACCACGGCACATCTGGAGGCCGGAGGACAGCTTGTGGAAGCTGGTTCTCCCTTCAACAATGTGGGGCTCAGGGACAGAACTGAGGTCGTCAGGATAGGAGGCAGGTGCCTTCACTTGCTGAACCATCTTGTACTTGTGTGTGTGTGTGTGTGTGTGTGTATGTATGTGTTTAAGGACTGTTTTGAGAACATATTAAACTTGATGACTGAGGTTTTCGTCATTGTTTTATAGTCCTGGGGATGGAGTCCAGGGCCTACGCATGCTAGGCAAATATCTACCCCTGAACAACATTCGCACTCAGGTCTATTAGTTAGGCTTTCGGCTACTGTGGTGAAACTTCATGACCAAGGCAAATTCTAGAAGGAAGGGTTTATTTGGTGCTATGGTTCCAGAGAGAAGAGCCCATCAGCATAGGCAGAAAGGATGGCAGCTGGATCAGCCAAGCTAACTACAGTCTCACTACGAGCAGGGAGCAGACAGCAAATGACAGTCTTGAAACAGTGCCAACTCCCAGTGACACATTTCCCCCAACAAAGCCACACCTTACACACCGACCAGAAGCACCACCAGTGACCTAGAACTCAAACACCTGAGCCTGTGGGGCCACTCTCGTTGAAACCACTGCACAGTGACTAAGGTTTTCACTCCCCTTGAGATCTGCCTCTGAAGCAACTGCCTTGCTTGTCACCCTCATGCTAGGCTTGCCATCCCATGTGTGGCACTCACACACACAAGGAACGAAACCAGCCATGTCACCTAACTCAGCTTCATCTTCTCTGTCACTCTCATTGTGTGGCAATGTCTGTGGGAATACCCACGTCAACTCCAATGACTGCTTCACCAGAAGGGCATCCTGGGAGATGTGTTGTCAGCCACCACAGCAGAAGGTCCAGCAGACTCTGCCAGCCCGACCATATCCCTCCTTTCACATTAAAGATATTGCAGGGCCACCAACCTGGATCAGTGTCACATGAAGGGTTAAAAATACAGACTTCCTCTTGGATTCATTTGACTAGAAGTGAGTCCAAATTTGAATTCTTCACACCCCTATATCCTGTCAACCTGTTGTCTGTGGCTACTGGCCTATCTGTAGTCTGTTTATTATATACACCTGTGCCTGCACCTACCTGAATGCTGTCTGATGTCTGACTGAACTGTCCCCATGTCTGTCTTTCCCTAGCAAAGGGCTTTGCTCGGTATTTATTACACAGCACAGAAAATGAGGCATGAGAAAGGGATGTGTTGGCATTTCTTATGGCAATCCTTAGCCGAGTTTTACAAGGGAAAGGGGAACTCTACAGATTCTAACTGACCTGGAAGCATTCAGTTCTACAAACATACTCTAGCCAGCTCCATCAGGTTGCTCCCAACATTTATGGCCGTTCTCATCACTACATACACACTTGGGATCATATATTACTCTGGGACAGGGACAGGGAAGGGTACCTAACTTGAGGTTAAAGCTGTGCATTACCTTAGGCTACAAAGGATGTTTGCACGGGAGACCCACGGCAAGCAGCACTGGTTATGTTGTTCTGTTCAAGACGGGTGAAATGGAAGCCTGGTGGGCACATAGCAGGACAGCAGGTTTAGTGCACATTCCTAAATGTTTTCAAGGTGTGTTAACTTTGTTGTGAGGACTTCCAAAAGTTCAGCCTTTGGGGGTTCAAAGGATATATGTCATGGTATCCATGTTCTCCAGCCAAATGTCACAGTTAGCTCTGCACATCTTGGCAGAAAGCTGTGCTCTTGGGTTCCAGAATGCCTCACTGCCTATGAACTCAGAAGAGGAGGGCATGTGCTTCTTAGGCACTGCTGACTGACGGCCATGGGCAGGTAGGCCAGAGTGTATATCTATCTATGTATCCACCAGCCCCTTACAACTCGGATTGTACCTTAAAGAGCTTCCCCCATGGGAATGAACTCCCCGTGTCCACTTGGCTAGGACCAGAAGTCACTGTGTCCCCCTCCTTTTCCCCTCAGGGAAAGTAGAGCTCAGAGTCCAGTAACCATGACTCTTAACTCAGCCTCACCATCTGGACTTCTGACATCACAGACTTTCCCCTCTAAACAGCACATTGTGAGACACTGGCCGCTATAACGACCCCAGTCAGACCAGCTGTGACCACCCACGGGCGTGTAAACACATGTTCATCACACGCTTATCAACTTCACAGGCTTCAGCCAGCTCACAGCCATACAGCCTGTGGCTCTAACCACCAATGTCAGTCATCACAGAGGTAGAGAGTGCGCTGGCATAGTGGCCCTCCCAAGCCATATCACACAAAATGATAGTTTTTAGTCGGTGCTATGGCATCAGACGTGCTGGGAAGTGCTGTTCCATCCACCACTATGGACTGGCATCTGTGGCTCCAGAGAAAGGAAAGTAGTAGGGGACCAGTAGATAAGTGTTGCTTGGCTAAGAGGGAGAAACTGGCGAAGGCTTTGGAGCTCTCTACTGAGGACCTGAGACTACACATGGTCCAGATGGAGCAGAGCCTCTGAGCACCTGGGCCTCACCTTCCTGTCTCTCCATCCTGAGATGAGCACCTATGATTCAGGTAATGAGGGGGCAGAGCTGCCTGGAAACATAGGTGGGGCCCAGGATGTGGAGGAGAGAGTACCATGTATGGTGATAAATGATGCCAGCAACAAAACAGGCCACCAACCAGTCACCTCTCCCTCCTCTTCCTATCTCTCTCTTACATGCTTCTCTTCTTTTCCCTGGCCCTTTCTACCTCCTCTTCCCTCTTCCCCTCCTCCCTTTCTCTCCTCCTTCCCTTCTCTCTCATTTTCTACCTCTTTCCTCTCCTCTTTCCTTTTTCCCCACCTCCTCCTCCCCATGATCTCCTTTTTCTCTTCCCCTTCCCCTCTTCCCTCCCACTCCCCTCCCTGTCTCTCTCACCCTCTCTTCTGTATTTCTTTCCTCCCTCTCCCTTCTTGACTAGCACTTCCTCTTTCTTTCTTCTCCTGTCCCTTCTCCCCTCTCTTCTCACTCCCCTTCCTTCCTTCCCCCTCATTCCCTCCTCTGCTCCCCCACTATCACTCCTAACTGTGAAAAGCCAAGTTTGACTTCCCAGCATCCCTGGACTTCATAAGGCAGCCATGGCTTGGGGCTTCAGAGGAGGAGGCTCCTAGCATATCAATGACTGTCAGACAACTGCAAGAACATTTCCCTAAATGACAACAGAAATTACATTTTTCAACTAGTCTTCTCTAACTTTTCTCACGGGAGTCCTGACTGTGACCACACAAGCCCATTACCCACCCAGACCCAGCTTGGTTTTGTCACCTTGGTCTTACACTACATATTCTGGACCAGCCCAAGTGACCCTCTCTTTCCCATATGATTCCTGTCCAGCCCCATGATTCCCTTGGAGAATGCTTGCTTCTGTCCTCAAGACACCCTCCTGTGAGGATTTTGTGCCCAGGGTCAGAGGCCAGGGTGGTGTTAGGGGCAGATGGGTCAACTCCTGCTATGGCTGGGAAGACAGGGGCATCCTCCACTGTGACATCTGCCTACAGTTGTCTACTTTTCTCTTCCTGTGTCAAATGTCAAACTATTTACATCCACTCCTGCCGTCCTAAAAGTCTTGGTTCCCAGAGTCCCTGAAAAAGGAGGTTCTGAGTTGACTTTGCATTCCATCCTGACCAGGGCCCTCTGGAGACAACAAGGAAGGACAGCTCAGGGCTAGGACATCAGAAGCATGTCAGCAACTTGTCTCCCTGCCCAAATGCAACACACCATCTTTGAGGTCCTCATTAACCCTCAACCATCATCTCTGGAGATCCGTTGAATACCTGCCTAGAAGAGGCCTGTACCAGCCAACGTGATCAGGTAGCCTGTAAATGGAAATTTCTGTCCTGCCTGGTCCCACAGCCATTCAGTCCCAAATAAACACACAGAGGTTTATATTAATTATAAACTCTTTGACCTATTGCTCAGGCTTATTAATAACTGCTCTTACAACTTAAATTAATTCATAATTCTTATCTGTGTTTAGTCACATGGCTTGGAATCTTTTCTCAGTAAGGTATTCTCATCTTGCTTCCTCTGTGTCTGGCTTGTGACTGCATCTCTGCCTTTCCTAGATTTCTAGTCTGCTTGCCCTGCCTATACTTTCTGCCTGGCTACTGGCCAATCAGCATTTTATTAAACCAATACAAGAGACACATCTTTACAGTGTACATTATCCCCAGCAGTGACCACCTCTTCTCAGAGAAACTGGAGATGTCTTCCATTCATGACCTATCCACAATCCATCCTCTACCCACTGGTATTCTTGGTAATACACCATGAGACAGGGGCTGGCTATATAGCCCAGACTGTCCTCAAACTCATGATCTCCCTGCCTCAGACTCCCAAGTGCTGGGACCATGGGTATGTGCCATCACTCTCAGCTTGGCCCACTTACAGTCGACAGCTATGAGCAGAAAAGCGTGGTGTAAAAAACTTGAGAAGGTGGAATAAATGCTGACTCCTAGCACTGACTGTAAAATCAAACTTCTGGCTAAGGACTAAGTACATGTCTGCTCCTAACACCTGCTAACCAGGACCAGGACTTGTTCGGTTCATGGTGAATGACAGAAACTCCAGAAGCCAAGTTCAATTGCTCCAGCACATGCAAGGGCTCTGTGCAGAGTATAGTTGCTCAGATCCTGGCATTAGTCACAAGAACAAACCTCAAGTGGGCAGAGTCAGGATAAAGCCTGTTCTGTAAAAGGGAAGAATGAGTAGGTATTTGCTGAACCCTGATATAATGAGCCGGGGATATGTATCTCAGTGCTAGAGCAATTGCCTAGCAGTCAGGAAGCCCTGAGTTCAATTCTCAGCATTGTAAAAAAAAAAAAAAAAAAAATCACCACTGCCACAAAAGGGGAGAAAAGACACTAAATAATTTGGGGGGTCAGGAAGATGGCTCAGTACTAAAGAGCTTGCTCGTAAGTATGAAGGAGCTGAGTTCAATCCCCAGAACCTACATGAAAAATCTGGGTGTATACTTGTAATCTCAGCATCAAGGACGTGGACCAAAGAGAATTCCTGGGGCTCATTTGCCAGCTACGTCAGTCTTCTTGGCAAGCTCTGAGCTAGTGGGATACTGTGTCAAAAAATAAGATCCA
>JAQHUG010000079.1:5131526-5148202 GCA_028555095.1 Dicrostonyx torquatus
TTTTTGAGTTTATCTTGGATCCTGCTACATTACTAAAAGTGCTTATGAGTTGTAGAAGTTTCTTGGAAGATCTTTTGGGATCACTTATGTATCAGTTAACTTCTTAACCACGATGGATGCTCCTATAAGCTCAGGAGCTCAGTGTCTTCCACGTGCAATGGGATGGATACCGCTCACCTCGCCAGTACCATGTGCAAACCGGAATGTGCAGTCCTGAAAATCTCAGCAGCTGACCTTTAACATCATTCTTGCTGAAACTACCTGTTGCCCTGCCCACACCCTAGCACACTCGGGATAAAACAGCGAGCCTCAGACCCCTCATATCTCAACTCCATGTGACATCTCTCCCAGGCTTGCCATGAGCCCCTGCACATGGGATGGACTGCTCCGTAATAACACACCCAGCACAGCTCTCATGGTGTGTTCTTTATCTGACCTAATCTCAGGTTTAACATGGTGAGTCACTGTGTTCTATGGGGATCTGAAGGAACCAACTGTGCACTGGGCTGTGTGGTTACCAGAACCTGCCGGGTCTCCTCAGAAGCTGGAGAAAAGAGAGTAACTGGGGGAACATCCATCCTTGAATCTGGAATTTTTTCTAAAAGAACTAGCTCTGAGAAACTGTCACCCAACAGTCACATCAGATTTTTCCAGAAATCATAGTTTAGGGGTTAGGGCGGGAGACAGATCTCAAGGTTGACTTCTTCCTGTCTGTTCTTTCTCAAGGTTAGGTTCTTTATTTTCTGTGTGTGTCTGTCTGTCTGTCTGTCTGTCTCTGTGTGCGTATGTTTGTGCATGTGTGTATCTGTGTTGTCTGTGTCTGTGCGTGTATCTATGTCTGTGTGTATGCGCGTGTGTTTGTGTCTGTGTGTGTCTGTGTTGCCTGTGTCTGTGTGTATCTATGTGTGTGTGCACGTGAATGTATGCAGACACATTCTGTGCAGGTAAATACAAGTACATACAGAGGCCAGAGGAGAACCTCAAGTGTCATTCCTCAGTTGCCATCCATCTTGTTTTTTGAGACCTAGTCTCTCCCTGGCCTTCACCTCCCCAAGTAGGCCTAGTTGGCTGGCGAGCAAGTCCACCTCAGCTCTAGGGCTAGGAGCACGGTCAACTTTTCAAGTGTTCTGGGGACTGAACTCGGGTCCTCATGAGCTATCTGGTCAGTTACAATCTGGATTCTTGCCGTTGTTGCTGAAGTGTGGCAGATCATTTGTTGGGTCTGGATTCACGGTCTGGATTTCCATCCCAGCTTTGCTTGGCTAAATTCCCACTTGCTTTTAGTTGATGGCTCCCCTGGTGACACCTGGCCTGATTCCAAACCCTTCTGCCAGTGCCACTCACCCAATGAACTCAGCCAAGAACTAGGACTTGTTCTTCTTGTTTCAATTGCTTCCATTTTGGTAAAGGACTTAAGAATAAGACACTATTAAAAAACTCACTTTGCAGGTAGATGGTCTAATGAATTTTCCCAAAGCAATTATAAACCCAGACAGAGGAGTTCAGGAGTTAGAGCTTAGAAACGTCCCTGTTACCATCGTCCTCACCAAACGCCACTGCTCTGGCGTCTAATACGGTAGGATGGGAACAGAGCAGATACTTGCTTATCTCTTAGGGAGCCAGGTTTACCAAGTAGGAATTTCTGGTGAGTGTCACGTGTGTTGCCTGTGGCTATTTGTTCTCTCTGTCACTCATCATAATCCACCCAAACGTTTTTACCACAGTTGGCCTTTCCAGTCTAACTTGCTGACTGCTGATGTGCTGAAAAACACTAGTCTGGGGCTCAGCTTGCAGTTGAGTTCTGAGAGGCAGATCAGTGCTGTTGGACTGAATTCCTTGGAGTTAGGGTCAGAGTAGCATTTTTTAGAAGCCCTGCTCCCTGACTCCTCAGGTGGGCTTGCTCGGAGCTAGGAGCAGTGGCTTCTTTATCTGACTGGTCACAGGTCAGTGCTAGCAAAGTGGTCCTGGGGCTCCCAGGATACTGACAGCCCCTGTGGTCATAGTCATAGTCAGTGCCCCACAGGTGGCTGCATAGAGCTTGTCCCAGTGCACTCTGACTGGAGGGATTTCTCCCAGAGGGAAGTCTTGACTCCCACTGGCTTATAGCATTTGCCCATGCTGAGTTCTCTGGGCTGACCCACACCAGCTCCACAGCTTCTCTACCAGCCTCACAGCTTCTCCACATGAGGCTGCAGGCACTTGTCTGACCCCTCCAACTGCTCTGGAGAGCAAGGCTTATCTTGGAATTGCCCTATCCTGTGCCTAATACTCACTTACCCCAGCCTTCCAGACCCCAGTGATCCAGGGCATCTCTTGACAGAAGCAAGCACAAGTTCAAGTTCACCTCCAGCTTCTGAGACATTCCAGCACTCTCCCAGTGTCCTCCTTTCTGGTGCTCCTATGAACTACCTTTCCAGGGCCTGGCCAGCAACTAGCTGGGGAATAAGGTACAGGGCTCTGCTCCTTACAGAGGTCCTCAAGGCAGCACAGATGCTCTGTGGCCCATGAGTCTTTCATGCCCTTACTGTTTTAACTCACAGGCCTGCCTGGACTCCAGGTGCCAGGCCCTGTCTCTGTTTGCTCTTTGCCTGTGGATTTCTTCTAACCTCTAGACCCACACACATCTCAGGTGCAAAGGAGTCACCAGCTTAGGCCCACATCTACGACACATAACTTGCTAGCCCATGGGTGGCATTCCAGTTGGCATGGTGTCTAGCTCTCAGGAACCCCAACAGCCTGAAGCTTCAATTCCTCTCAGAGACACCTTGCTCAACAGCATACTGCTAGAGACAGCCTTCCCTTCCTTCTCTCCCTTCCTGGTTCTCCCTCAATGCAGGAACATCAGCAACAGCCTCTGCTCTCAGGCTTACTTCTAAGGAAACTGCATGAAGATACCCTAAGATGATCTTGCTAACTTCCAAGTTCAGCTTCAGAAAGAGAAAGTTCCCCTCTGCTCCCCTGTGAAGACAGGATGAAGTTAGACATGGGGGCACAAACCAGTAACCCCAGCATGTGACAGACTGATGAAGGAAGATTCAGAGTTCAAGACCAGCCTGGACTACAGAGCGAGTTTAAGACCAGCCTAGACTACAAAGGTAGCTTGAGGCCAGTCAAAGTAAATAGCAAGAAATAATTACCTTGATCAAAGAAGAATGGTGAGGATCAGAACAGGAGAAGGAGAAACATAAAAATAAAAAGAGAGGGAGAGGTGAGGGAGCCACATTTCAGCGAGGCCTTGGTGTTCTCGTCCCTAATATCTGATGAGCTGCGACAGTATAAAATGTAGGGATGGGTTTGGGCCACAGGTCTGGAATCTCAGAGAGATTTCCCACACACACACACACCCACATCCTCCCTTCTCCATTATGTTTGCTGTCAGCTAGTCTGGAACAAGGTGAAAAAGCCTGCTGAGCTGCCTGACTTGCACAGGCTAGTCTCAGTCTCATCTCCATGCATCTTGTACCCCCCCCCAGCATTCCTACCAGGGACTCTAAGCTTTCTAACCCCTGCCCATGCCGGATGGAGTGCCTCTGGGCACACCCAGAGAGGCACACGAATCACTGCCCTGACAGTCTCCCGAAGGATTTCAGACACAAGCTCCCATTGTGTGTCTTGTATGCCAGAAACATCCATCACACTCCCCAGGATTCTTCTTGTTGTCAAGCAGGAGCGATTGGGACTCTTAAATAAAGGTTCCCAGTTCACATCTGACTCTGCGAGGAGCTCAAGAGACTGTGAGCCTCCCAGGCTTGGCCTGTGTCCAGTGGGATCTGCAGGACTAGGAGGAGGCAGGGCTGGACTGGCTAGGATCCCATACTGTGGCCCAACCCACTGGCAAAATAGTATGTGTGCTTCCTCAACTGTGCTGCCCTTTGGAAGCAACCCAAATGCTCTGTGACCCCCATACCGCACTAAGACTCTCGCAGCTGGGTGTAGTGGCACACACTTTTAATCCTAGCTCTCAGTGGGTAAAAGCAGGTGGAGGGTCTCTGTGAGTTCATAGTCAACCTCGTCTACATAGTGAGCTCCATGTTAGCTGGAAATACAGAGAGAAACTTTGTCTTTAAAAGAAAAACAACAACAACAAAACTCCTGCTGGTTTGAAAACGAGTCACTCTCTCCCCTTCTCCAAGGATCCTGTGTGTTTTATGAACAGATATGGGTAACCCAGTTCTGGCTGCCTAGTCTTGGAGCTGGGTGTGCCAGGCCATAGTGATAGCTACTCTACAATGTCAACTTAATGGAACTGAATCACCCAGGAGACACAGCTCTGAGACCTATCCAAGACAGCACAGAAAGAAGCAACCACACTGAACATCAGCTCCCAACTCTCTCTGTTGACCACGCTCCTACCCTCATGCCGTTCCCGCCATGGTGCACGGTCCCCTCAGACTATGAGCCACAATAAACCCTTCCTTAGGTGGCTTTTGTCAGGCATTATTGTCACAGCAGAGTGATGTACTCATGGAACATTCCATTACATGGACTGGCTCCCGAACACCCTGAGGAGGACAGGCCCCTCTAAGCAGACCGAGACTGGTGGGAAAGGCAGAAGACCTTCTGTGACACATGCTGCTTCTCCTCTGTACCCACTTCTCAAAAATTCCCACCTACAGGGGCAGCTGCTCCCCAATCTCTGTCCTCTGCCACCTTCCAAAGACCTACTCTTGCCCCCTTTTCTTGCCTTTTCCATCTGTCTTAGTTACGACTCTGTTGCTATGAAGAGACACTATGGACAGGGTAACTTATAAAAAGTATTTAACTGGGGCTTACTTACAGTCAGAAGGTGAGCCTGGGACCACCAAGCAGGAGCATGGCAGCAAGCAAGAAAGTATGGCTCTGGAACAGTAACTGAGAGCTTACATCTTATCCAAAATTGGACATGGAGGGAGAGAGACTGGGCCTGACCTGGGCTTTTGAAACCTCTAAGCCCAACCCCCAGTGACATACCTCCTCCAATAAGGTCACACCTCCTAATCCTTCCCAAAACATTCTGCCAATTAGGGATCAAGCCTTTCAGACATGAGACTGGGGGGGCCATTATCATTCAAACCGCTACAGTCTTTTTGTCAGGAAGCTCTGAGTGGAGCTCAGTTCACATCTACCTAGTCTCTCAACTTATCACCTTCATCTTTTCACCCACAAGCCCGGACAGTTCAACGAAGGGGCTACAGAACCCAGAAAGGCCAACACAGACCTTCTAGAAACATCAGCCCCCAAAGATACACTACCACTGTCAGAATATGGCCTCCACAAAACTCATACATCAAAACTGAACTCCATAGTGATGTGTTGAGAGATGGGGTCTGTAGAAGGAGACCAGGTTCCTGAAGGCTGTGCCTCAGGGTTAGTGTTAACCCTTCATAAAAGGAACTTCACCTTTAACCATCCTAGGAGGAGGGAATACAGAGCATGTGCCCTCCACAGGAAGCAGTGTGCAAGGCATTAGGAAGCAGAGAGCCATTGTCAGACATAGGCCCTCTCTGCATCTTGACCTTAAACTGCCAGCCTGCAGGCCATCTGGAAGTAAATGACTTTTACTTACCAATTATCCAGTCTTGGGTATCCTGTTACATGAGAAACAGAGCAAATGGACAAAGTAGACTCAATAAATACTGTTTTGTTCCTGTCATACACTACATAAAAATGAAGTTGAAAAAAATAGCTCGTAAAAAATATTTTTAAGTTTTTATATTCATATGAGTTTTTCTGCTTCTATGTCTGTGCACCACACACATGCAGTGCTTGTGGAGACCAGCAGAGATATTAGGTCCCCTGGAACTGGAGTTAGATTGTCATGAGCTGTCACTCAGGTGCTTGAACTGAATCCAGGTCCTCTGCAAGAACCAGTGCTCTTAAGTACTGAGCCAAATCTTCAGCACCAAAAGTTACCTTTTGAGCACAAATTGTTTTCCAACAATCACAGGAAGAGTTTGTTGAAATGGGGCAGACATCTAGGAAAACCAACAGAAACAGAAGGGGAAGCTGAGGCACACTGAGCTCCTCAGAGAGATGCTCTTTGGAGAGATTCTGGGACAGCACACTGTTTAAGGGTGCACTCACTCTCAGGGTTGCACAAATGGCAGCTGTCTTTGCTTGGTTTCTACGGCTGTGAGAAAGACTGTAACCAAAAGCAAGCTGGGGAGAAAGGGGTTCATTTGGCTTACATATCCCAGATTGCAATCCACTGATGGACGCCAAGGTAGGAGCCCAAGGCAAAACCTGAAGGCAAGGATTCAAGCAGAGGCCGTGGAGGAGTGCTGCTTACTGGCTTGCTCATCATGGCTTGCTCTGTCTGCGTTAATTCTCTCTCTCTCTCTCTCTCTCTCTCTCTCTCTCTCTGTGTGTGTGTGTGTGTGTGTGTGTCTCTTTCTATCTCTCTCCCCTTCCCTCCCCTCTCCCCTCTCTCCACCTCAACAGGGTCTCATCATGTAGCCCTAGCTGGTCTAGAGCTGAATATGTAGACCAGGCTGGCATTGAACTCGCAGAAATCCACCTGCCTCTGCCTGCTGATGGATGAAATGAAAGGCGTGCATCATCTTGCTCAGCTCAGTCTCCTTTCTTATGCACTTTAGGCCTACCTGCCCAGGGATGACACAACCCACAGTGATCTGGGTCCTCCCACATCAATTGTCAATCAAGAAAATGCCCAGACACACTTGCCTATGGGCCCATCTGAGAGAGGAAATTTTTCAGCTGAGGTTCCCTCTTCCTGGATAGATCCAGGTTAACATCCAACTGACAAAACAAACAAACTGACAAAGCAAGCAAAAAAGAAAAAAAAGTACATCACCTTTACATCAGCATGAACCTGATGTAAATGGTGCCTCCCATTCAAGCACTGACATAAAAACAAAACAAACAAAATAAAGCTACGTGATGGGTTCAGGTAGATGGTTCAGTCTGTACTCTTGCCACACAAGTATGCAGACCTGAGTGCTCGCCAGCACCCACATACAATAAGCTGATGAAACAGAGGACATCTATAACCCCAGCCCTGGAGAGGCAGACACAGGCAGGTCCCTGGAGTTCATTGGTCATCCATCCTAGTCCAATCCATAAGCTCCGGGCTCTGTCTCAAAAAACTAAGGTAGAGTGTGGTTAAGGAAGACACCTAACATCAGCCTCCTGCCTCCATGTGCACACACAGTGCACACCCACAAGACTGTGCCCTACACTGTGCACATAAAAAGTGCTGATGTGTTTGTTAATGCCTGTGTAAGAATTTTTCCCGTGTTAAGCAGAGAGAGCTGGAAGAATCTGCTTTGCACTGTTGAAGGCTCTCTCTGAGCTTTGGAGTTTGCTGGGAAGCAAGGAAAGTCTTGCTCTTGACTCTTTTTTCTGCACTGTTTGAAGTCTCAAAATAATAATCAGAGTCAGCTTTGGCTAATTTAGACAAATCAGAAAAATAAATAAAAATAATAAACCGTATTACATGTCAAAGAACCTACCCAAAAATAAGAAAACAAAACAGATCACCAGGGTTTTCTTCTCTGCCCATGCAAATGGTGAAAGCTGAGATGTGTGGAAGCTTCCAATTTCAAAGTGTCCTGTGTGCCTGGTGGCCACCCACCTAATTCATCTGGCTAAGAGGCAGCAGGTGGAAGTCAGCGTTCCCTGGGGACCACGTAGCAGGAACAGGATAGACTGTGTTTCCTCTTCCCTCACTTAAGGGGGGGGGGCGTGACCTTCAGGTGTCCTTCCTAGATGACAACTGTGTGATGTGTGAGAAAGATCAGAGCAGGAGGGCCAACAGCAGTCTGATGCCTGGATGGCAAATGCAGTTGTCAAAGCTCCCAGCTGCCCATGACCAAGTCTACAAATTGGACTTCTTCCATCTGCGAACCTTTGGAGCCAACCGAATGCATGCCCCTGTCTTAGCCAGCTTTTTTAGTGAGATGTGTTCAAACCCCAATCAGTGGGAAGCGGAGTGGATGAGTGTGGCTAGTCATGCTGTTTTCTTCCCTGGGGTCCTCTGCACTTCTGCAGGAGACATCAACAAACCTCTCTCCATCCCAGACAGGGTATGGGTGGCTGGCTGGAGAAAGGGTTCCACTGAAGCCTAGCATGCTGAACCAGTGATGGATAAGCAGTAATGGCATGTGATGTCCACATCCCGGTGAGATGCTCTGCTCTGAGCCATGTGGTGAGGATTCTGCTTACCCAGGTTTTTCCAGTAGCACAGTGTTCCTTGGTATCCGCTGCATTTTCCAAGATAAGGAAACAGAGGCCAAAATATGACACCACCCAAGGCCACAAGCTGGAAGACGGCAGAGTGATGCAAGATCTCAAGCTTATATGCTGGTTTAGTCATGACTGGGTGTTTCTTTTGGAGGGGAGGGGCATGTTCATGTGCATGCGTGCAGGCACATATTCATGCATGTGCACATGGAGGCTGGAGGATAACTTAGGTATCAGACCTCAAGCATTGTCTACCCTATTTTGGAGCTAGGCTCTCACTGGCCTGGAGCTCTCAGAGGCTCTATTGGCTAGCTGCTGAGTCCCAGGGATCTACCTGTTTCTGCCTCCCCAGCACTGGGATTACAGATACACATCATCATGGCCAGCTTCCTCTCCCCACCCCCACCTCCACTACACAGGCTCTGGGAATCAAACTCGGGTTAGTTTGCCCAGCCCTGGTCACATGTTTCTGGAATGGTTCCTACCTTTCGGGTGTTGCATGGGCTTCCTTTGTCTTTTAATCCTCACGGCCATCCTCACGATGCCCATTAGGGCACATCTTCCTGACAAGGAGAAGGGGTCAAGAAGTTAGAGTGTCCATACTCAGAGAAGGACCTAGATCTAAACCCAGACCTATGGAGTTCAAAGATTGCTTCTATCAGCTCCTAATACTGGGGCATTGCCCTGTAACTGAGGCCCTGGGACATATCACTTGGATTTTTCCTCTTCAGTGACCTCCCAGATGGAAACTGCCATTCAAACCCAAAGCTCACCAAGGGAAGCAACCCTTTATCATGCCCTGGTGCTCTCCATAAGCACTCCGAGATGCCAACATTTCTAGACCTTTCACCTGGGATCCCCTCCTCTCTGCTTGGCATCTGTAGGTCAGAACTATAGAGCTCCTTTGTGGGTCAAACCCTACTTACTGCCACACCACAGTCCTCACTTGTACTTCTTTATTTCTGTGCCTGCCTTCTTCTGGAGAGCTGTGCCCTGAGGAGAATCCCAGGTTAATACCCAGAGTGAATCTTCTCGGTCCTAACCAATCACAGTAACTCCCCTGTCTCTGTGAGGACCTGGTTCTGACTGTTTTGAAATGGTTACACCCTGCCATGTTAGCCTAAAAGGACACAAAGGGAACTATGGGAGATGCTTCTCCACCCAGGTGTTCCACTCAGGTTTCCCACTGGGATCCTCTTTGGGACAGAAGCACTTGTCCCTCTATCTGTCAGAAACACCTTGCCTGAGATTACCGCAATGGTCCATTGCTAGCGCAGCTGGATTTAGAATTACTATGAAAACCCAGGCTTCTGAGTGTCTTTCCGAGAACTAACTGAGAAGGGATGGTCTACCGTGACATCATCCCATAGGCTCCTGACAGCATGAAAAAGAGAAAGTGAGCTGAGCGCCACCATTTGTCTCCCTCTGTTCCTCACTGCCAATGCAATGCCACCGGCTACTTTGAGGTTTAGTTGACATCCTATCCCCACCATGACGGACTATACCCTCAAACTGTGAGCCAAAATGACTTGGACACAGCAGTGAGAAAGGCAATTGGTGTATTTATGCTCCCTCTGCAAAGTCAATCTGCATCACAGACTGTTTTGCATGGAGGAACAGAAGTTTGGCCTCTTGACAATGTTTTGAAAATCCATCAGAGCTCAGGGTGCCCTTGAGGTTCTCACCTCAACTCCTCCCTCTGGCCATTCCTCTCTCCTTACCTTCTGAAAGTTGCTGCTCCAAAGAGCCTTCTCCAGTAGCCTCACTGTATACAGACCTGCAATTCTGGGACCCCGTATGGAATAAGACATGTGAAGAGTCCCCTGCTCAGCAGCGATACTGCTCCAGGGCAGAGGATATAGCTGCCATCTTGGGTTAACAAAAGAAATCAGTCTAAAAAGCCACATGGGAGGGTTTGGGAGATGGCCTGGGATTTAGCTCAGGTGGCAAAGCACTTGCCATGAAAGCTTAAGGACCCAAGTTTGATCCATAGAACCCATAAGAAAATCTGGGTGTGGTAGAATAAGCTGCAATCCAGAGACAAGAAAGGGGAAACAGGAGGATCCCTGGGACTCACTAGTCAGTCAGGTCTAAAAACAGGGAACCCAGAATCTCAACAAAAGATCCTATTGAGAAACACACACACACACACATATGTCCCTATACATGCAAGTACCCCCCAGCACTCACTACAAGAGAAACTGGGTCTTCCATGATATCCTCAAGCCACTCAATTAACCATCTCTGGAACTCACCAGCCTCCAGGCATCTTGCCATGCCAGCCAACGCCCATTCCTTGTCAGAGGCTCTTGCAGTTGTGCTTTGTATTACTTGCAGCTTGAATCAGTTTAAATGATGCAACATGCACACACACACACACACATACACACACACACACACACACATACACACGAAAGGGAAATAGCCCACAAGAAGGCAGAAGTGCCCCCTAGATCAGTGTGGGCTCTAAGCACTCAACACCATGAGTCTAAAGGCTGGCCTCTCTCTGGTCACCATGACCTTCCTCTTCACCTCATCCCACAATGCCCACAAGTACCACAGGCTAAGAAAGGAGCCTGAGTGAGGCAGCCTCTCCAGATAATGCCTCGATGCCTGGTAATTCATGAGCAGCTGGGCCTCTATTTTACCTTCTCCCGTTTTTCCTGTTACTTACAAAGAAAGTCGCAGAGACGCATGTCAGGCCAGGGAAGGCTAAATCATCCCTAACAACGCCTCCCTCATAAATATCATGAAATACTGCAGGAGGCTCAAGAGATATTTATGTAGTTTTGTCCCTCTTGTGATAAAATCAGCTGCTCAGCTGCAGCTCCAGGCTGGAACACAGCACAGGAGCTTTGTCAGGAACCTCAAGAGAGCCTCGGGCACACAACTGTGACCAGTGACCTCAAGGTCAGACCCCCTGTGCACTGGAGGCACTGCTCAACCCCGTGGTTCCCCTTGCAGGACTTTATTTCTTTGGGTAGATGGAAGACCGGAGAACATGGGTATGGGGCTTTTGAACCACAATCTAGGGTTACAGCGTGGGAAGTTATTTCACTGTCCCATACTCCTTTCACCTCTACCAAGTTGGGAAGTCAGGGTGTCAGCTAGCTTCGGCCAGGCCATGCCATAGTCATAGACTTGCCCTACACATCAGAAGTCAGTGACAAGTAAAATCTACAGCTGGCTCAAGTCAAGCATCCATGCACTCTTTTTTTGTTTTTTAAGATTTCTTTATTTTTATTGTACATACAACATTCTGCTTCCATGTATGCCCACATGTCAGAAGAGGGCACCGGATCTCATTACAGATGGTTGTGAGCCACCATGTGGTTGCTGGGAATTGAACACAGAACCTCTGGAAGAGCAGCCAGTGCTCTTATCCACTGAGCCATCTCTCCAGCCCCATCCATGCACTCTTGATTCAGGGATGGAGACTGGTAGATCAGCCTGCTTGTGGAACACGGCCAGTCTTCTGGTAGGAGAAACGGATTCCAACAGAACCACGTGATGCTGTGAGATCTGCCGCTTGGAAGGGGCGAGCATCACTGTCACTCAAGCTTCAAAGATGAAAATGAGTTACATGGTTAAGGCCAAAGCTACGGGCTGGAGAGTCTAATCCATCCACACAAAGGGGAGTCGGTGTCTTGAAAAATAATACAATCTACCATACAAACATGATTGCTGGGAAGATTAAGGGTGTAGGGAGCACTCCATGAAAAGTTAGCTATCATAAATATTAATGTCATCTCTAAGTTGAGTTACTTGTCAGGATAAGGGACCTTACACAAATGGGCCTTTTATGCACGAGCTGCTTAGAACAAGCCTTTGAATGCACTAACTTCGGGTAGACACCATGTGGGCTGTGTGGTACTGGGAACCGGTAGTCAAGCAGATGAAGTTTATTCAGCTGTAAAATGGAAATAAGAAGTGTCTTCCTCCCAGAGCTGTTGTTAAGAGAAACAACATGACTGAAAAGGCTTTCGCTTTTCCCCTTGTAACCGGGAATTCCCTTCCCCTTGAGCCTGGGCTGACTAGAGCGGCCCACTTGTTCACTAGAGTGTGATAGAAATAATATGTTGGGATTTGAGCTGTCATGTAATAGGCAGTCTTGAAGCATAAGCCCTCTTAGAAGCCCTATGCTGCCACACGAGCAAGACAGAAACCACAACTGCAATCTTCCAGCTGGCAGTGCCAAAGTGCCAGATGTTTAGGTACAGCCATCAGATGAGCTTGTCAGTGCCACACCAAGCCCAGCTGGAGAAACCTTGAGGAACATAGGAATCACCCTGCTGCTGTGACCTCAATGGCTGGTACACAAAACCATAGCTTCTCTAACGGTTCAGTGTTAGGATGGCCTACTAGTCAGTAAAAGGTAACTAAACGCATGCAAACCTGTAGAACTGAATCTGACTCCTCACTGGCATAGGGGATGTTATCTCGTGATCTTAGGTTAACATCCAGTCCATTGGAAGTACCTAGGACTCAGAACTGAGAAAAAGATAGTAAAGAAACAGCTTCGGTCGAGCGCTTCACAGTTTCTTTTCATGCTCTTGAACACAAAGCAAAGGAGAGGAAGACCCTTTTCCCTGGGGCCTGGAAGGGGACCTGAAAACATGTAATGTGACGGGGCAAGACAGCAGAGGTTTCTCCATCTTCTATTCTTGCTGAAGCCATTTCAGGTTTAACTAGAATTTGATCTCCTTGATGGAGAATCCCATGGAAAATTACCTAAGTCACCCCAGCTAGCCTAACTTAGCTTTTTGAAACTTCCTGCTTGTGTAGAACTCCCTCCAGATAAGGGTTTAGCTTAGCTTCCGTTAAACTCCTTGTTTGTGCAAACCTCCCCATGAAGATGCGGAGGAACATACCAGCATGTAGGTTTCTTGCCTTTAAAAGCCTCTTGCTCTAAATGCTCAGGGCTATACTTAGTTCCCAAATACCTGAGTGTAGTCCCAGCCAGCTGGAATAAAGACTTTCAATTGGCTATAAACCATGCCACAGTCATCTCCGGTCCCTGTAACAGTAACACAGTCAACCTGAGAAAGGTCACAATCCCTGACATATCCTGGGCATACAAGTCCCTGTGCATTTTAAAAAGTAAAAATTCAACATCATTAATTTTTTAAGCCTTCAGGTAAACCTTATCTAAGTATGTACTATCCTCTATGGATATGGTATTCTGCACCCACTGTATGCCTTTAGGAGGCAGTACATTGTCTAAGAGTCTTGATTGTGAAGTCTAGCCATTCTGCCACTTTCGGGAATGAACGAGCAGTCAAGTATGACCTGGTGCCACCCCTTTTTTTCTTCCTATTGCTATTGATCTGTTTGTCTTCGTGATATCAAGTCGAGCTTTGGTTTACGGCAGGCTCTCACATAGCTAGGGCTTGCCTCTAACTTGCTATGTAACTGAAGACAACAGCCTTGGACTTCTGATTTGTCTCCATTGTGCTAGACTCATGAACGTGTGCCACCATGTTCACAGTCTAGACTATGTTAGATAGAAACTGAGGCAGAGTGATTGATGCCCTGTGTCCTCCGGAAGATTCAGCAATGCCACATTTCCCAGTGTCCCATGCAGTTAGTTGAGGCCATGTGCCAGAGGACCATGGCCAGCAGGATGAAAGCAGCAGTTAAGGACACACTTTCCAGGCGGCCAGTCACCCCCCCTAACCTGGCCCTCATCTGAGAGGAAGCCCAGGGAAGGGCAATTGGGGCTGTAAAGGATGCAAGAACTGCAAGATAAAGGGAGGCTGGGTCTAAACCAGAGCTGAGCCAGTTCCCACCCTTTATTCTACAGTCAAAGAAGGGCTGGCCCAGGAGGAAGGAGAGGGAAGACTATTATATTTCTCCAGCTGCTGACATCTGGCTCAGTCACTCTAGCAGAGATTCTCTTAACAAATAAGAGGATAAGTGATAGAGTAGGAAAAGGGGTGGGGAGTAGGAGAAGGGATGGGTGGAAAATTGGACTATTCCCAGTCCCCAAGATGAGCATGCTGGGGAGTCATGATGCCCTAGCCAGGGAGGTCTGCATCAAGCCCCAGAGGACGGCAGGAGCACAGAGAGGCCTGTCCTAAGGGCCTGAAGCTTGAGTCTTTTATTCTTCCCTTCCCTCCACAGGGAACAGATGGAAGGTGCCCAGCATATCATATACTGCTGGCTCTGGTGACAAGAAGATGAAATTCTATCAGTCATCTGACAGGAGATCTCAGAAGTGACTAATTCAGTCCCTGAGGCCTCTTAAGAAGGATGCTTGCTCTCCTTTCCTGGCTACTTGTCCCTCTGCTCAGCCTGGCCCTTGCTCAGTAAGACAGTCAGGTCCACACAGTGGGGGTATGGTGGAGTGACTCAATCCCCACTGAGCTAAGGAAGTGAAAGCCATCCATCAGAGTTCTCAAATCCAGTCTTTTGGATAACACTGCTCCTGTGCTGTCCCCTGGAAATCTCTTTGTGCAGCTACCACTGACTTCTTGGCTCTTCTCAGTCTCTTTCTTTTATAGGTCAGCATTTTAAAGGCTGCTGTTAAGCTGGGTAACTCAACCAAAAGTTAACACAACCAAAGCACACATGGGCCACACAGATTTAGATTTGACTCCCAGCTCCAGTACATCTCACCAGCACTATGTCCCGGACACAACCTTCCCTTTCATACCACATTACCCCCATAGTCCAGATTGCAAATAAATGAGATGTGTCTCATTATTTTCAATATTTTCATTATTACTTTTGACAAACATTACCAATCAATCACCACTCATATTTTTATATCTGGACTATGGGGGTTGATGAAAAGACCTTCAACAGGGCCAGAATATTACCTGCTATTGCCATATCTCTTCTTCCCTCCTCCTTCACGATCTCCTTCCTAGTGGTGTTAGTATGCCAAAGATATTTGCCACAGAATCAAGCTTGAGATTTCACAGCACCAGAGCTGGGAACTTGGTTGTGAGAACGACATGGCACCTTAACAGCCAAGAAAGAGGAAGCTGTTCTGAGCTCCTTGGCCACTACAGTCATCTGTACCCGGCACTGTGAAACAGAAAACTGTCAGCAGCTGCCTAGCAGGACAGGCCATACTCTCCTTTCACACTTGGAGCACCTTGCAAATGAATGACACGTACTTCACATCCACCTCAGTCCTACACCTATGGTAGGCATTACTAATCAATCACCATACTCTTCTCCACTGAGCCCAAACACAACAGCAGAAGCCTTTGCCTGCCACATAGCCCACCAGCCACACTTCAGTCATGCAAGCCCAAATGTATTTAGCAAAACCTTTGGGTGACCTAACCCCAGAGGGTAGACAAGCAACCATAAAGGTGAGGAGTAATGAAGACATGGGCACCAATAGAGCATGGACATTCTGATTCAGCAAGGCAGGCCACCAGGCTTGAGATCTCTCTGCACAGTGTTATTTCTGCACTCTTTGCATGTTGTTCTGGTGTCTGTTTCTTCACTATCTCAAGCAGGTTTCCTTGGGAGAAGGGGAGAAACACACAAAGTGGGGAGGTCATTTTACACCATTCCTGGCATCCTTAGTCAACCCACTAACTAAACGGGGTGTCAGCAGAGCCAGGTAACCAGGACTCGTGCCCCTTCTCCACCTGTTAACAAGGCAGTGACAAGAGCACAGCACATTACATCTTCCCCAGCAGGGATCCCTGTCTTCCACAATCGGCCATGAACCAGCTGAAAAGGATGTGTCAAAATGTTTAAGACAGCCTTACATTTAAATGCCAGGGAATGACCACTTTGGTATTTCTGCCAGTTAGCTTTATTGTTTTTGCGAGACATGGATAAGGCTTATTCCCCATACATAATGAAGCTCTGTTCAACATTTAGAGACATTTCTAATGTTTCTTTCGCCAGTCTCTCTGGCATTACTAAAAGAATCTTTTCTCACTCTTGGTTTCTGCAAGTAACCCATGCACAGCTAATTTGGTTGATAAAATGATACCATTTCAACCATCTCCGTGCTTCAGCTAGACTGTATGAGCCTCTTTGTAGGAAGAGATTAATCATGTGGCTCCCATTGCCAACCTTATAATCTCAATAACAAGGCTGGTCAGATGAACAGCCAAAATGGATCTTTTATGAAGAATATGATACATCATGAGAGTATCGTCTGTCCCTGCTGTTGGGCTGGCGTGTGTCATTGGTAGCCAGAGAAGGGAATTTATTTAATTGTTTCCAGAACAGGCAATACATAGCCAAGACAAAACTAGTCATACACAGTATAATTGAAAAACAACAGTTCAATGGCAGATCTCACGTACAATGAAGTTTCCGCAAGAGATCATGTGTCTACACTGGCCATGAGTCTGTTCCAAGCTCTGGTGAGGGAGGCATCAGCCCACTCAGGGCCTCTCCTGCCCAGTCTGCCCACGTGTGGAACCCTGCTCTCTGGGAACTCACCTCCCCGCTAAGGGAGGGCCCCAGTTTGGGCCGCAGATATCAACTCACTCATAATTGGGTTTTTTGTTTGTTTG
>JAQHUG010000079.1:5149837-5180560 GCA_028555095.1 Dicrostonyx torquatus
TCTCTCTCTCTCTCTCTCTCTCTCTCTCTCTCTCTCTCTCTCTCTCTCTCTCTCTCTCTCTCTGTGTGTGTGTGTGTGTGTGTGTGTGTGTGCACTCCTGAACCATAGCACAGAGCCTCCATCCTCTTTCTATTTGATTCTGGCAGGCCTGGCATCTCCCAGGAGCTATGCTACATGCTTATGAGAAACCGCATTGATTAAAGCCGAGTCCAGAAGAATTCTGGTCCCTGTGTTGAGGAACTCCAGTCCTACTGTCTGAGTCAGGTTCCTGGCTTTTCTTCCAATGAATTTGGAAACCTGTATAGCTCACTTATCTGCCTGAGCCTTGGTTTCCTCATCTGCAAAGTAGTTTACCATCACTACCTGTTTTACAAAGCCGCTCTGAAAAATAGAATATTCTGTGCAAGTCAAAATGGGCTCAGGCCTATGAAATGACTGGAAGCTTCTCTGGATATCTTTTTGCTCTCAAAGCATGGTAACAGCTGCCTTGTTTCTGCAGGCTTAGCAAAATGTACATGCAGAGCCAGAAAGATGGATAGGAGGGTAGAGACACTTGCCCTGCAAGCCTGAGGACCTGAGTTCAAGCCCCAAGGAAGCCATATGTTGAAGGCCAGCTGCATGATGAATCCACTCCTACGGGAACTTATCACTCATCCCTCAAAAAAGACATTCAATCTATAACCGTTGGAGGTTGCAGATTGTGCTCCAATTATCTCTCAAATATCACACCAGCCCCCAATACCACAGCACTGGGGACCAAGTTCAACATGAGTTTGGGTAGGAACAAAAGATGTTCCAGCTATGGTACCTGGCCAGCACCCGGGTGTCACAAGGGAAATGAGTTGGCTCCCAAAGCAGAGTTTTCTCCATTGTGCTCTGCTGCGGTAAAATCTGTGCCCATGGCCGTGTGTACCATTTTATGTGTTCCCCATCCATATCAGAACACCTTTATGGCCAGAACCCCCTCCTGTTCATCTTAGAATAAGGAGTTTCGACGTCTGACCTAGAACCTGGCACAGTGCAGGGGCCATAAATGATCACTGTTGTGGCTGACAGTCATCCACAGTGGTCTCCCCAACTCCTGCCTCCTTATTTTTATGTCCTTATGCAGTCTCCATCATTCAAATGTAGATCTAGGAGCTCAGTTATTTGGGGTGGGGGAGGTATACACAACTATGGGTGTTTGTGCATGTGTGTGCCCATGAGTGGGGAGTCCAGGGGGTGCTCTCGGGTGTGCACCATCCAACGTTTCTTGAAGACAGGGTTTCTCACTGGCCTGGCACTCACCAAGTAGGCTAGGCTGACTGCCCCAAGGATGTACCTGTCTCTATTCTCCCAGGGCTAGAATTACAAGCACATACCACTACACTGGACTCTATTTAAGATTGATTTTTAATTATGTGCCTATTTGTGTGGGGGTAGGTGCACACGAGTCCAGTCACTTAAGGAGACCAGGGGTGTTGGATCTCCCTGGAGTCGGAGATACAGACAATTGTGAGCAACCTGGCATGCGTGCTGAGAACTCAACTCAGCTGCTCTGAAAGAGCAGTGTGCACTTTTCACCAACCACACCGGCTTCCCAGTCTGCCGTTTGCTTCTGACAGACAAAACACAGCAAGCGTAGCCAGGTACCATCTCTGAGATTGGGTACACACGTCTGTGACTTCTGCCTGCTCCCCTCTTTCTCTGTTCCTTCCTCACCCGTCTTGCTCTCTCCCTCTCCCCCTCTCTTTCTCACAGTACTTGCCTGCTTCCCCCATTGGATAGCACCACATAGCAAGGAAGTGAGGGCAGCCTCTGGCAACAGCCACTAGAGCCAAGATGCCCAGTCCGGTAGCCCAAAGGTGACCACACTGAGTAATTGGAGGTGATCCTGCCCCAGTCACGCTAGTAGATGAAACCAAAGACCCCAGTTAGACCCCTTAACTGTGGGATACTCAAAGTGGAGGGCCCAGCCAAACCATGGCCAGGTTTCTGGTCCTCAAAGACCCTAAGGACAGAGCATGGGGCTGTGTTTTAAAGCTGCTGAATCTGGGGTTGTGTGGCATATGGGAGTGGATGCTCAGGGTCTGTGAACAAGAAAAACGGAACAAAGAAGAAAAGGTGGGAGGAAGAGGAAGTACAAATTGGTCCTCTGTTACCACTTCTGGCCACAGTCTAGGGGGTCAGCTTGCCCTCCTTGAACCCACAGTTCCACACTCTGGTCTCTTCTTTGTTCTGCCTTAGTACCAGAGTAAGCCTTAGGTCCCAATGGATGTCTCACTGTCACCAACCACAATATTACCAATACTCTGGGTCACCCATCCTCAGAGACTCATGTCAAAACACTTTTGTAATCATCAGTCCAGAGGTCCTAGCCCTCTCGAGTGAGGTCAGAGCACTTCAAAAGTCACTCTGTGAGCATAAAAATATTTCGCTGTCATCAATTCAATTCTCAAGAATTTCTAGGTCTCTTGGCAGTGGGGCAGCAGACTTGCAGATCATGATGATGTGGCCAACTACCTCTCAAGTGCCTCACCAAACACCTGCAAGGAGAGTGGATGGACTGGTGCCCGCAGAGGTCAGAAAATGGTGTTAGATCTCTTAGAGTTAAACTTATAAGGGGTTGTGAGCCTTCTATTGTGGGTACCAAGAACCAAACTCTGGTCCTCTGCGCCAGCAGCAAGCACTCTTAACCACCAAGCCATCTCTCAGTCCTGAGACAGAGTCTCTAACGGGCTTGTGGGTTGCAATGGGATTTCCTATCCAAGAGCCTCCCAGAGAACTCTTGGCTGTTTTCTGGAATCGCTCACATGGGGAGTGGTATGACAGATTCACTTGTGTCTGCCTTCCTTCTCAATAAGGTAAGTCTGCGACTCATCCACAGGGCCAAACAGCGTCCAAGTGACAACAGCTTCTTTTTAAGGTTGAATATCATTCCCATTTTTATGTTCTGCCTTTTAGCATTCCATAAAATATGACTGATATGCGCTAAACTGCACATATAGCATGTGATTTGACTAATTTTAACATATGCATATATCCATATGAATATAGAGACTTTATATTAATCAAAATTGTATACAAAGTTTTAGGATCAAAATCAATACATAACCAAGAGCCTAGTTCCTTAGGCTCTTCCCAGAACACTGGAGTTCTAACTCCTCATACTGGCCTAATGGAAGATTCTTTGGTGAATTTTCCGTAATCACTTCTTCCCTGAGGAAATTCATTGCCGCTGGTGGAATCTTCCAAGCCCACTGAAAGCAAAAGCAAACAAAAAGTATTTTGCTGGCTTGTCACTGCATCCAGCATTTCTGAAAGGACTCAGAGTTTTAGTGAAATCAACGGAAAAAATATTAATAAAGACAAATAAAGCAGAAGAGTTTGCTCCTATAAGGAGAACACCAAGGGCTTCAGGCAAAGCTATATCCAGGAGTCCAGCCATGCTGAGGACTCCTTCTTCCTCTTTCTCAGCCTTCTTTCCTGCCCTTTTCCCTCATTCTCTGCTGAGTGCTACCCTGTTGCATGCAGCTCCGGGTGGTTTTTCTCCTGTATCATTCATGGAAGCAAATCCCACTGGGTAGCTACCCTGGAAGCCGTGTAATTCTGGGAGCTGATGACAGACGTGGGGACAGTGTTGAGGAGACGATGACCTGGGGACAGTAGGCAGTCCAGAGTTGTTTGACAACCGGAAGGTTGCCTCTGCCCTGACAGCAGAGACAAAGAACAGTCAGGTGGGCCAACACAGAGGCTGGGGACACCTGATAGAAGCTGGAGCCAGAGAGGAGTTCCAGACAGGAAGGAGGCAGAGAAGCCATTGTCTGACTTCTCCTTCCCTTGTCCTCCAGTCCACAAGTGCCTTTCAAAAGGCCCAAAGAAACTGGACAGCAGCTAACCAGGATGTGTGTGCAATACAGCCTGCAGGACCAGCCCCTTGGGATATAGGCAAGAGCAGAGGAAGAAGAAGGAAGCAGGGGACAGGGCTGAGGGCCACAGACCAAAAGTCATGCCATCCCTGTGAGCCACATCTGGAGGTGAGAGGGACACTAATCAGCTGGACCACCCCAAAATCATTGGGATAGTTTTCTCTGGCATGGTCTCAAACTGACCAGCCCAGAGGTCAGCCACATGCTGCTTCAGATGCAGTGTTGGGGTGGGGAGCTGAGGCAGGTACGTGGCCAAACCCCACAACTCCAGTTATTTCAACAGAGTAGAACTTTAGATGGCAAACCACGGCTAAGATCAGCACTCCATTGGCAAGCTCCCAGTCCCTGGAAAGGTAAGAAGTGGACACATGGCTAAGCAGACACTGTTTCCTTTCCTCCCCAGGCTCGATCATTCCCCAGCCTGGGTTTTGAGGCCAGAGTGGGAAGATCCAGTTGACTAAATGGTCCCCAGTGGCACACTGCCTTCAAAAGGAGCCACTTCACAATCCCAACGCTGAGGCTAGAGGATTCCCTGCAAGGCTTTTACGATCCCTATAAATTTCCAGAGAGGGCTGGTGAGCGACTGGGCTCTGTCACTGTCAAGCACTGACTGGATGCACCTTTAATGGAGTCTCCAGCAGCCATAAAAAATGCAGGGAAACAGCTTTCTGGAAGCGGGTGTGCCTGATGGATGGACCGGTGACACCCAGTAAAAGCCAAATAGGCTGGGCTTGTCCGCAAGTCTGTTGAGCGAAAAACATCTTAGGATGCAGCTTGGGCTTTGAGACACACACAGGCCATCTGGCATGGAATTCCTCCCCACGGAACTCACTCTCAGAACTCCTCATTGCCTCAGATGGCTTTTACATAAGACTGAGTGTGCTCCAGCGGCTACACATTTGGGTGTTATAAGTGGCTTAAACAATGTACCCAGCAGAAGTCATGTCCTCCCAGGACCTTAGGCAATGACCTTGTTTGGAAGCATGCCATTTTGCACAGTAGTGCTAAGCCTCGGTTTGTCCTTCCAGAGACTGGGAATGATAAGAAGACCTAGGGACAATACAGGGATAGGAAATTGGAAGGAGCACGAACTGCCATGTGACAGGAGTATCAGCTGTCATGTGACAGACGCACAACGTAAACCGACCTCTGCTACTACTCTCCAGGGCAAGGGTGGGAGGGAGGCAAGAAAGAGAGAGATGAGGCAAAGACAGGCCAGCCCTCTGGAAAGTTTACTAACACTCACAGCATCTCTGCGGTGTCAGGATAGCATCCTGGAGGACCCTAAGATGACCTTTCTTAGCAGCCAAGCCCATTTGTTGTGAGGTATTCACCAGAGAAGACACTCGGACATGGGCTCAAGCCAACAGTAAGCTGATCAGCGACTACACTGGACGTTCAGGACACAGTCCTAAGGCTCTCTCAGAGTGAACTTTTAAGCATAGAAATCGCAGCTTTGGTTGACTCACTTAGCAAGCACAGTTAGCCAGGCGCAGAACTGCAGAAGCCAAAATCCAAGGCTAATATATTTAGGGGCTTTCCCAGAACTATGGACTCTGATGGTCATTGTTCTCATTTCGGCAGGTGTTGCTGCCTGCATGCTGGGTTCCGAGGCCTGAATGGTTCTCCCATTACAGTGTCAGTTGTGTTAAGGTCTGGGGGGGTCTATTACATTCCCCACTGGTTCTATGGGCATGAGTCAAACCATGGTCTCATCTGAGGGCAGGGCCTTATATCTTCTCCTTAGCACTAGTAGTTTAACAAAATTTAGTCTCTCTTTTACATAACCAAGTGGACAGTTGAGCAAGCAGGGTCCTAGTGAAAGCTAGGAACAAAAGGATCAGCAGCCTAGCTGTGGCTGTAAGTAGAATAGTTGACCGGGGAAACCAGGAGGACAGACTAGATTAGATTAGATTAGATGATTAGATTAGATTAGATTAGATTCTTGGTGTCTCCTTTCTCTTACCTGAAGGTTATTTCTGACCATGGCTAAATGGCTAAACTTTCTCTAATCACCCCCAGCTAATTGGCATAGTGATAACAAGCTTCTCACAATTTCACACAGAGACCTCATTGTCCCATGAAAGGAAGGCCCTATCCTCTGTGATTCTGAAGAACAGCCTTGGCTAAGGAGTCTAACTGGGCTTCCACGCAGGAAGTAGAATTTTCTAGATGGCCCAAGTCTATGTCTACTTAAGCACTGAGTTCTTTAAAGTTTTTACCCCTCATAAGTAGGGATGAAGCCACAGCTGCAGTGTAGCCCCCAATGCCAGGCCCTACCAACAGAGGAATGAGACTGGGGACAGCTCCCTGCATACAGGGAAGCCCAAAATCTAGATTTAGGCGGGCTCTCTTTTCCATTATAGATGCACACCTGTGGTATAACATGCACACAGACACAAAGGAGAGAGGGGTCTCCTCTACTAGTGCAAACAATTCAGAAGATACACGCTTGGTTAAGCCTTTAATGCAAGCAAGCCAAGTAGTCTCTGAGGTCTGGAAACACACTCAACTGCCACTCCTGGAGTGAACCTGCTGTATGGCTGCAGGAATCTGCATGCAGGTAACTATTTAAAGGGCATCTTGGTGACATTAAACAAACACCCCTCCCTTAGAGGTTCCCCAGGGTGAGCTTAGGTTGGTCCCATTCACAGCTGTTAGGGTTATGTGAATCTTATTGTTTGATTAGTCCCAATCCCAACATAATAAGGAGGCTTAGAGTCCAGGCACAGCCAGCGGCCCTGACCTATGTCTAATAAAGAGTGAAGGAAACAATGTACTTTTTCTAGGATCCCAAACACTGAGGGCTGGCTGCCACTGCCTCATGGGCCTTTATCTGAAGTTACCAAAGGAATTCTTGAGGAAATTGGGAGTTTGGAGGATTGACACCTTAAGGGGCTTATATCTCAGGGGTATCAAGAAGGGTCAGTTTGGGCCAATGGGCTGGATTACTCTAGGTGAAGGTCTCTTTTGGATAGTAAATTTGTTGTCTGGCTCTGGACCATCCAGGTATAACCTGACTCACCAGTTTCCCAATAATAATCTTTGGCTTCCTGCCAGGCCCTAACCTTTATGGATATGGGATTGCATTGCCTGTAACCATAGGTCGGTGACAGTGATTTCCTTCCTAGGACTATGAAGGGACCAGTGTACTGCAAAGAGGACTCACCTGGCTTTTGGCAGCTTCAGGGGTAGAAAGGGCATCAGCCAGGCAAGCATAGTACTGGATAGATTCGAGATCCTTCTGAAGGCCTTTGCAGTGGGCAATGGCTACCTCTCTTGGCAGTCTCTAGTGGTGGGGAACAATTCTGTATTCTGTCATAAATGCTGATTGGCCAGGCAGAAAGTATAGATGGGTCAACCAGACAGGAAGTAGAGGCAGGGTGATGAGAACGACTGGGAAGAAGGAAGCTCTTCCCGCAATCCTGAGCAGATCACCAAAGAGGCAGGATGTGATCTGCTGAGAAAGGTACTGAGCCATGTGGCTAACATAGATAAGAACAATGGGTTAATATAAGTTACAAGAGCTAATAAGAAGCCTGAGCTAATGGGCCAATCAATTTATATCCTAATGTAGACTTTCTGTGTGATTTTTCTTCGGGACTTGCTGGCTGTGGGGTACTGGGTGGGACAGAAACCCCAACAAGCTGGCCTCCATGCTACACTCTAGTAGGGACAGGATTTCTTCTTTGATTTTAGTTTCCTTTCTGGATGAAGTAAGGACACCCCTTCCCCACCTTTATTGAGGGTCCCATGGACACAGACCATGGCAATTGCATACCAACTATCTATATACAGAGATAGCTTTGCCCTTCCACCCCAACCCCCTGTGAAGTACCTGGGTTGACATCAAAAGCTCAGCCCTTTATGCTAAAATCCCTTAGCTGAGGGAGTAGGCCCATACTGTCCTGTCTAAGGTGACAACCGTGGCCTTGGCATACCTGATATTATCTAAACAAAACTGCTCCCATTCAATACTTCTTCAGGTCTGACAGACTGGACTTCATCAGTCCCTTTCAGGAAGCATGGACAACAGTGGCAGCAGAACTCAGAGCAAAGAGCTCGGTGCAACCACAGAGCTCCTAGCCCACCAACCACAGAGCAAGAGAAATGGGGAGCAGCCAGGGTCCTGCCTGAGGTAGGAATGAAGTAGCTTGAGTCCATTGTTCACCAAGGCCATGATCTCTTTCACAAGCAAGCATCTGCTTGGACAGGCTGAGCCACAAGCTCCTGCTGGCTGGAGCTGGAGGCACTGGGTGAGTGCTAAGGGACCCTGTTTGCATACAGTGAACCATCATAAATGTGATGTGCCCCTCATCTGGTCAGTGGAGTTTGATGTTCCTAACTCAGGTGCTGTCTTGGAGAGGTTCTGTGAGGTTATCAGCTGGCAGCAGGCTGGCTGGGTTGATGGCTGGCTGAAACTGTATAGAATCGCATGTGGGGTGGCCCAGAAGTCCCTGATCATGTGTGTTTTAGGCATTGTACATCTACCTCTCTACAGAGGGGAGGGTGGTTAGGAGCAGTCCTGGCCAAAAGTCAGTTATTTGTTTGTTTGTATACTAGCACGGCTATATTATCAACTACCCATAAACAAATTGGCCAACAGGCAGAAGCAGTATCAAGTCTTTCGGAGAGATGGGACACTGGCCCCATTCCAGGGTCCCAATGTCTGAGCACTGACATAGGACAGGGCTTCCTTCTCTCCCCCTTTCTTTTACAGTCTCTAGCTTACTCCTCTGGGATCTCTTTTATTTATTTATTTTTTTGTTCGTTTTGCTTTTCTTCTACAGAGTCAACAGTAATTGTAAACCTTTTGAGCAACCTTCAATAACTAGAAGTTATATAATAACTATTATATAACTCTGCATACTGTCAAACCCTTATAACCTTGGAAGTTTCTTTTCTAAAAGCTAGACCAACTGCAAAACAAAAGCAATATTTTATTTTCTAGCAGCTTCCTTCAATCCTAGAGACGGCTTGGCAAAAACTGCCCAGAGCTTTCTTACCTTGGTCAGTTTTGGGATCTCTGTCACTTTATCTGAGCTACATTGCTTCCCCTTCACAGGGAGCACACAACTCAGGGAAGGATTTCCTCCTCCCTGTGTGCACACCACTCTCAAGCATGTGGTAGAAGACAGACAGGACCCCACCCCACTCCCGCAAGAGGCCAGGCCTCTCCCTCTTCTATGCAAGAACTGGACCAGACCATTAATGGGGGTGCAGAGAAAGAAGCCGTAAGAGACAAGAAGAGAAAGAACAGTAATACTCCTGGTCTTCAGACCAGAGGAGGTGCTCTCGGTCAATTTCCTGGGGGCTGAGAGAATGGGCAGAGATTTGGGGTTTCTTTAAGTGACTTGACCAAACCAAAAGGATTCGGGTCCCCAACAAAGAGCACAAGTTTTAAGCAGGGGAGAAGGGGTTAGGGGGTATCCTCACACCAGAGAAAGCCTCTAGTTGATAAAGGGAAACAGGGAAGGGTAGGTGGGGTCTCCCAGCTAGCCTCTTCTAGATAGCCTGAACAGTCACTGGGCCAGCCAACTCCAAAAGAGGGCCAATTGATTTCACAGAAGGTCAGGAGACACCATATCCATTCTGATCCACAAAATCCCCCTTGGGTTGAGGGCACCCTCTGTCACCACTGATGTAGCCATACTTGCCACCGATGCTGTTGCAGTGACAGTCTCAGGAAGAGGGTGCATGGTGTAAGTGGGTAGCCACGCACAGCCTGTGAGCCGGCAGGAGAGCATGCACTGCCTTGGGCGGGGGGGGCAGGGGGCACTGAGGCCCCTGGTAGGATCACTCTCCCTCCCATTTTAGATCTGTTTCTCCAACCAACAGAACTGACTAGACAGAAACACAGTAAAGATACTCAGGGGCGGACACTACATATTTATACACCTCAACAGAGCAGGAGAGTCTAGTAATATCCTACCTGGATCCCCAAAACCGGATTGTTGGCCACACTGGGCCCCTCCTCTGTGTCCTAAATAGAAGGTACCTTAGCCAGACTTACCTCTGGAGGTGCTAGACGAGGTAGGTGACTTCCAATTTTGTTCCCTTTTTTGGCGACTGAATTCTAGAACCCTAAAACATTTCAGGGTGCCTATCCCTATGAGTCCTTAGACCACTGCACTCCTGCCTGCTCCAAGGGGCTCCAAGACCCTCAGTGTCTTAAGATCTGATCTCTGGGAATCTTTTTGGGCCTCCGGAAATGTGAGTTATCCACCAGAGAAGACTACTAGACACAGGTTAAATCCAATAGAAAGTCCTTATTATTAGCCAGTTGGGAACTATGCTGGGAGTTCAGGACCCAATTACAGTCCCAAGTCTTTCTCAGGGTGAGCTTTTAAGAACAAAACCACATCTTGGGTTGACATACCTTAGTTAGCAAGAGTAGTTAGCCAGAAGCGGAACTGCAGAAGCCAAAAAGCAAGGTCAGCACATTTAGGGGCTTTCCAGAACTACGGACTTTGATGGACTGGGTGTTCTCATTTTGGCCCATCTATGTGCTGGATTCAGAGGCCTGAATGGTACTTCCATCATGGCGCCAGTTGTACTAAGGTCTAGGGGCCTATTACACCTTTCTCCTGCATGACCCCTCTGTGACAGGACTCTACATCTCTCTTAGCTTCAGTCTAAGCTAAGCTTCTGTCCTTCTGCACTGATGAAACTCGAGACCTCTGCCCAGTCAGGTGGGTCCTGGGTACTGTCAACCAGTCAGGAAGCAAAGGAGCCCAGTTTAAAGCTTGGGTAAGAAAGTCACTGTGCCCTTTCTGCCTGACTCAGGCAGGGTGCACACTAGGCATGCGCTCAGCAGTGGAGCAGCTGTTGAGCTGGGGATATAGATGATGAGCAGAATAAAAAATGGGTCTTTCTCTAAAGAACTCACTTCCTCTGTGTGGGCCAAATATTGCCCATGTTAAGGCATGTAAGCACAGTTAGCACAGCTAACACGTTTCTAATGTAGCTCCCTGCAAACTTTCTAACTCACGAGAAGTCATGTATGCACACTACATGTGTACACACTAAATGCCAAGTTTAGAAAACCATTAAGTATATCTACTAATGGGAGGGGGAAAAAGGGAGGGGAGGGGAGAAAACTGTATAGATCACTAAAGACAGTTTTTAGAAGTTTATCTACTAAAACTGAAATGACACGCACAACTCAAATAACAGCTTAAATAGGTTAGAACCTCTTTCTTGGACTATAAAAGAAAATCCTAGAAGCAAGTAGTCTAACGGTGGTGTGGCAGAGCTATGGTGTCTCTGGACATGCAGGCGCTTCACTAACACAGAGAGAATGTTTTCTATTTTCCAGATCACCTTATGGCTGAAGATGGCTGCAGGAGCCCAAGGTATTCTATGTACATTCCGGGCACATTCCAAGAGATGTAGGGAAGAAAAGTAAATGGGCACCTCCTAGAACTGGCAACATTTTCTGCAGTCTTCCCAAAAGTCCTGTGTGTTTGCAGTCACACACAGCCCCGGCTCTAAGTCAAGCAGGGATGCTGTCTCTGTGTTGGGTGTATTGGTAGTTCAAATAAACTTGTGGTTCTGTTAGGGAGGGGAGAGTGGGTCACAGACGGCAGCCAGGAGCCTCTGTCACAATACAGAAAGTGAAACATTAACTTCTGTGTGCCTCTGTGTGCCGAGAAAGATCTCCAGTAGAGACCGGCTGCCACTGGAGGATCCCGTGAAGCATGCTTCTTGGCTTCTATTTGAAATCCCACTAGACAGAGCCTAGAGCTAAAGCACAAATGTGAAAGAAAATTGTCTTAACTTCTTTCCTCGCTGTTATGACAGAATCCCCCGACAAGAGCAACTTCAGGGAGAGTTCATTCTGGCAAGCTCCCATAGCCTTGGGAGCTAAAATGAGAGGCACACTCTTCCAAGGGCTCGCTCACTCCCCAGCCTGGGTTTTGTAGCATTGGACAGGGGCGGGAAGACCCAGTTGACTAAAGGGCTCCCCCATGAAAGCAAGGGGTTCAAGGGAGTTTGTAGTTGAAGGGTACAGTCAGCCACTGCGGGGAAGGCCATGCTGTGAGAATCAAGGCCAAGGATAGATCTCTGGGCACAACTCTCTCTCTCCATTTACACAGCCCAGGATCCAAAACCCAGAAAATGGCCCCACCCACAATTAAAATGGGCCTCATCAATTAACATAATCAAGATGATCCCCGGAAGGCACAGCCAGGGGCTCGCCTCCCAGAAGATTCTAGATTCTGTCAGGTTGGCAATTAGCACTAAATCATCAAAAATAATCACACGTGCAGAGTGACACGTGTCTCTGTGGGTTTAACTTTATAATAGATGTCCCCTGACTTATGAAATGAGGTGCCAGTTACACTACCAATCACTGGTATTTACTTCTCAGCCAGCAAACTAAGAAGAGAAGGGAACGCCGTGCTGGTGTCATCCCTAGCCTCCAGGCAGCACTCATGACTCAGTTTAACGTGACTGAGTTGAAGGCAAACAGATGCTGGACTTACCCTTAAGGAGTTCAGACTAGAAGCCCTGATTATCACTGCCATGGAGGTCATGGTCATATTGGCTGCAGTCCATGGAAGGCAGACTCATAGCTCCTTCTGTAACCATGGATCCCCAAGCAGCCCCCAAGAACAGCCAGGACCACCAAAAGACATGCAACTACTCATTTTCACTGTTTCACTGCAGGCCTTCTAGATCAGGAGTTCACAGCCTGGCTAAAGCTGCAACCCTTTAATACAGTTCCGCGTGCTGTGGTGACCCCCAACCAAAAAATTATTTTCATTGCTATTTCGTAACTATAGTTTCGCTAGTGTTATAAATTGTAATGTTTTCTGATGGTCTCAGGAAACCCCTGTGAAAGGGTCGTTCATCCTTAAAGGGGTTGCATCCCGCAGGTTCAGAACTACTGTTCTAGGGCCTTTACTAGGCTTGGATGTACTGTAAACCCCAAGGTCAAGCCACACATTGCATCATCTTCCCCATGGCATTGTCCATTCCTGAATACAAGCTTGTATGCCTCTGCCCCACCCACCTGGGCACTGTTCACATTTGGGACTGGATGATTCTTGGCTATGGGGCTGTCTTGAGTATTGTAAGCAGTGTCCCTGTCTACTAGATGCCCGTGGCAGCCCCTCCCTGACGCCATATGACCACCAAAAAATGTCCCCAGACAACGCCAAATATCCCTTATGGGCAAGATCACTCTTGAATGAGAACTTCTACCCTAGGGAAGGCTCTGGGGTTGAGAAAGCACATAATGGTTATCCAATAGGCCTTCCCCGGGGTGCAAACCTTTACCCTCCATAAGAGTTCATGAATCCATCCCACTAGCACAGTGCTTGGTTAAAGAGAGGCAGCATCGGTGGTGAGGACTCACTTCAAAAACAGAGTCCATACTGAGAGTTGTTACTTCTTGGAAAACTAAGATGAAATGTCACGGATGTTCATGCTATGAGTCCATAAATTACTTTTGCTTTAACAAAAACATTGAGGGGTTGGGGAGAAGACTCAGTCAGTAGTGTTTGCTGTGCAAGAATGCGGACCTGAGGCTAAGCCCCGGAGTCCAGGAAAGAAGGGCAGTTCAGTGCTGTATGCTTGTAATCCTGAGGAGGTGGAGACAGGTGGATCCTGGGGCTCACAGGCCAGTCAGCCTATCTGAATTGATGAGTACCAGCCCAATGAGAAACTCTGTCTCAAAATAGTAGGGAAATGGTGCCTGAGGAACAATGCTATAGCTTGACCTCTGACCTTCACATAAACACATTCACAAGGGCACCCACATGAACACACATTACTTCACTAATTAATTGAATATTGGAGAGAGCAGGGTGTGGTAATGTAAACCTTTAACTAGCATGTAGACGGCAAAGACAAAATGGTTGTGCATTTGAGGACAGTCTGGGCAACACTGAAAGACTCTGACTCAAAATACATATGTGGCAAAGGGCTAGGGGTAGACCAGATATTGTATTTTAAAGAAGTTAATTCCCCCTTCCAACACCATTTAAGCATGTTGTTTAAGGAAACATCATTGAAAGCTGAAAGTGGAATTTCCCTAACAGTCTGCCCAATGGTTTGTCCATACCTGCATGCCCACTCGTGCATGGTGAGGTAGTTTGAATGAGAATGTCATCTATAGACATTGGTGGAGCTGTTTTGGGAACTCTAGGAAATGTGGGCTTACTGGAGGAAGTATGTCACTAGGGACGGGCTTTGAGGTTGTAAAGCCATATGCCATTCCTAGTTCACTCTCTGATTTGTGCCTGCAATTTGAGAAGTGAGCGTTCAGCTCTCAGCTTCAGCTGCCATGTATGCCACCATTATGGACCCTAACTTCCTGAAACCTAAGCCCAAATAAACTCTTCCTTCTATAAGTTGTCTTCATCATGGTGCTTTATCAGAGTCATAGAAAAGTAAATAAGATGATGTGTGTACAGGTGAATATATCCACCTATGGAAAAATATGTGCATACTTAATGAAGCCAGGATAGACAACAAGCACCTGGATAAAAAGTTACCATTCGGGGAGTCTGGATGCAGAGACTTTGTCTCTTTCTTGTAAGTTTTCATTAATTATCAACATTACAATGTGGCAAGAATTGGTGAGATAACTTGATCAGTAAAGTAGTTGCCATGCAAGCAAGAAGACCCGAGTTCAACCCCCAGAATCCAAGCTGAAAAACCCAGCATAGTGGAGCATGATTGCAATCCCAGTGCCAGGAAGACAGAAGCAGACTTCCTAGCCAGCCAACCTAGCCTGTGCAATAAATACCAGGAAAGGAGAGACGCTATCTCCAAATGTAAGGCAAAGAGCTCACCACGAAAAGCAGCCCAAAGTTGACCTCTGACCTCCATAAGCACATGCACACACATACACTTACATATGCACATGTGCAAAAACAAATACAGAGAAAAGAAACAGAGCCTGCCCCTCCCCAGCTATTTTCTCCTCTCTGTCAATTCTCCTTCTTTCCCTTACCTTGGCAAAGGTCTCCCATGGTATCTAGGCAATTCACCCCTGGCTTCAACTGAGGGAATAGCTGGGGAAAAGTCAAGACCCAGGATGCACCCTAGAAGTCCAGCTGGGAAACCCTAAGTCAGTGGTTTACTACAAGCACCTAGCCTGGACCCAGAGCCCTGCTGTCTTGGTGAACTCGGGCCTCGGGTCCTATAACTCCTCAAATGCTTGCAATGAGTAGCCAAGGCTGGCAGCCCTAGGAATCCCCAAAGATGATGGGCGAAGACCAGTTCAGCTTTGCCAGGTGTGAAGCGTGGAGCCTGAGCTCTGCACCTCTGTCCCTCCCTGAGGATGTCATGTGGTCCTTACCTCTCATCTTTATCACAAACAAGCTTCCTGACCAAGGGCTGTTCCTGTTCTTTACCAACAGGCATCATTGTAAGCCCTGAAAGGCTCAAGAGGGCAAACTCCACATCTGTATCGTGCTCTGCTACACATAAATGCTCAATGTCCCAGAAATAGGTGTCAGAGAGAGCCTGGAGGCCTCTCTGAATGGAAGAGAGTCCAAGTACCCCCTCTTCTCAACTCACCTGGCCCAGGACACTATATTTTCCAGGGGGCATATCTTACATTAGAATCACCCCCACCAGGTTTAAGAAATCAAAGGGCTTTTAAACTAAAAGTCTCTGAAGTGGGAAGACTTGGGGAGCTCTTCCACACTTAGGGATAAGCAGTTCCCTGCAGGTGCCAATGATGCCAGCGCCTGCGTATCTATCAGTCACTGCCCCCCTCCCGTGCGGCTCAAGCTTCATGCATTAGCATATCTCCGAGTATGTGTGATTTTCACATCAAAGAGTCTAATTTTTTGCAGAAGTGGAGTAGAGAATAATTCATCTGCTGAAGTCTCTCAGGCAGCAGTCTTGATTGCATGACATAGAAATTACACAGAAGACAGACATGGAGAACTCCACAGCTGAGTTTGTATTATTCAGGGAGCTGTGGGAAGAGCATGCCCACTGAAGTACACACATTTCTGCAGTTAAAAACGACTTCCTGGTTGAGGCAGGAAAAGGCTCTCATTCGCTTCCTGGAGTCCTGGGCTGGGAGAGAATGGGTGTCCTGGCTCCTTCCTCATTCATAAAGTGACACAGGAAGGCAGTACTATGCCCTGTCTCATCAATAGGTGTGAAGTTTAATAAGCAAAGACACAGTCATAGTGGTGCCAGTAATTACTTCCTCACCACTGGCTTTGAGTGCTGGCTGAGGCAATTCTTGTGACACACAGGAAATGACACAAGATCAAGTCCAAATAATGTCTTAGATGACCTGATGTCTGTGCTTCACATTTTACATATATATCCTAGAAAGCAAATCTCATGACAACACTGTGTAGGTCTGAGAGCATATGCAGTTAATATATAAAGCATTTGCTGTGTGTTCTTTGGTGGGTCACTTAGCGTCTCTGAACTTTAGGTTTTCTGTCTGTTAAATGGAATAATGTATAAAATAAGTGGCCCCAGGACTGAAGAGATAACACTAAGATTTATTGCCGTAACAATAGTTTTTCCCAGCCCTTATCTCCTATAAGACCCTGGAGCCCAGAAGTACTTAGGGAATCAGAAGTTTCCAGATTTTATTTTATGCATATGAGTGTTTTGCCTGCTTATATGTCCGTATATGAATTGTATGTCTGGGGCCTATGGATTCCCTGGAATTAGAATCTGAGTCATAAGCTACCCTGTGGGTCCTAGGAAGGGAACCTGAGTTCTCTGGACCAGCAGCCAGGACTCTTAACTGTTGAGCCACCCTACCCTCCTCCTTGAGACAAGGTCTTACTATGTAAGTCTGCCTGGCCTGTAGACCAGGCTAGCCACAAACTCACAGAGATCTGCCTGCCTCTGCCTTCCAAGTGCTGGCATTACAGATGTGCGTCACCACGTGTAGCTCTTTGCTTATTTTAGAGCAGGTATTCATAGTGTACTAAAAGACACCATTGGCAGGGTGAGGACAGTGGCCAGTAACTGAAGATACTAACCTCTGTGCATCGAGCAAATGATATTGACAGAAGTGTGATGGCCAAGCAGATTAACCCAGCCTCTGGGCAGTGCACAGTAAGTTCTGGACAAGGCTGGAGGGCAGGGTAGGTTTTACAAAAACCAGTAGCATAAGAAAGCTTCCATTTCCAGGGCAGGCAAGACGGCTCAGGGGGCAAAAGCACTTGCCATGCAAGCTCGGGAACCTGAGTCTGAGTTCCAGAACTCATCAGAAAGACTCGATGTAGTAGCACACATCTGTACTCCCAGCTCTCCTAGAGTAAAGGAGGCAGAGACTGCGGAGACAGGAGAATCAGCCGGAAGCTGCTGGCTCAATGGGAGTGGAGTAGTTCAGAGGCAGAAACTAGAGAGGCCTGCCCCAACGAGGTGGAAGGTGAGAATCTACCCCCGAAATATCTGTCCTCTGGTCTCTATATGCAAACTGTGTCTCTCCCTCGCTTTCTCCCTCCCTCTCTCTCTCTCTCTCTTGTCTCTCTCTCTCCCTCCCTCCCTCCCTCCCTCTTTCTCTCATGTTGAAACTTTGGGTACTTCCATTGGGAAATGCAAACCTTTTCTTTTCTGCTCTTCCCTAAGGAGAGGCATCGTCATTTCCCGAAGTCTGACATGTTTGTATGTTTAAAAGAATCATAACTCTATTCCAGCAAGAGCGATGCTTACAGAAGAAGACAGGAAAGAAAAAGATCCAAACTGGAAACTAATTTTAGCAACAGCTACGTTTTTTTTTCCTCATTCCTTGATCACAAATCCAAAACAAAACCTGTCATACTGCCGTGTCTTTCCAAATTTGGTTGAAACATCCTTCCTGGTTTTGGAGAGTCCTATTCTTGAGCCCCAGCCAAGGACTCTTTCCCACGGCCAAGTTAGATGCCTCGAAATGCAAAGGCAAATCAAAAGGGAGCCCTTCTAGGAGCAACACTCTGTGGTCTAGACACCTTGGGAGCTAAGGCTGAGCCAGTCAAGGGTGAGGTTCCCTCCCCAGTAGGGCCACTGTCCATCAAGCCCTGAAAACTACCAACTACCAGAAGCATACAAGTCACCCATCCCACCAAAGATCCTCATCAAGATAATTAATGTGCCTCGAAAATAGAAACAAACACAGTCTGTCCTCTACTGGGAGCTGAACACTCACAGGCATTGGTTAGTTCTATTTAGGACAACAAAAATGACCAGTTAACATCTGCCCCTCTGTGCTAGCCGTATGTGAAGTGCTTTGCACAGGAAGGCTGCTCAGGTGGACATCAGAGGACAGATAGGCTACCTCTGCAATCTTGGGCAGAGAACAGGTGTCTTGGAGGATGCTGGCAGCTCCAAGCAGCTGAACCCTGCGATATAAATTATTAAGGAATGTGCAGAACATTACACAGTTCATGTGCTTAATGATTACAGTTCACAGTCTGGGTCAGATATAATTAGATGTTACATTAAAATAGCTTCACAGAGCCATTTATTCTGATTTAATTACTTAGAATGATAGCGTAATGAGCAATGCTTTCAAGGAAAAAGTAGTCCTCTAAATGGGCTCATTTTAAGTTAATACGAAGAAAATTAATCATTTAACCAGAGTCTTAAGTGACGTGGTTTCCCTGCCACCAGGGTTACTTTTCTGTGACAACATGTTGCAAGGGATCAGGAAACAGAAAAAGGGTTTTCCCATGGGAGCAAGTTGTCATCTTCACCCTTCCTTCGGAATCTTTCTCTTCCACTAGAGCTTAGGCAAAATGATTTTCAAAGCCACGTCATAGCCAGTGGTACTCAAGGACAGCAGCTCTATGAGAAGAGGATTGTGAAGGGTTCAAAGCAGTGCCATGGGTAGTATCAGAAACTCGTCACGCACCGTGTCTCTGGTGCAGCCAACAATTGCGTGTGTGAGCTCCCAAAACTGACAAACACAAGGTCAAACCCCAGCTTCCCCTCTTGTCCCCAAGACATTCAGGCTGTCGGTACCTCTGCTTCTTCACCCAGAAACTGGGATGAGAAACATGGCCCCAACACCACACTGTGATTTTGTGATTCATCCTGCAAAGAGCTTAGCATGTGCCCAGCATACTGCAGCGATACAGACTGTCCACACTTGCTACCGTAAATAAACCTAACTATGTTTTGCTGGCATCTGCCCTGCGTGTTCATCTTTGAGTCTTCAGGTCCCAGCTGCACTTTTTCCAATAGAAATTACAAAAGTCTTTAAAGGGAACAGGAAGGGCAGTCCCCAGCCCAGATGCCCTCTTCTGTTTCTAATAGCTCCAAATGATAAGAGGTCCTCGAATGCAACTTTTAAAGTGGTATCAACCTCACACACGTACATACTCCTGCGAGGCTTAAAAACATATGGCAGTGTTTATCTGCTGGTTTTCCATCCTGAGTCAGGCTTTGCAGTAAAAAAAATATTCGATGTTGGGCTCAGGGGAAATGGGGGAGAAATGTTAAAACAGGAATCTCTCTGAGAATACCTGAAGACAGCTGTAACACCACTCAGGGGATGCTGTATTTATTTGGATCCTGGGACGCTTAGCAAAAGTGATGACAGAAAACACTGGCTTATGAATCCAGGGGGCTGTGGCAGCCAAAATAATGTGTCAGAGTTGGCCTTGAATGAGCAAGTAACCATCCAGGAGAGAACGGACACCATCTCCAAATGTGTAAGGCTCTGGACAAGAAAATTGAAGAATCCACAGTAGGCGAGAGTGTGGGCTGACTCGGGAATTGCCTGTGCTCTACATGAGCTTTCCCATCTTGGGCTGGGGTCCTGCAGATTCAGCCTTGTCAAAGATCGTAGGGATTTAGGTAGGGGTAAGGGTACCCCCAAAAGTCTAGACCTAAAGCTAAGCTGAAGGTAGAGAGGAGTGTATATATGATGGTCAGTTTTAAGTGACAGTTTAGCCAGGATATCCCTCTGGATCAGTGATTAAACATTCATTCCACTGTTAAATTTTATAACTGTGATTGAGAAACACAACCATTTGACTGTAAGAAAAGGGTATCATCCTCCACAGGCTTGATGGGCCTCATCCAGCCAGCTGAAGGGTACACTGAGGATATCCATGGGAACAAGAAATCCCACTCTGCAGACCGCATGCCAGCTTTAGCCAGAAAGTTGTAGCCAACCCTCCCTGACACCCCACCCCACAGGATGTGGCCAGGACCTTGCCAGCCCCCACAACTGTGTAAGCCAAGGCCTTGCAATAAATCTCTAAATAGATACAGGATGCATTTTCATTTCTTTAATATTTTTTCCACTGTATATTTGGAGTTATTTCCTTAGTGGTTGCCTGGGGCTTACTATATACATCTTAACTCATCAGAACTGGCTCCCGATTCCTATCAACTTAATTCCATTGAGACACAGAAGTATTACTCACACACCTCGATTCCATTTGAGGGCTTATTTTGTACATGTTATATCCATAAATGTTATAAACCCAGCAGCACGTTGTTATTGCTTTTTATAATTCTATGCCCCTTCAAGAAGGGAAGGGACGGGAAGGGAAGTATGTACTATCTATGCCTTGTGCTACGTCTGCCTTCCTGTTACTATTGCTGCTTCCTGCTGTTTGCCCCCTGTGGACTCAAATGACCATCCCAGGTTATTTCTTTAGCTCGGTGTACCTTTACTGCAGCCCATAGTCTTCACAGCTAGTGATGGAAGTTCCAATTTGACCATGCTGTAGACCCAAACTCTACACATTTCATCCTGCGTGATCGCTCTTTAAATCAGCTAAGAAAGCAGCAGTGTGTATTCACACTGGCTTCTTATAATCACATACTTACACTTGCATAAAGCATAGACTCAAACCAAGAGGTTAAACAGAAAGACATCCTTGAGTGTTTCCTTCAAGGAGGTTGCTAACAAAACATTCGGTCTTTATTTATTTGAAAACGCCTTTAATTTTAAGAGATAACTTTGATACAGGGTTTTAAGACAGATTTATATTATTTTTTATATGTGTGTATGCACATGTGTTTGTAGGTACCCACGGAGGCCATAAGGGGGCATAAGAGCCCGTGGAGCTGTAGTTACAGGTGCTGTGAGCTGCCCAATGTGAATGCTAGGAACCAAGCTCTGGTCATCTAAAATATGAGACAGCACGCTAACTGCTCAGTCCTCTCCCCAGCCCAATAAATAACCTACCTGTAAGAATCCCTCATTGTTTATTTATTTGTCTAAATTGTTGAGCACATTGACCCACATTATAGCACTTCCATTGCTATAAAAAAGAACATATCATCCGTTAGCCTTACTGGGCTCCCGTGGACCTGACTGAGTCTTGTTTCTCTTGCTTCTTTCAAGATTTTCTTGGTTTCAGCATTTGGCATTTGGCTGTGTCTGGTGTGTGTGTTGTGTGTGTGGAGTGTCTCTTGTGTTTATGCTATTTGAAGTTTGCTATCCTTTATGTGTGTAGAAATCAAGGCTTTCAGACATCATTTCTCTGAATGCCCAAGTCTCCCTGGTGAAACTCTGGCTGTGAGACGTTGGTGTCTTGAGCAATGGCCCACATTTCTCTCAGGCTCTGTTCATTCACTCTTCTCATTCCTTTCCTACACATCTGGATTTCAGTGTCTGCACAACCTCTCTATGAGATCTCACCTTCGTTCTTCTGGTCAATCTAGTCCCTCTTTCCAGAACTTTCTGTTAAGTTATATACTTTGCAAATTCAGAAATTCAATTTTTCCTTTTTTTGTAATTTGTATTTCCACTGATGGTCTATTTGACATAACATTGTCCCCATATCATTCTCCACTTTTAAACCATAGTTTCCTTAAATCTTTTAAATATATATACAATGCCTATGTATGAAGTTTCTGTTGAACCTGGCCCACTCTCAGGACCTTCTTAGGGCCAATTTCCCACCCTGATGTATGGGTCCTGCATTCTGGTTTTGGTTTTGGATCTGGTTTGGTTTACATGCTTTTCTCTTTGTTCAGTGACTGGCTGGGCTTCTTTTCGTGGAGTCCATTTTTTCAAACTGAAACTTGTGACTGCACTCCCCAGAGAACACAGCCTGTGGAACAAGTCAGTCACTGACCATAGCACAGGTCTTGGTAGAGACTCTTTCTTGACCACAACGAGCCGCTAGCTCCACTAATGCTGTAATATATTCACCAATGGGACTGTTCCAATCAAATTTCATTTTCTTTTGTAGCAATGGTGACTGGAGTCAGTGTTTGAGGGTGTGTTGCTGTCAATTGTTTTTCTGTCCCCTAAAGAACCTTCCTGCTCCCTATTTGAAAGGGTGTGGTCTTGACCATGGATTGATATTTTTATTGTCTGTAATTTTATGTCCAATGTCTGTTCCCATTGTATATAGTTATTTTAGAGCTAGATTGATCTTATTTAGACAAAAGGGGGAGATGAAGGGGTGTGGTCTTGACCATTTCGGCTTGTGATCACGCCCCGCCATTAGCTAATTATGCCACCCCTCAATTAATTAATGGGGCTGGACCACCAGGTCCCAAGAGAGGTATAAAATGGTAGGCCCAAGTGGAAAGCGCTCTCTCTGCGCGGATCACCGACCTGCCTGCTTCCTCGGAGGAGCTCTCTCTGGTATAGTAATCTGTGTGTATTTTGGCCTTTATTAAACTTGTGTGTCTTAAATAGAATTGTCACACCTATTTCCTTGACTCCTTCTCGAAAAGTAGCCAGTCTATGGTGTAGCCGGTACCACCAATCTGTTGTCTTTTACTACAGTTTACCACATTTAGGAAGAATTCTCAGACTCAATCTTTGCCTTCCTTGGTTTTTACCTGAGATCGAGATCTTTTTAGAGACATAGAACTTCCTGCTCTGTGACCTACTTCTCCCCAGGCAAAACTGCTGTACTGACTTTGGCTGCACAAACAGGGAGAAACAGACACATTCATCCAGGCTGCATTCCTAGCTTTCTCAGCCCAGTCCCTGAGCTGGGTCAAGGATGCTGGGTCTCAGTGCTGGGCAGGAGGTTAGCTCCTGATGGGGACTGATCAACAGGCCTCCCAAAACAAGACATAAAAAACAAAGGGTAGTGGTGGTCTCTGCAGCTGGACCAACTCAGGGATCCAGAATAGGATGTACAGATAATGGCGGTAATAACCTGTAGTTGAGACGTAAGGATGGGGTGGACAACAGCAGCTAGGCCAGCGCACCAGCTCAGAGCTCCCAAAACAGAATGCAAAGACCCCATTTGTATTCTTGCATCTTTTACATCTAAATAGTCTCGATTCTGTGTTAAATGGGCTTCCAAGAAAAATGCCCTTCTCCTTGAAGTGCCCACCCTGGAAAAAAGACATGAGTAAGAAACAGAGAGATATAAGGACATGCCTGTGTAGCTAAGAGCCACTGCTGCTCAGATCTGCACACTCTTTCTGAAGAGTATAGCCTTGCTTCCTTGTTTGCTCTAATTAACTTCTTACCTGCCCCACTCCCATGTCCTGTCTGGATTCTTCTATTGCAGAAACATTAAGACCAAGGCTGTTGCTGTGGTTGAGACCAAAGGAAACTGGAGGCCTTCCCACAATACAGGCCATGCTGCTATCCCACAGAGCCAAGAGTGGAGCTATGCGGGAGCCTCCAGCTCAGCCTCTCACCCTTCAAACCAGCATCAGAGGCCGGAGGTCGCTGGCAGAGAGTGGAGAATACTGACACACTGTCCTTCCAGGGACAGCAGCTCTGGCCAGGAGCCAGAGGAGAGGAGACCTTATGTTCTTGGCTACATCTGTCTGGGGTGGAGTTGCTATCACGCTGAGCAGAGAGAAGGAAAGCATGCAGGCGGGGTGGGGGTGGGGGCTGGGGGGGACGTCTCAGTTCCAACATCACAGGCTTACTCTCACTTTTCTTACTGACTAAATTTCCTTCAACAAATGTTCCTTCATTTGTTGTGCCCTTAGGACCATTTCTGGAGAGCTGCTTTTAAGAGTTCTCATGAGTCTCACTGAGGGCAGGTCAGCAGAAGCCTTCACACCGCTAGGCCAGGAGTAGAATCCAGCTGGGTGCTTAAATATTAATTTGACTTATATTCCCTTTGGAAGAGTAGCAAGAAAAGAGAATTTATTTGAGTCTACATTTGAAAGTTCATGCCATGCCCAGGGTTTTCATTTGAGCAGTACCTTACCACTTTGTCTCAGCTCCTTCATCTATATAGTGGGAGGAGGTCCCCACCTGGTAGAGCTGCTGAAAGCAATGGTGCCCATCTAAAGTGTCTGGTACCCATGAGCACTGTGCGATCCTCCTCAGAGCTCAGAGACAACCCTAGCCCATAGAAGAAGTGGACAACAATTGAGCGTGGTGGTGCACACCGGTGTCTTTGTAGAACCCTGGCTGTCCTGGAACTTACTGTGTAGACCAGACCGGCCTTGAATACACAGAAAGATCTGCCTATCTCTGCCTCTGCCTCCTAAGTGTGGGGGAACTAAAGCCATGCACCACACTATACCTAGCCTTGAAGGGTGGAAACTTAATCCAGCTATAATGTTTAGAGTTCAGAGGGTGGTTAGGACTGGATGAGGTCATTAGCACAGGGTCCTAGTGATTAGATGATCATGCATTTAAGACGAGGAAGAGAGGTCCCTGGAGGGGATGCTGTCTGGGTTCTCTGGGTCTTACCCTGTGATACCCTGGGCCTGGACCACTATAGAATGCAGCCAGTGGGTCTGGGAAACTTCTCTTTGCAGTGGGCAACAGTTCATGCGCAAACTCACAACTGGTCAGACAATAAGTACAGACAATAAGTACAGACAATAAGAGGCTGTTAAGTGCTCAGCCCTAAATGGAGCATCTATATCATCCCCTTCAAGGTCCAGGGGGTAAAAGGACAGGGGATCACAGAAGAGGGGGTAGAAAGCACATAAGAGCTGGAGGACAGGGAGGAGTGCTGGGCCACTCTGAGTTCCAGACATGACGTTATTGCTCCAATGAATCCACAGCAGCTGTAGATCCCTGCAGAACACCTGCTTACACACGGCGGGGTGTGTCAATGTTCCATCATGGATGGCAGAGGGGCTCAGGAGCCATCCCTCCCTGAGGATCCCTAGGTGGTTAGTGGTTGCTGGGGGCAGGAGTGTGGCACCTTTGTCAGGGGTGTAGCCACTGATGAGTCACGTGTGCTCCAGTAAATCCCCCCAACATGCTCATACAGGCTGCCCTAATTAAGTGCACTGGGGCATGAAAAACAAAACACAGCCAAAGACATAAAAGCAGCAGGGAGACTTGCTGGGGAGAAGGGGTTGAGTGGGAGTGGCAGAATACGACACGTTAGTGTGTGGAGAGGTGGCCAAAATACATTATATTCATTTATAAAATTGGAAAAGAATAATGGAGTAAGTTTTTAAAATAATTATTTTTAAAAAGTGACCATCAGTGCATCCCCCCCCCTGTCCTTTTACCTCCAGAACCATGAGCTCAAAAAAGCTTCCCTTATAACTTACAAAGTCTGCAGGCTGTTACTGGTAACAGGAAACAGACTAATACACACAAACCCCTCCCTAACACACACACACACACTCTCTCTCTCTCAAGGGGAAAGGCAACCGCGACAGCTGATGTTCCTCTTTCCTTAAAGACTCTGGTTTATCAATTTAACACACCCATGGGACAGCCTCCCACACTTGAAGGAAAACTGTTAGAAACAGAACGGCAATGAGGAAGTTTTTATGCAGCTTACCAACTAAGCAAGAACTCCACCCAGGAGGAGCCCTGACAGAAGAGCAGATCTTCCAGCTCAGACCCCCAACTACTGAGGGCAAAAGGGCCACGGATGGAGTCTGTTAAAAATTCAGACTCCAGGCCTGGAGGTGCAGCTCAGTTCATAGAATGCTTGCCAAGTACACACGAAGTTCTGCGTTCAGTCTCCAGCGCCAAGTGGGAAACAGGCCAGGCATGATGGGGCCTCTAATGCTATAGCACTTGCAAGAAAGGGGCAGGAGAGTCAGAAGTTCAAGGTCAGCCTTAGTTCCATAGTGGCACCAAGACCACCCTGGGCTACATGAGTGAGACCTTGTGTTGTCTCAAGCAACAATAGCAAAAGCTTGCACTGGGGGAAAAGATAGCTTCAACACATGGTGCTAGGAAACCCAGATGCCCATGTGTAAGAGAATGAACAGAAATTGCTAGAGTAAATGCTCCAAGATGCAGGTATAATCAGGCTTAGTGGCACACACCTATAACCCAGCACTCAGTGGGAAACAGAACAAGATTATGATTCCTTTACAGCCAGCCTGCTCGGCATAGAAAGTTCCATGCCAGGCAAAGCTACATAGCTAGACAACATGCTAAACAAGGGAGGGGTTTCAACACATGGATTTGGTGGGGAGATAGAATTCAGCCCATAATAAGGTCTTTCAAAAATCAATTTTAAAACAATACTGATTTCCCATCCCCTTCTCCCTTCCTCCACAGAGTGACTCCACAGCTACAGCGACAGCCCTGGACCTGGAAGGATGGCCAGTACCCAGGGATTCCGGTCAAGGCAATCTGCTACTCCAAGAACTCTCTGTTGAAAGCTAGCATGAGAATTCAACAGCCAGGCAGTGGTGGCACACGCCTTTAGAGGCAGAGACAGGTGGATCTCTGTGAATTCAAGGCCAGTCTGGTTACAGAGCTAGTTCCAGGACAGGCTCCAAAGCTACAGAGAAACCCTCTCTCTCAAAAAAAGAAAAGATAAGAATTTAAAAAAAAAAAATCAATGCTACATTCTAGGTTCCTCCCAGAGTCATAAAAGATTCACCTTCAGGGCCTCCATAAGAGAGCCATCAGGACTCGCGTCCTTTAACCAAGCCTCTTCTCTCAGGAATACCTGGGGGGAGTTCAGGGTCCCTCTGCACTGCCAGAGTCCCCTCCACGTTCTCCTCCTAGCAGCAGGAGAAGGAGGGATAGCCTGTAGTTTACTGTTCTCATAGCCACCCGCTCTCCAACCAGATCTAAAGGGTTGCACCTCCCAGGTTCCTGCCTTCCAGCTGTTTGTGTCCAGGTGGAGCTCTGCTGGGGGACCAGAGTACAAAGAGGCCCTGGGCCTCATGCCTCTAGTCCACTCTGCAGCCATTCTCCATGGCCCACTGCCCACTGAGAACCCTCCAAGGTAACCTGGCCCCTGGGATCCTGCAGTTCCATCGCCTCCCTGGAAGCTAAGATTGGCTGTAGACAATGCCCGTCCCTACATTCAAATTCTTCTATTGCAAATATTTAATGTCTATTATCTCCTGCTTAAGACCTGACTGAGACAGTGAGCCTGGTAAATAGGAGTAAGGTTTTGTAGTGGGGAAGGAAAGGGATAGAGAAGGAACAGCCAAGAGGTCTCCATGCCAAAGATCTTTCCATAATCAACCCCTGGCTCCCAGCTTCGAAATAAATGGGGGAGAGCTAGGATAGCAAGAATGTTATAGAACAACAGAGCAGAGCAGTACCCCTGTCTACACGTGTGCACCGCGTCCTTGTGTCTAAACAAGCTCATCAGTGTTAACCATAGGAGGAGAAACCTTCTGGAGGTGACTAAGTCAGGAGGAGAAATAAGCTGGGGATTGGGCAGGCAGTTTAGTTGGCAAAGTGCTTGCCTTGCAAGCAGACGACCTCAGTTCAGTACTCAGAACCTGCTTGCTTTGTTTTTCTTATTTTGCTCTGTGGCGGGCTCTCACTATATATGGCTGGCTCATCTGGAACTCACCCCTGTAGACCATTTTGGTTTCAAAATCACAGAGGTCCATCTTCTCTGCCTCCTGAATGCTGGGACTAAAGGTGTGAACCACTTCTCCTGGTTTTTGTTTTTTGTTTGAGTTTGGTGGCTCGCACTTCAAAGGCCAGCCAGTGCTGGGGAGATGGAGACAGGCAGATGTCCAGGGCTCACTGGCCAGCTAGCCTAGCCTGCTAAGAGAACTCCAGGCCAGGCAGAGACCCTGTCTCAAACTCAGATGGGCACACCTAAATGATCTGAGGTGGGCTTCTAGCTCGCACGTGCACACATGCGCACATGTGTGCACGCACACATACCTACATATGTATGTACACAACAATAAATAAATGACTGAGGAGCAAAACTTCATTCCTTCTATCCTCTGAGAGCCCACATTTGCCCCCTCCAGAGGAAGAAGCAGTCAAAATGCCATTGGCAGCAAAGACTCAGCCCTTGTCCAACACAGGCCTCCAGAGCCTTGGTCTGGATGTAGACACCCCCAGAACAACAAGCAGTATGTTCACTTATAAACAACCCGGGCTCAGAGTTTTGTTATTAGTGCACAGGCAGACTAAGAGAACCTTTGCACCCAGCATGTCTATGAGTTTATTCTCTGCTGTGGGCGGCTGCCCCTGTGTCTTATCTAGGATGTGACCCTGTGGCTCTGGATCTCTCCCTCCACAGCTGGGATACCACCTGGGCTGGTTAGAAAGAAATGGCCCCATAGGCTCATGGGGAGTGGCACGATTAGGAGGTATGGCCTTGTTGGAGTAGATAGGGCATTGTTAGAGGAAGTAGGTCACTAGAAGAGGGATTTGAGGTCTCAGATGCTCAAGTCAGGCCTAGTGTGGCACTCTCCCTTCCTGCTGTCTGCTGATCCAGATGAAGGACTCTCAGCTAGCTCTCCAGCATCATGTCTGCCTGTGTGCCAAACCATGCTTCCTGCCAGTGACAACAATGGGCTAAACCTCTGAACTGTAGGCCAACCCAAATGAAATGCCCTCCTTCATAAGAGTTGTGGTGGTCATAGTGTCTCTTCACAGCAATAGATACACTAAGACAGCACCAAAGATGTCTTCAGGCATTGCCAAATGACTTCCCACATCCCATCCAGCTAGGTGAGCTACTGCCCTTGGCCCATAGTGGCACATCAGATGTACTAGGCCAGGCCAGGTTAGGCCACTAGAGTCACAGATGGGAAATAAGTAGCTACTGACACACATGCTCTAGAAAAGTCATCAAAATTAGACCACGGACTTAGAGTCGTCCCCAAAATGGGGTCACACTAACCCAATCCTGCCATGACCGTTACTCTACACCTTGCTTCTTGCTCTTTGGATAAGAGATTTAAATCAGCAGTTTGCAGAGGTGGAAGACTGAGGGGACCAGCAGGGAGGGTGTTTTGTTTATTTCAGTTTATTCATCTCTTACTGCATACATGTATCTACTTGCATGAGTTTATATGGACCCCATGCGTGCGGGAGCCTGAGGAAGCTGAAATTAGCACTGTTTCCTAGGACTAAAGCAAGTGGCTGTGAGCCACCGTGTGTGTGCTGAGAATCAAATCCAAGCCTTCTGCTAGAGCAGCAAGTGCTCTTAACTGCTCAGCCATCCCTCCAGCCCCTGTGACTCAGTTTCTTTAGCTGGCTGGGAATACTGGCCCCTATACAAGAGCCTCTGGGTCACAAGCCAGGCCTTAAGGCTATAGACCTGCATTCAAATCCAGCTTCTTGCTTTCTGTCTCTATAGCAACAGACAAGCTACCCCCTCCCTTGAGCCTCAGTGTGCTCACATCTGTCAAATAGGAATGACTCTTCCCTTACTAATTTTTAGAGGAATTAAAGGACGGTGTATAAAGTAAAAACACAAATAAACAGGACCCTAAAACTCATTGGATTAGAAGTTGGCCAATGACGTGTGGTCAGCTCAATTCATCTCAATTACTAGATTGAGCAAATATAATCTTTGGCAGCCCGGCCTGCTGACCACCTGCTCTGTAAACTTGGGTTTCTGGACACATCCATGAGCCTGGTCATTTTTCTCATTGCCTGCAGCTACTTTGCCTACATGAGGCACAGTAGAGCTGGTCAAGCCCTCCTCCAGCCTCAGCCCTTAGTCCCTGGCCCTTCACAGGGAGAACAAACAGGCCGCCACTGGGGGCTGGCGAAGTTTCCAACAGGCTTCTAGTGAGAGTGGCCCAGAACACAGCCAGGTTTCTCTGATCCAAACCCCAACTACTGTAAAGAGCCAAACCAATCAACATGTGGGTACCTCCAGATTCTCCCTGAGACACAACACTGGAACTGTCAAAGGAATACAGTATGAACTCGGTGAGGTCAGAAGACCCAGGGGACCTTGGCAAGACACGGCAGTCCAAAGCAAGGAAAGGGAATATCACAGTGTGGGGCAAAACTAATTACTTAAGACATCCCTGCTAAACATCAGGCATGAGGAGATGGCTCAGGCAAGTGTTCCCTATGCGAGAACGAGGGTTGACTTCAGGCCCCCAGCGCATCCATAAGAAACTGGGCATGGTGGCATGCATTTGCAGTCCCAGGGCTAAGGAGCAGAAGAAGAACACAAAGAGTCTCTGGGACTTCTTGGCCAAGCAGCCTAGCTAAATCACCAAACTCCAGGTTCAGTGAGAAACCCTGCCTCAAAAAAATAAATAAGGTGGATAAGTGATTGAGGAAGACATTCAATGTTGATCTCTGACTTCCACATATATGTGTGTGTGCACACACACATGCACACGCGCGCACATACACTCACACACATTAGCACATATCTATAATTTCAGCACTTGGTGGAGACAGGCGGATAAGAAGTTCAAGATCATCCCTGACTGAATAGCAAGTTCAAACCAATGTGGGCTACATGAGACCCTGTCTAGGAAGAAAGGAAAGGAAAGAGGGAAGAAGAGAGGTGTCCGGGACCGTTGTCCCGAACATAGAAACTAAAGCTCTTTCCCAAATGTGTGCTCGGAGACGCACGGAAAAGAAACAAGCCTTTACACCATCACAGTTTAAAAAGGCTTTCTTTATTCTTCAGCGAAGCCTTGCATTTATTCTATTTGCTTAAATTCCTCCTGCTCCCTAAGGCTTTCTTATAACCATTTCTTCTTTCTTACTGCCTGCTATTTCTTCCTCTGTTCAGCTATACTTCTCCTTCTCGCCTTTCCCGTC